>JZKD02S2400157.1:206502-240858 GCA_000966675.3 Picea glauca
GCCTAGTCTGTAGTGGAAGATGATGGATGATGAATAGGTCCTTCCTGCTCATCTAGGTGAGTTGAAAGAGGAGGAGGAGGAATAGGTTTGGCATTCTCATCTAGGTGAGGTGAAAGAGGAGGAGGAATATGTGTTGCCTCCTCATGATCTAGGTGAGGTGAAGGAGGAGGAGGAGGATGATCATAACCACCCTCATCAATCGATGGGTACTAGATGAATGATCCGTACTGGAAGAAGAGTTGTGCCTATCATTGATATCCCTCCTCGCTGCTAGTAGCCTGACAACTATGATGATATGATGCATAAGAGGCATCGAATCACACAACATCTCCCTCCAAATCTCCAAGAGTGTAGGATCTAACCTGATGTCTCGCATCAAGGAAGGGTGGAATCCCACCTTAGTCAAAAGTGCAGAGAGTTGGTTGCCCAACTCCAACCTGAATCTGGTATTGGGCCTACGACGCATGTCGTCGAGTATCTGCACCTGAGAACCCTCACCCACCGTGGCCTCAGGAATCATATTCTCATTACCATTTGCTGGGGAGGAGGCACGTCCCCAATGAAAGTGTCAATATATGCAAAATATATAGTACAAAACAATAATTACAGAGTTGATTCATTAAACAATTTAATAAAAAAAGTTAACGAACATGTTAGAATTATTTTTATTTTAATTAAGAAAGACAATAAAATGAAACTATATTAATTTAAACAAAACACTAATATCACCTCTATCATCTGGTGGCTCATATGGTGTGAAAAGGATGTTCAGACATCCTTGCCAATCCAAACCCGTGTAAGGAAACGACACCATGACGAACATGTGATTCGTTGCACTGCCTAGTAGCCCCAGTGCATTTGGGGAAATCCTAGCAGGAAACTTCGGTTGGCCACTCTTGGGCATCATCTCCCTCCACATGCGCATTTGCATATGAGTACTCGACCTAGAAGGTTAACAGATAAAAGTTGGCCTCATCTCTGGAAACTTCTCAAAAAATAAGTAAAACAACTATGAGGCAAAAGTGAAGTTCGACCTCCCACGCATTTGTTGATATTTTATGTATGTAGCTAGCAGTTATGGTTCTTCTTTATTATTACAATCATTTATGACATTAACTGCATATACAAGATCATTGAACGAGAGGCAATCTCATAAAAAAGATAGACACAAAGATTATTCTAGGAAACCATCTAGGGGAAGAAAACCCAACAAACTTCTTCAATATAGATTAGCCAACCAAGAACAATGCTTCTCTCCAAGAGAGAACTAACAAAGCAGAAGATCATATTCTACTCCTTCTCTAGGAAAGAGTAGCGCACCACTTGACCAAGATGTATCCAAGAGATAGACCCAAAACCCTCATTGATGTCACACCTAGTTGTAGTAGCTTATCTTCCAAGACTTGCACACTTTTCCTCTTGTTGCAGAGCTTATGAGTGAGTGAACAAGTGAGGCGCTAGCATTCCTTATAAATAGTAGTTTGGCCTCCCTAAATTAGGTCTGTGTTGACCTATCACTTTACCCTTTTAATTTATATTTAATTGTCAAGGCACAATAGGACCAACTTTTACAAAGGCACAATAGGGTTGTCTTAATAAATATAATATGATAACATTCTCTAGGGTTTTTCTTGGTCAAATACAATAAGGATATCTTTCGAAGCTACTCTATCTTCAACACTCCCTCTTAGAAAGGAAGGTATTCTTCTTTTCATGGTCATCATCATTGCTTTTGCGCTTCTACATACTTGATCATTGTCTTGTTGTCAATCACAGATCTATATATCATAGGAAGTTCTGCACTTTTACTGGAATAACGTACCATCCCGCATTGGTGTTACCAACTTGCACTGGAGTAGCATAACAATTTGCATTGGGGTTACCAACCTGCAATGGGGTAGCATAAAATCCTACTTTGGGGTTGCCAACCTGCATTGGGGTATCGTACCAGTCTGCGTTGGGGTTACCAACCTGCACTAGGGTAGCGTACCAACTTGCATTGGGACAATGTACCAACTTGCATAGGGGTTACCAACTTGCACTAGGGTAGCATACCTACATGCGTTAGGGTTATCAACCAGTGTTGGGGTATCTTTCCTCTACTGAGGATCTCATCAGTTCCCTCTACTAGGGAACACATCACTTCCCACTACTGGGGATGTAACACACTCGACCCCTAAGTACCCTTTCTAGGGATGGGGCATCCAAATTTCACTTACTTTAATCGTCTCGAATCCTCTTTCCAAGGTCTCCATCCTCTTCTACTCATATGTATCTTTCTAATGACTTCTACCAGGCTCAAATCCAAGCTCTGGATTGCAAGCTATGGGCTCTTGAAGCTCTTCGACATTATCATTCAAAGGAAGGAATAATTTTAAGGATGGAAATTTATATTAAAATATAGAAACATGGGCTAATCTTACTAGTCCTTAATATGCAAAATGCAAAATGTTTGGCGATAGTTTTGTAAAAATATTCAAATTTTTAAGGATTTAATATATCTTCTATCAAATATTGGTGATTTTTAAGGTAGAATAATTTTATTTTGTGGAATTAGGGCGAATCAATTTTAGAAAAAACGGAAATTAGCGAATCATTTTTTTGGGAAAAACCATGGAAAATTAGCCCATTTGCGAACTTTAGCCCATAAAATCATCTATGGTCAAAGGCCACGTGGCGTCCACGTGGGTCCATCTCATTCGTACCAGTCCTAAGTTACTACATCCATAGTGGAAGTCCATCCACTGTCCAGTCCAACAATGGGACTTGATCCTCATTTACATAGAGGCTAGAGGGG
Organism: Picea glauca; assembly: GCA_000966675.3. NCBI lineage: Eukaryota > Viridiplantae > Streptophyta > Pinopsida > Pinales > Pinaceae > Picea > Picea glauca. The sequence continues at coordinate 209,300 of JZKD02S2400157.1, forward strand.
AGCTCGATGTTCGATGCTTCAACGTTGAACAACCCTTTTCCTTTCTGCGTGCGTATCCCTCGGAGTCTCGAAATCCCAAACTCCCGAAGGAGCCAAAAATCTCGCCACGTGGTTCTGGCCTTCGAGCCTTTCAATTTATCTACAACACTGCACCTCAAACCTCTAGAGTCCTGAAGTCCCAGACTCTCGAAGAGTATTCCCTTATGTGTGGTGGTGTATTAAACGCAAAGACAAGGATAGGTGGGTCCCGAGTAATCCACATTCCAATAAGCCATGTGAATACATTCTAGGGGGGTAACACATGGCCCCTTCAGTGGATGACACATGTCATGTTTTTAATGGTCACATTGGGTGTGTGAAACATACAAATCAAGATGACATGTGGCATGTAAATCGTGGTACTATGTCACACTAGGTGACATCAGTGTGCCACGTCACTCTGGACCAATCGCCTTCCAACTCCCTTAGATCTCACGGTCAAGATGTGTCAACGTAGACCCATTGATCTACAGCCTCTGTTACTTCGTAACTTCACCGTTCGGGGAAATCCGTTGTGTGACTTCTTCCTTTCTCCTAAAGTGGTGAGCATTGGGATAACCACAATCTAGATCTGACGGTCATGGGAGATCCCAATACGTCCTCAGATCTACAACTCTTATCACTTGGTGAATTCGGTGTTTAGGTGTTCCACTCACTTACCACCCCCTTTCTCCTAGAGTGGTCGATGTTGGATTGACCTTGGCATATATCCAATGGTCAGGGAAGATCCCGAAGGGTCCCTAGATCTATGGTTCTCATTACTTTGCAACTATGACCTTCGGGGTTTCGACGTTATGGTAGCTTCGTTCTCCTGAAGTAGGAATTTTCTGAAGTACCGCACAGGATTCCCTCCACTAGTTGATTGAATGATTAAGAGGGGTTCTCAACGAACTCCCCAGATCCAGATCTCACATCATTTCATAATTTGCTTGGAGAATTTGGTGCTACAACACCTATGTTCTCCCGAAGTAGTCAACGCTGAACTTACCTCTGTGTAGATCCAACGGTTAGGGGGAATCTTAAATACCCTTGTATATACAACTCACATTATCATGATTGGTAAATGGATTAGGGTTTAACGGTGGGACGAGTCCATATTTCATAGTTAGGGTCACCACCACATATCAGTTGACCTCATGGGTAATCGTAGCAACAAGTTTCCTTAGCCGGTTTGAAAGTGGTAAGGTCGTAACACCCCAGAGTTCCGAAGACAAAAAATCTTATCTCCTTTCAGGCCTAGCATACAACTCCACTAGTTCTGGATTGGGCAACAAGCTCTTACTCATGGATGGTTGGGGATAGGCATAACTCCGAAGCTATTTTCGAATCCCAACCATGACTAAAATAAAAAATAGTCTTTTCTTTCTCCCTGATTTTCTTAAGGATGAATAGATGGCAGGCCCGGAGGGCTGAGGATGCTTAGATAGGTCCAACTAGGATCAATTGGAACTGCATCCACTCGTACTTAGGATCAGAGCTCATGCCATTCCTTCCTGATAGTCTTATCATTTACCCATAGAGAGTTTTACATGTCGCATGACCCCTAGGTCTAATTTCCAGGGTTCCCAGACCTTGGTCATATGGGTCCTCAAATAATTCTTGTGGGCTACATGCTTAGATCTTATCCATGAATTAGTTAAGGCCATGGACATGATCCTCATCCACACAGCTGAAGGGTCTATAGGAGACACCCTCCTTCCAGAGAGTTTTAATTTGGTATTCCCGCAAAGGTAAATTTGAGTGGTCAACGGGACTTAAGCATTCTGGTTAACCCTACCTCGAATTTCTTGCAGACTCACGACCCATAACTCTCTTGCTGTTAAGATGAGGCAAATAGAAGACCATTCAAAAGCATGGGTTCATAGAAAAACAATGAGCATTTCTACCTTAATCATTCAATACAAATTTTAGTCATATACGTGTATATTCAATCATCATTTCCATTCCAGTACACAGAGTATGAAAATACTTATCAGAAACCAGAAGGTGAATCAACTGCTAAAAAGCGTGCATGTTTCCACCCAACCGTAGGCACAACCATTCCTGAATGAATTAACCGTTGGCCATCCCCTAGCTAGATCATGATGCTCTGAGAGAGACTCTTTCTTCTTGCTCCATGATAGTCAGGGATGGAGGTTACTTTCCTCCTCCCACAAGAACTTAGCAAACAGTTTCCTCTGTACTAAGCAAGGGGGCCTACAACGAGTACTTCCACAATCACTCGTCTTCCTGTAGCCTCATTTATCATCTTGGACTGAAAACGATGCCAACAACTTCTTGCACCTAAAAAGAGTTTTTTTCTCAGTTCTCCTTTGAACCATAGAGCTGCAAGTTCTCTCCTCTCTTGTGGAGATTGTTTTTTTTTACTCTTCTTCCTCGCAGATCTGCCTCTGCCCATGAATCACCTCCTTTCTTTCCTTCCTTTGCAAGATTTCATGGGTCTGAATCCCCAGTTTTTGTTTAGGTCTGGAAGCCTTATAGATGGGTACTTTTCCCCATCTCCTCATTAACTCTTGAGGAGGCTTTTCCAACTACCAGCCTGACTGGTAATTCATTTATGGGTCTGAGGATTGTTTTGGGTCTGAGAAATTAAATCTAGTAAGGTATTGGTTTGGTGGGGGGTCATATCAACCATTTATGGTTCTCGTTACCATCTTTCTCATAACATCATGATATATCTTTTCAAACCCCCCTTTTAGCAGTTATGCAACACTATCCATTTTTAATTAATAACAGAAATACATACATTACCTTTTATAACAAAAGGTTCATCAAATCCGACATTCACACATATTCAGTCTCCCACAGTCTTTTGGAAAGTCATAGTCCTCGATGTTCTACCTACCGATGTGCTCTGTATGTACAAAAGTAAACAAAAATGGGTATGCATGTTTCATGGCATCCTCCATTTCCCATGTAGCTTTATGTGGACTCAAGTATTTCCACTGCACCTTGACCTGCACAATGGTTCTGTTCCTGAGTGGGATTTCCTTCCCGTCTATTATGCATTGTGGTTCTGGCAGGAATTCTCCCTCTGGCTCCACTTGAATCACAAACCAAGCAATTATATGATTAGAATCATGTACATATTTCTTCAGTAACAAAACATGGAAAACATTATGTGCCTTCACTGTGGGAGGAAGTGCTAGTCTATATGCTACATGTCCCACTCTATCCAAAAATTCAAAGGGTCCACAATACGAAGGTGCCATCTTGGCATAGGCTCCCATTCTCAAGGATCTTTTCCTAGGTCTAACTCGAAGATACACATGATCCCTTGCTTTGAACTCTCTAGGAGTCCTTTTTCTATCTGCATAGTTTTTCTGTCTATTCTAGACCCTTTTTTAGATTTTGTTTTATCTGAACTACTTGTTCCATTTCTTTCAACATATCTGGCCCAATTGTAATTCTTTCTACTAGGTTATCCCAACTGATTGGAATCTTGCATTGTCTACCATAGAGGGCATCAAAATGGCTCATCTTCAATGACTCTTGATAACCATTGTTGTAGGTAAATTCTACTAGTGGTAGGTAGTCTTCCCACTTCTTAGGTTGACACATTACATGCATCCTTAACATTCCATCTAACACTTGGTTCTCTCTCTCTGTCTATCCATCAGTTTGAGGGTGATAGGGTGTACTAAATAGTAATTTAGTTTCAAAACTAGCAAAGAAAGATTTCCAAAAGTTTGAAGTAAATTTCGTATCTCTGTCAGATATGATTTCCTTAGGCATGTCGTGCAGTCTAAATATTTCTTTCATGAAAACACTTGCAATATATATTTCCTTGCAAGTCGACTTGATGGGAATGAAGTAAGCAACCTTGCTCAACTTGTCCACAACTACCATGATGGCGTCATTTTGTTTGGTTGATTTTGGTAACCCTTTGATGAAATCCATGGAGATGGTTTACCATTTCCATTCCGGGATTGGTGGGGGTTGCAACAACCCTGCTAGATGTTGGTTCTTTGCCTTAACCTACTGACATTCTATACACTTAGCTAAGTAATCAACTATGTCCTTTTTCAGTCTGGGCAGACAAATTAGTTTCCTAGTGGGTGTGATCATCTTCTGATACCCAAGATGACCGACATACGATCTTTTGTGTAGTTCATCCATTATGAACCTCTTCAAGTCGTCACAATTTGGAATATACAACCTACCTTTGTAAGTTAGTAGGCCATCAATCGACAATTGATAACCCTCATACTTCATCCCTATGGGATCTTGTTCTAAGCATGATTTTACAGTCTTGAAAAATGCATTTGTTTCTTGTGCACTTTTGACTATCTCCCTAAATTTTGTTTCACATGTTCTTACAAATGCAAGTACATTACTTTCATACTTCTGCTAAGGGAATAAACCACCCTATTTTATTTACCTTTGATATGTTTGATTTCAAAATCAAAGTCACTAAGGAGATCCATCCATCTATCTTGTCTAGCATTGAGTTTTTGTTGATCAAACAGATATCTCAACCCACTATGGTATGTCATAAGCACAAATCTTCTACCTAGGAGGTAGTGCCTCCACATTTTTAAATCATGTACTATGGCAACCAATTCTAGGTCATGGGTCACATAATTGATTTCATGCTCGTTCAATTTTCTGGATTCGTAGAAAATTACATGTCCTTCTTACATAAGGACTCCTCCGAGCCCTTCCTTCAGGCATCTGTACACACAAGGAATTCCTTGTTTGGATATGTAATCTTCAGCACATGTGCATTGGTTAGAAGGTTTTTGAGCTCTTGGAATCTCTCCTCACATTCTGATTTCCAAATGAATTTAAGTCCCTTTTTTTGAATGGAGGTGATTGGGAAACCAATCTTCGAAAATCCCTTTATGAACCTCCTATAGTATCCTGCTAGGCCCATAAAGGATCTGATATCAGATACATCCTTTGGGGTAGGCCAATCCATAATGGATTTGATCTTATCAGGATCAACTTCCACTCCTTCATAAATAACATGGCCTAAGTAATGGACTTGTTTATGGAAAAATTCACACTTACTAAACTTAGCATAGAGTTGATGTTCTCTTAGCACTTGGAGCACTAGTTTGAGATGTTCTTCATGATCTTTCCTATTCTTAGAATATATTATGATATCATTAATGAAAACCAATACAAATTTGTGCAAGAAATTACTGAATACATTATTCATTAAGCACATAAAAGTGGTTGGTGCATTGGTTAGCTCAAATGGCACCACCACAAATTCACAGTGACCATATCTTGTCCTAAAGGTTGTTTTGTGGGTGTCTTTATCCTTAATTTGGACCTGATGGTATCCAAACCTCAAGTCAATCTTGGAGAAAATTGTAGCACCCCTTAATTGGTCAAACAATTCATCGATCCTTGGAAAGGGATACTTTTTCTTAATGGTCATCTTATTGAGTTGTCTATAGTCTATGCACAACATGAGTGTGCCATACTTCCTTTTCACAAACAAGGTTGGTTCTCCCCATGGAGACACACTAGGCCGAATGTATCCTTTTTCCAACATCTCCTTTACTTGTAGTTTGAGATCAAGTAGCTTTGGTGTACTCATTATATAGGGTGTTCTAGACACTAGCACCGCTCTTGGTGCAAGTTCTATTGAAAAGTAAATATCTCTTCTTGGAGGTATAATTGGTACCTCTTCTGGAAATACATCTCTATACTCTCTTAATATGGGATGGTCCTCTAGGCTTGGTTTGTTGTTCTCAACATAGTTCAACACTTGTATTGCATACAAAGGACATCCTTTTCTGTAATACTTCTTCACTTGAAGGGCTGATATTTGTCTTACTGAGATATGATTTTGAATCCCTTGTAGGGTTACCTTTCTCCCTTCTTCATATTCACACTCCAAATTTTTATTATAACAGTCCAATTTGGTTTTATGGGTAGCCAACTAGTCCATGACAATCAACAGTTCATAAGATCCTAAATGGAACATGTTTAGGGTTGCTTGGGTTGGTAATCCATTCATAATGAATTGGCATGTTGGTATGACCTATGTTACTTTTCTTTCAGTTCCAGTGGCTAGTTGTACCAGCCATGATTTAACATGTTTCACTTGCTTCAATTTACATTTCTCAACAATTTGATGAGAAACATAACTCAAATAGAACCAGAGTCAATTAAAATGGAAACTAGATGGTCAGAAATCATACCTTCGATATTCACCATTGAAGCCTGGTGGTCAGCTTGTCTATTATCCAAGGCTGCATAAATTTGTGGCATGCTCCTAGCCACATCATTGACTGTGGTAGCTTCTTGGAAGTAGTATACCTTCCTATTGTTCTGTTGCATATATGGGTAGTCCCTCCATAGATGTTCTTCTCCACAACTCCAACATTTCAAGGGTTCTCTCTTTGTGTTATCAGTCTTACCTAAGGTTGCTCCCAAGGGTTTATTTCCACTCTGAGATGGAAAATTGTGTTGATATACACTTTTAGTAGGAAGGCTCATCTTATAACCTTTCCCATGGTTCTTAAATATTGAGGGTTTAAACCCCTTCTTTTTGAATCTCGAACTACTTTTCTTCTTCTAGTCCTCATGAGGTTTTGTCTTATTCTTGAATTTCTCATAGCAATACCTTTCCTTCTGGACAATGTCTTATAAAGTCTTTGGCTCATCAAATTCAATTATATCCAGGAAGGACTGAGGTAAACCACTAATAAATCATTGCATATTCATCTCAAGTAATTTGTTGATATATTCATCTATTGTGAGTTGTCCTAACTTGAGTTCATAAAACTCCTTGGTCTTCCCATCAAAGTATTTATCTAACATATACTTATTCTTGAAGTATTTCTCAAATTGTTTCCATGACAAGTCCTTCTCATGGATTCCTTTCACATTCCTAAGGTCCTCCCACCAAATGGAGGCCTTTCCATTCAGGTTGAAAATGCCTATTCGAGCCTTTAAGTTTTCAGAGTAGTCATGGACTATTAAGTACTTCTTCAAGCCAAGAAACCAAACTTTTGCTTCTTCCCCCTTCTTAATTTCTCCATCGAAAGTGGATGGTTTGAATTTCTTAAACTCTTAAGGGTCATGACTCTTGGAATGTTTCCTCTTTTTTCTTCTCCTCTGGGAATGTGAACTAGTTTTGCTACTAGAAGATTCCTTGGAGTTGTTAGTTTTCTTACTCGAGGATTCTTCCGATGAGTGTCTCTTGGCTCCATGTTGGGCCTTCTTTGAGGTACTCCTCCTGGTGTGGCCACTTTCAAGACCATGCTTTCATAAATTAGATGGAATTTGAGTTTTCTTAATATGATGTCTATCCACATGACTCACTGTTGGTCCATGTTGCAACTACCTTCTTATATCTGATCAGCTTTGGAGTAAGACTACGCTAATTCCAATTTTCTTTTCCTACTCTTTTATCAACCTTTCACTGTCATCCTTACAAATCTATAATTCTTCCATGAGGCTTATTACGGTTTCAGCCAAATCTGGAGGGGTTTCCACTGCCCTCCTATCACCATATTCTTCTTCTCTATTGTGGGAGATTTCCCCCAATTCATGGTGTGTCACCATCCTTTATGTTGTAGTCTTCCTATGGTTCATTGACTGCTTGAGTGATGATGAAAATTTTTCGGTTAGTTAATGATTTATTAGTTTATGAATGAGCAAACAATTCAGATTTTTCAAAACATATACAACAACAGATAGTTTCATTCCTTCCTTCAGTAGAGGTTTAAATAAGCCTCTTAGGAATGCGGTAATATAGGGTGTTATCCTTAAAGATTCTCTAATAAGATTTTTATGCAACTAATTCATGATCCCAAGCAGGCCAAGTGTTGTTGCCTTCTTTGATACCAATTTGTAATGTACCCGACCCCTGAGTGACCTTTTGAGGGACGGGGCATCAAAATTTCACTTACTTTAATCATCTCAAATCTTATTTCCGAGGTCTCCATCCTCTTCTACTCATATGTAGATTTTTTACGACTGCTACCATGCTCAAATCCAAGCTCTCAATTGCAAGTTATGGCCTCCTGAAGCTCTTCGGGCGTTATCAGTCAAAGGCCACGTGGTACCCACATGGGTCCATCTCATTTGTACCATCCCCATGTTCCTTCATCCACGGTGTAAGTCCATCTACCGTCCAATCCAATGACGAGACTTGATCCTCGTTTAACACAGAGGCTAGAGGGGAGTTCAAAGTTCAACGCTGAATGACCCTTTTCCTTTCTGTGCGTGTATCCCATGGAGTCCCAAAATCCTGAACTCCTAAAGGACCCAAAAATGTCGCCACGTGGCTCCGACCTTCGGGCTTTTCATCTTATCTATGTCACAACACCCAAAACGTCTAGAGTCCCGAAGTCCCAAAATCCTGAAGTGTCTGCCCTTACACGTGGTGGTGTATTAAATGTAAAGGCAAGGACAGGTGGGTCCTGAGTACTCCACCCGCCAATAAGCCACGTGAATACGTACCAGGGGGGTGAAACACGACAAGGCAGAGATGGAATGTGGCCCCTTTAGTGGGTGACACGTGTCACATTTTAATGGGCACATAGGGTTTGTGAAATGTACGAATCGAGGTGACACATGGCACATCAATCATGGGTCGACGTCACCCTGGGTGACGTCAGTGTGCCACGTCACTCTGGACTGATTTCCTTCCAACACCCTTAGATCTCATGGTCATTATGTACCCATGTAGAACGATTGATCTACGACCTTCGTTACTTCTTAACTTCGACATTCAGGGAAATCTGTTGTGTGACTTCCTCCTTGCTCTTAGAGTGGTCAGCGTTGGGTTGACCACAGTTTATATCTAACGGTCATGGGAGATATCGATATGCTCTCATATCTATGACTCTTATCACTTCGTGAATTCGACGTTTAGGTGTTCCACTCTCTTACCACCCCCTTTCCCCTAGAGTGGTCGACGCCAGACTGATCTTGGCATAGATCCAACGGCTAGGGAATATCCCGAAGGGTTCCTATATCTACAATTTTCATTATTTCGTAGCTCCGACCTTAAAGGTTTTGACGTTATGACAAATCCGTTCTCCCGAAGTAGGAATTCGCGAAGTATTGTGCGCGAATCCCTCCACTAGATGATCAGACGATTAAGAGGGGTTCTCAACAGACTCCCCAAATCCATGACTCACATCAATTCGTAATTCTGGTGCTCGGGGAATTAGATGCTACAACACCTCTGTTCTCTTGAAGTAGTCAATGCCGAACTTAGTTCGGTGTAGACCCAATGACCATGGGGACTTTCGAATACCCTCGTATCTATGGCTCGTGTTACTTTGTGATTGGTAAATGGATTGGGGTTTAACAATGGGATGGGTCCATCTATCACAGCTAGGGTCAACGCCACATATCAGTTGACCTTGTGGGTAACCATAGCAAAAATTTTCCTTCGGCCGGTTTGAAAGTGGTGAGGTCGTAACACCCTGGAGCTCCGAAATCCTAGAGTTTCGAAGCCATAAAGGCTTAGCTCCTTTTGGGCCTAGCCTAGGGTTACTAGACATTGGTCATATGGGTCCTCAAATAATTCTTATGGGCTACATGCTTATCTCTTATCCGTGACTTGGTTAAGGCCATGTACATGAGACCTCAGTCACACAGGGGAAGGGTCTGGAGGAGCCAACCTCCTTCCATAGAGTTTGAACTTGGTATTCCCGCGAAGTTAACTTCGAGAGGTCATCAAGACTTAAGCATTCTGGTTAACCCTACCTAGAATTTCTTGCAAACTCATGACCTATAACTCTCTAGCTACTAAGCTGAGGCAAAATAAAGAACATTCAAAAGCATGGGTTCAGATAAAAACAATGATTATTTTTACCTTAATCATTCAATACAGAATTTAGTCACATACATGTATATTCAATCATCATTTCCATTCTAGTACACAGAGTATGATAATACTTATAAGAAACTAGAAGGTGAAGCAATTGTTGAAAGGGGTGCTTGTCTCCACCCAATCATAGGCACAACCAATCTTGAACGGATTTACCGATGGCCACCCCCTAGCTAGACCATGATTCTCTGAGAGAGACTCGTTTTTCTTACTCCATGATAGTTAGGGATGGAGGTTACTCTCCTCCTTCCATAAGAACTAAGAAAACAATTTCCTCTGTACCAAGCAAGGGGGCCTGCAACGAGTACTTCCATAGTCACTCGTATTCTCTGTAGCCCCTTTTATCATCTTAGACTGAAAACACTGCCAACAAATTCTTGCACCTAGAACGAGTTTGTTTCTCAATTCTCCATTGAACCAGAGAGCTACAAGCACTCTCCTCTCTTGTGGAGATTGGTATTTTCAACTCTGCTTCCTCACATATCTGCCTCTATCCATGAATCACCTCATTTCTTTCCTTCCTCTGCAATATTGCATGGATTTGAATCCCTAGCTCGTGGTTAGTTCTAGAAGCCTTACAGATGGGTACTCCGCCCCATCTCCTCATTAACTCTTGACGAGGCTTTTCCAACTACCAACGTGTCTGATAATTCATTTATGGGTCGAAGGAATATTCTGGGTCTAAGCAATTAGATCTAATAAGGTACTGGTTTGGTGGGGGTCATCTCAACCATTTCTGGTTCCCCTCACCATCTCTCTCATAACATCATGATCTATCTTGGCAAACCCCCCTTTTAGGATTTATGCAACATTATCCATTTTTAATTGATAACATAAATACATACATTACATTTTATAACAAGAGGTTCATCAAATCCAACATTCACACATATTTAGTCTGCCATAGTATTTTGGAAAGTCATAGTTATATTTACAAGTTGGGGGAACATAAGTATTACAGGGGAACACATCACTTCCCGCTACTAGTGAAGTCTTTTTGGATCACTCCAACCTTGTCTCTGAAATACTAGAACTTGACTCTGGATAGGGGCTTGGTCAACACATCTTCTACATGTTCGTCGGTGGCAATATATTGGAGTCTTACTACTCCCTTCTGTACCATGTCCCAGACATAGGGGTATGTTATCTCGATAAGCTTAGACTTTTCATGACACACTGGGTTCACTAACAACTTTATGCAACTCTAGTTGTCATAAAAGATAAAAGTTTCCTTCAACTCAATATCAAATAATTCTACGATCAAATTCTGAAGTCACACTGCTTTGACACAAGCTGACCATGCTAGCACATATTATGTTTCTTCGGAACTAAGTACCATATAGGTCTTCTTCTCGCTGATTCATGAGATCTCAAATAATCCCATACTAAAGCAACATCCAGATGTACTTTTCTGGTCTGTGACATTTCCTACCCAATCTGAATCTGTGTAGCCTTGCAAATCGTATCTCATAATCTAAGATATATCTGGGTCCATAATCGATTGTACCCTTTAGGTACCTCATCACATATTTTGTCATGATAAGGTGAACATGTCTTTCATCGCAAAACATATATCTGTCCTTGTGTTCTTTCAACCAAATTTTCCCAACATATTGTACCAGACCGGTACACTTGATCAACTGCAATTCAATCTGCACAATCATGTGCTTGCTCTATGTGCTTTTTGCAAAGCACTGTCTATCTCATTGTAAGAGAGTATGTCCTCTACTCTCTCTGCAATTGTTCCTTCTGGAACTGGGAATCTGCTCCTGCAACTGTTTTTTTTCTGAAACTGAGAATGACTGCTCCATTCTGACTGTAGCTTTTAAACTCTGAGAGTATCTTCTCTACTCCATCACGATAACAGATTCATTTTCTTCCTCTAAATTGCATACTACATCGACTTCTTTTAATGGGAAATGGATGTTCTATATATACTTCTTTTAATGGAACATGGATGTTCTATATATACTTCTTTTGGTTACTGTAGCAAGTGTTTGTCATAGTATTATCCTCTGGACACAAATCATCCTTTGTATATCTCTATGAATGGTTATGGGGAGGTTGTTCCTCTTTATTGGATCGTGAGGGTTGACCCCCTCTCAACTATAGTTCCTTTTGAGATGGTATTTGGTGGGGCCTCCTGCCTCACCACTGGTGGATCCATATTATCCTCATGATATGGCTTGTCAATTCTTTATGGCTTTGCATCTTGCAAAGTGTCACAGGACCATGTTGGTCTCTTCCTGGTTACTGCAATGGTTTTGGGTAGGCCCTTCTCACTCTACTAACTTTTCTTGCTCCCTCTAAGCCTTGAATTCTTTTGAGTATACAATAAAATCAGAGTCTATGCAAGATATACTTGGTGTTGGATACCAAGTCTTAATATGAAAAGTTGAATCAGACTTCAAAAGAATTTTTCTTCCTGTCAAGGTGGCTTCAATATCCATTGACTAGGTCTTCTCATCACAAAACTACAAAACATTGTGAGTTCTATTCTAATGTGCTTGTTTTACCATAGACAATGTCACATCATTGTCACCCAACCATAGGCATTTACATATGCCACCCCCGAGCACATAAACTATTTCTTGATTTTAAATGAGACCTTGATGGATTCTCGTACCAGGGATAATGATCCAACAAACTAAGATAAAAAAAATGCATAAAATCAAATGTTAATAAACTTAAAACTGAAATCAAATATGAAGGGTGGATACTTGGAGCGTGTATTTTTCAGACTGTTTTGTTTTTATATGTATGATGTCTGGATGAATAATGATACATATTCACAACTTGTATTTGATCCTCATGATATAACAATTCTCCAACTCTTTTACTTCTTGAAGTTTTAATGTGGAAATAAACGAGATACAACTATAAATATCACTTGATATGAATCAAGTGCTTTGGAAGCGCTAAGTCCTATATCACAAAAGATATAGTTCATTTGGATCATCTTCTTTTATCTTTTTCCGATCATTTTCATCTTCTCCTGCAAAATGGGCATGATGCCTTTTAAACTTCCTAGTTTTATCTTGGCCTTTTGCTTGGGGACAATTTCTTGCAATATGTCCCATCTTCTAAAAAATGAAGCATCTAAAGTTTGAGAGATCTTTATGAGAATCTTGTCCTTTATGATGCTTCTGAAATATTTATGAGAGTGAACTTGTTTCTTGTTCTTTCCTTTCTTGCTGAGATGTTAGCGCTTGATCTTCACTGATTTATATCTTTTCCTTTCTTGCCTCTAATATGGCTTCTTCTTGAGTACAATCTTCCCACCACCTCCTGAACTTAGTTAACTTTATTCTAGAGTACATTCCTTATATGAAGGATTCCCAAGAATTTAGAAGACCATTTAATGTGGTCATTGTTATTTCAGCTTCTTCAACTGAGTCTCAATAGCTTCAAGTTGTTCTTTAATTTGGGACAATCTTCTGAAGTAGGATTGTATGGTTTCTGAATTTTGCATCTTTACATTCTTGAGTTGTGTCCTCAAGGTCATTTTTCGATTGATGTTTTTTCCTTCAAATAGACAAGATAACATATTCATCATTTGCTTTGGATTTTTTATTGCTGAAACACGAGGAATCGAATGTTTCTTGATAGAATCGACAATGATCCTCTTTTCTTCGATCAAATCCTTCTTATATTTGGCTTTGGCCTCATCTCCCTATGGCTCTTCAATATCGTATTCAACAAAACTTGCAAGGTCATTATCTTATAGAATGATCATTACTATGTACTTCCATGCTTGGAAGTCATCACCTCCTTCAAGATTTTCGTCAAGCCTGGTAATGGTAGTCAACCTTCCCGGAACAAATAAAAATAACAAATAAATTTTCAAGATGAGGATATTAGACCTTACTAGAGAGATTGGTGAGTCAAATATGAAATATGTCACAAAATCTATAATAGCTGCAACCATGCCTAGGGTTTATGAGGAAACCCTAATTTTTCAACCTCAAATTTCAAAATTCTGATCCAGGGACTAGATGTTCCCTTCTAGGGAGAGCTCCTAGGTGTGGTTAATTTCTCCAACATCCTCCTTAAACAGGGAAAACATAACACTTAGGGTTTATGCAGAAACCCTAATTCTGTAGCAGCTGCAACATTGAAAACATAATCTTGGAGAGGGTGCCCTGAGGCTAGACACTTCTTTATAAACTACGAGTTGGTCTATTTCAGGCCTGATCTGATACCATGTTGATATTTTACTTATGCAACTAGCATTTACGATCCTTATTTATTATTACAATCACTTAGCACATTAACTGCATATATAAGATCACTGAAAGAGAGGCAATCTCAAAAACAAGATAGACGCAAAGATTATACTGGGAAACCCTCTAGGGGAAGAAAAATCAACAAAATTCCTCAATATAGATTAACCAACCAAGAACAATGCTTCTCTCCAAGAGAGAACTAACAAAGCAGAAGATCATCTTCTACTCCTTCACTAGGAAAGAGTAGCACACCACTTGACCAAGATGTATCCAAGAGATAGACCAAAAACCATTCTTGACGTCACACCTAGCTGTAGTAGTTTCTCCTCCAAGTCTTGCACACTTTTCCTCTTGTTGTAGAGCTTATGAGTGAGTGAAAAAGTGAGGCGCTATCTATTATCTCTCTAGGAGTCCTTCTAGGTTGTAGCTCGAAGAATCTTGGTAACTTAAAATATGTTTTGGTCTTATGTGTTTTTTTGGATCAAATGGGATAACTTAACCAACTGGTTCGCTCTCAAGACACTCAAATATATATAACCAGGTAAGACAAGGATTTCAAGAGTTAATAATCAGATGAATAACTGAATTTGGTGGGTGAAGAAGACTATATTTATCAACCATACCATATATATATGATGGGATGAATAAAGATAACATAGATTACTATTCAATCAATCTTTATGAATTGACAGGGTGAGATGACAGTCACCTGCAATTAGACAAACTTAGATAAAAAGTAATCATTCAAAGTACATAAATAGAAAGAAGATGGCAATATGATAGTAACTAAGAAAGAAGCTTGTGTATCTGTATTATATGCAAGAAAGTTCTATTACAAAAGTAGTATAGTTTAGTCTCCAGACTCGAACCTCTACTTCATCTCAAGTTCTAGGCTTTATATCCTTTACAACATCTTTCCAGATCCTAAGAATCTGGATCGAATTTACTAAAGATAGAAGGTCAAAATAGTTTTCAATAAACTAGGAAAAGATCCTATTTGATAGGTCAAACTCTTATCTTGATAGTCTTCATGGTCTTCGATAGCTGCAACAGGTCCTGAGAAGCTGATGGATGAGGTCGAAAATTCCACCTTGGAAGACATGTCATTTTTTTTCACAAATAGGCAATAAACTTTATCTCTTTAACCTTCCTGGCACCTCCAAAACTTGAACAACACATTGAAACAAATCCTCTTAATTATAACCTTCACTTAGAAAGCATCCTCGTGCCCTTTAGAATTATAAAACTTGGATATGTGCAAAAAGAGTGCCATTCTTCCCTTCTCTGCGCTTTCGGTGGCTAAAGAGCCAAAATTCTAACCTATAAGCCACCGAAATCTTTGCTTTCGGTGGATAAGGACAGTTGTGAAAGCTTGCCTAAGCCACCGAAAGATCTGTTTTGAAACAGTCTTCAAAATTGCAAAAATGCATTTTCTCCTAGCTTTCTGATCTTCAAGGTTGCTCATCTGGGGCCTTTACAACCTAAGCAAGGTCTGGTTTATGAACATGGCTGATAGCAGCCTCTATATTTTCAACAATATTGATAGCTGCCTTTGCTAGGATTTTTAGGTCATGGTGTGCTCCTATACTATAGTACTACTGAAAATTAGTACTATGTATCTATTCTTAGTTTATATATATCACTATATGTAAGATTTTAGATTATTCATTTAGGCTTAACACATGTATCTGAATAAGTGACATGTACAAGATCTTAGCATCTTCTGTATTATCGAAATGACTAGGTTCACCCAAGTCTCTCATATCCCTGATCTTTATCCCTTCAAGCAACAAAATCAGAGTATAGGCTAGATGTATAACCCGACTATTGTTGGATGATTTTAATTGATGATGATTTACCATGTTGATACTCTAATAGCTATATTCATCAACCTCTAGCATTCTAGTATTCTGGAGAAGGGTTACTGAAGGGCTTTCCATAATTCTGCAATTTTCCTCTGTATTCTGCATGAGCAAGATGACAAGTAGAAGATTTTCCATTTGATAAAAACAACAACCCGAAACATGGGTGGTTTTCTTCCATATATGTGAACTTCTGCACTCTTTAATATCATAATCGACCCTTAGTCTGTTGAAAACCATAACCAAAGTGACTGCCAGATAAAGATCCAACACTCCCAACAAGTATGTGATTAGGAAAAGATGTGCTTCTACATATACAGTTCAGTGAATATATATATCATCCTTATTCACAAATCAAGAATAAAAGACAGAAGGAACATTCTGCAATGTCCCCATTACTTGTTGAATTTACCCACCTCTGATGCATGGAACTTGAATGCCTCTTTTGGAACATTACCCCCAAATAACATCGCACACTATAACAGATTGATGTTGCTCCAAGGAAGAAAATAAAACACATAAGCAATGCACCTCCACATGTTTTTAACCCGATTCTTCCCTTTAAGGCAATGCTGCTTTTATTCAAGCAAACAAATGACATGTGAAACTTTGATGTAAATTGGGGATGTGTCCAGAACGATAGAGTATCACTTCACTTTCCAACTGCTAGGTACCTGCGTTCTGGAAGTCTGAGTTTTGCAAGCATGTGAAATCCGATCAAGATCTGACTTGGATGAGTTTGTTGTTACAGGAGAATCGACTGGATTGAAGCCTTTGTTGCTTCCTCCTCGAGCCTTCCAACAAAACTTGCAGTCTCTTGCACTTCCACCGCTCCAACATCGAAATTATGTTCTGTAGTCCATCCATCACATTTCCAGCATGAAACATCACTTGAAACTCTCCTGGTTGCAGGCCTAGAGTGTTATATCTGCTATTCTAGATGAATGAAACTCCAAGGTGATATGCCTGATCCAGAGCGATATAGAAACTTTAATGGTGCATCAATACATAATTGAGGAGAATCTTAGCGCTATGCTTGGTGTGTCGACATGCAACTTGATTTGTGGTTTGATCTATGGGTTTATGTGTCGACTTGTGGCTTAGGTATATGTGCTTTGTCAACTCTAGACTTAGGCATATGTACTAGAATTAATTTGTAGTGTGACTTATGTGTTGGTTTATGCCTTGTGATTTGGGATATGGCTTGTAGTTACCATATAATTGATACATGGTATTAGCATGGGATTAAAATAAGACACGTGCACACGCCCCTTTTTTATTTGGCAAGAGTTTATAATTACAAATCTAAAAAGTTAAAAACTAGGGTTTCTAAGAAATACTAACCAGATTTTGGAATGCAGGTCAGAAGATACTATGGACAAAAAACGATCAATGAGAGTTTGATGAAGGATTCATTTTTAAGAAAAGGCTTATGACATAATGCAAAATGAGCAAATAGTTTAGACAATTTTAGCACAAATGAATAAAGTGCCTTAAAATTTACAAAACCATTTGAGGAGATAACACTATCCTCCCTTATAAATAGTAGTCTGGCCTCCCTAAATTAGGTTTGGACCGACCTTTCACTTTACCCTTTTAATTTAAATTTAATTGTCAAGGCACAATAGGGCCGAATTTTACAAAGGCACAATAGGGTCATCTTAATAAATATAATATGAGAACATTCTCTAGGGTTTGTCTTGGTCAAATACAATAAGGATATCTTCCGAAGATACTCAATATTCAACAATATCATAGCACAAAATTTGTCTAGCGCTATACAAAACTGTCGCAAAAAAATGGCAGACCACCTGATACATCGTGGCCTTTGTACGAATGAATCAACATAATACAAAGGAGGGAAACTAATGCGCTGTCCATCACTAGTAAAGTGGGCTATGGTAGTCACTAATAGTGAGAGGCACCTAACCTCCTCTACACCGAAAAAGGAAATTTTCAGTTGTCCACCAAACACCTGAAAATTGGTTGGGGATAATACATCAACCCCAATATATCGCTGAGATCATATGCGCTGACTCTCAGCTACAACACCTACTTGGACATCTAGGAACTGGGGAAAATCCTCCCCTCTTATGGATAGCCGAGTGATAAAGTAAATATCCTCCTCAGTGGGATGGTACCATTGATCCGCACCCACACAAAAAGTCTGTCGATGGACATCCATCGACAGATCAGATGCACCAACAACCCGAAGTTCTCCTTAAGGGATATAGCCTCCTCATAGTACTTAAGGAGGCCTGCAGTCCTCAAGAGAACATGTGTTGTTGTAGTAATAGGATGAGGGTACAAATCCCTCTCTCTCCCTCTCCTCCCATTCCCGTACAACATTGTACAGGTCCACCCAATGCTCCTCCTATTGTTGCTTCTCTCTATGCTCACATATCTGCATGATTAACATATGAAATACATCAGCCTCACTCATACATAAAACATAAAAGAAATCTATTGAATGGTAAATTTATCTATAAATATGGAAAAATAACTTCCTTCAAAAAATGAGTTAATTGCATTACCGGTGCGCCCAAAAAATAGTCACACACCGTCGATGGTGTGTATATATTGTGAGCACCTTCCATGGTGCGCTAGTGTAAAGAAATGCACCGAAAAAAATATGTTCTAATATGTTATGCGGTGTGTTGGAAAACAATACTGCATTGGGGTGCTACACTACAACACATATTCCTTAGTTCGTTACATTTATTCTACGCACCGCTTAAACCAAAAAATAAATTAAAATCTTAACACACATAAAAAATTATTTAGAAATTAGCAAAAAAGCGATGCGTATACGTTCACTACATGCACCGATGCGTGTAACGAACGTCGACACACAGTCACATAAACTTTTCCAAATTTTCGAGTACGAAAATTTTTGCGGTGCATTTCGGTCGTTACTATCGCACCGTGTACAGTGCCACCAAAAAATTTACGGGGTGTCCCACAACACAATGTTACATCTCTCAGTGATATGTTTTGTAAATATGAACACCCAGGTGTGCACGTTTACCAATGCATTGTGTAAAAATATATTTGATAAGGGCGGTGTGCCATGTACTTTAACGACCCAGTGTGTTATCTGTACTTTGATGCACCGCCCTACCAGTTATATACTTTACTTCGGTGCATCATTAAATAGACGCATCTATGTGTTTATGTTTACCAAAACACCACTGAAAAAGGTAACAAGGTATGTGTTGTGCCCTTTAAATTAACAGGTCACACCGTAAGCGATGCGAGCCAAGCGCTTCAGAAACATCACATAGTTTTTTTTTTTTTTTTACACCTAAAATTTCACTCAATTTTAAATTTTAATACGGTGAAAACTTAAGTTATGGAGAAACAAGGATATTACCTGGACATTTTTTCATCGGGGAGGCATGGTTGTGACGTAATAAAAAAACTAAATTTGCCCACCATTTGGAAAAATTTGAAATTCACGCATCGAGCAACAAACGAAAGGAAGGCAAGCAAGGAAAGCACCGATGGAAGGGCGATTCTGATAGGCAAAGGTTTCATCGGTGCTTTTGAGCTCTACAACACTGAAAATGGTAAACATGATTTTTACCGTTGGTAATTTTTCTTTATAAAACCTTGTTCCGGTGCGCCGGATGACCAACCGCACCGGGGCATACATGTTTACTGAGCGCACTGGTTATATTTAAGAAAAAAATAGTCCTAGCACAATGTGTGTGTTTTTGGGGACGCGTGTGCACCAATGCATTTACTACTACATAGCGCACCACCATACATAGATCAACAAACTCCCTAGGGGTGCAAACCCTCTTACTCCCTAGGGTATGCAAATAAAACTAGAGTAAATCAAGGAGGGTGTACACCCTTGTACTCCTCTTAGCAACCTTGCAATAAAAGACTTGTAAACTAGAAAATGAGATGAAGCTTAATGGGGGGGGTATGCACTTATACTCCTCCTAGGGTTTCAACAAACAATAACCATGAAACAAGCAAGAAGAATTAACAATTGCAGATTTTCCTTACCAATTCCAAGAGAGATGCAAGAACAAACTCTAGTTCACCAAGAAAATTACCATTCAGAAGCAAGATAAGAAGTTTCCAGAAGGTGTGCACCACCTTAGCTCAGTCATTCACCAAGAGATATCACCAAAAATCATTTGACAAGAGAGATATACCAAATTTTCCAAGTAGGGCGCAAATTTCAACGACTAGTTTTCTCACAATGGGAGAGTTTATGAATTTATGATATCCTACTACAAGTGTTTGTCCACTTAATTTATGGTAAACCACAAAGTAAGGGGGAAATAACCCTTACTTTTCCCCTTTACATTATAAAATTCAAATTTATCTTTAAAAATGCACATAAGAAAACCGTAAAGTGACGTCACCCCTCTTCTAGGGTGACATTTTGGCACCAAAAGGAGCACATTGGGCTTGTAGGTGACACGTTGGGCCTCCAAAGGCCTTCTCCTCAAGCATTATGATCTTCAAGGTGCTCCTCTCCATCCAAAGATTCCAAATTTAAAGCAACAACAACACCACTACCACAACCCTAGCCCTAGGGTGATGTCAACCTCCTCAAAAGTGACGTTTTTGACTCAAGAGAAAATCATTGGGCTGGCTAAGGACTGGGTTATTTCCTCCATGGTATCTCCTCGGGCCTCCAAAGGATAGCATCATCGTTTGGTGTGTGGGCCATGCTATCCAACTTGTGGGCTTCAAACCCCAAGGAAGCCCAAGCTAGGCTTGTTCTTCCAAATCTGTCCACCAACTATGTCCTACAAAGACAATGAATGCACCCTCCAAGGATATCAAGTCAAATGCATCATGATAAGTAAATAAAATCAATAAAAGATCCATCTAAGCATGTACATACAAACCACCTCATCAAATAAACAAGTGCTCAAAGACCCTATGCAATTTTCCAAGTTTAGGTATGGGAGGGTTGACAAAGCGACCTATTGGGTGAGTCATACCTCAAGTTTAGGAGTATTTACCAAGTGGAACCCTGTCTAATACATGTGGACAAAGTGACATGGATGGGGGCAATAATCTTGGGCATGGGGTTCATGACATACAAGAGACTGTAGTATCTCATTTATGGGTGCCTTTGTAGAGGGTGTGTTGCACCTTCGTTTTCAATGCAACCTTTTTCCAAGCCCATTTATTTCCTTTTGTTCATTTTTAATATGTTTCCAAGTTGAAGCCAAGGTGGGGCTTCTACCTATGCATGAAAAAACGAGCCCACCTTGACTCTACCTTGGTCACATCATGTTTCCCCAAGTTGAAGTCGTGTGGGGATTCGACCTAAGCATGAAAAACAATGCCCACACATGCTCTACCATGGTTGACATTTTGTATTAATTATTTTTCACGTGTCCCATTAGTTTCTTACGAGAGACATTTCATTGTCCTCGAGATCTCTGGGCAAGCATCTAGAAGGTTCATATTTAGATTTTATCTTTTTCAGCTACAAGCCTCTGGGCCTTCAACCCCTTCTTCCCATGAAAAGAGGGACAATCCCTTCTTGGGTCAGTACACATGAAAATCCCAAAAGGTAAGGGGATGAGGGGATGGAGTGTGGAAAGTGACAAATATGGTCAGGAATGGCACGATGACTCGTCAAGAGGACTTCCCAGTAGCAAACCTATCCCCAAGGGTGACCCACTTACTAGGGCGCAATGTCAACCACCAAACTGAAATGTGAAAAAGAGCATAATGTCCAAGTACACGTTACATAATCAAAAGCAATTTAAAATGAAATAAACTCAAATGCCTTAAATATTGAAATGAAACTCACCATAATACCTGACTTGTACCTCATGGAGAAAGACCCAATGCCTTCTAGAAGCCAATTGATGTGGTGGATACCGCCGTGATGAACCTAGAAGTGTGGAGGCAAGGTGGGTCTCTGTCTATGCAAGTGGACACTATTGGTCAAGTTGTTTCTCGATACTCCATGCCTGCAACTTGAGGGCCTCGAGACATCATCTCCTTAGTTATCCCTACAAACTGGGGATAACAGTGCTAACTTAAACATACGAGACAGATTTGGGTACAGACTATGCACTTGCTTATATATTAAACATAGGTCCTTTGTATCACTTTAGAGAACTCTATATCAATCACTTTGTTAAAAGGTTATATATAATTGAAATGAAGTACATCCATTAATGATGAATTATAATTTAAAAATGGTTTACAAAGTATATTATCAAATGTTGTAGTCTAAATTTTTTACGTTTTGGCCTTTTTCTGAGGATATTTTTCGGGATATTTGCCCGAATTCTAGTAAGTAATTGTTATATCTGCAGATTT
Source organism: Picea glauca (assembly GCA_000966675.3). Classification (NCBI taxonomy): domain Eukaryota; kingdom Viridiplantae; phylum Streptophyta; class Pinopsida; order Pinales; family Pinaceae; genus Picea; species Picea glauca. The sequence continues at coordinate 231,547 of JZKD02S2400157.1, forward strand.
AAGTGGTTAATTTTGTATAATTCGAGTGTCCCAGAGGTTTTTCAACACACTGAATCCATTTCTGCATTCAGAAATGCAATTTAAACAATAGAAAATTGTGATTTGGTGCATATTTATGTCATCGTATTTCTGCAAAAAGGGAAAAACGTAGAACAATTAGACAACACCTTATCAAATTTGTTGGAAATATTTTTGAAAAATTATATTATTTTATTTAAATTATTATTTTTATTATTATGATAAAGATAATGGTTGATGTTCACTCGTTGAGATTAAAATTGGTCTATTGGACCTTTAACAAGATAAGAGATTATTTGGATTTCTTTATAATGTTATTTCGATGATAAAAAAGCATTAGGAGAAGCGTTCCAAGATCACTATAGTTTTGATGACTTAGAAGGTTAGGAAGGTCGGTATTATGACAGATGTTTTGAAATTGAGATCTAGTTTGGGTATATGCAGGGTACTCTAGAAGAAAGTGCTTTTCATCTTAAACCTTCTTGGCGTGACAAAGGTGACATATTATTTCATGCCATGGTATTTTGGGGATTCTCCAACACCCAATCTCACTACGTAGCTCATGAGAGTTAACTCTTATTTTAGCAATATTAATTCTCTTTTTAATTCAAAGAGATACTATTGATCTTCAAAATTAGGGTTAAGCACTTCCTTATAATAATAAAAATTCGACCATTTCTTAATTTATATGTGTAATCTTTAAATAGGAATCATGCTAATCTTCACTATATCGTTCCAATTATTTTTTTTTCATTAATTTGAAATTTGAAATTGTTGAACTTTAATATAAAATAAATTTTAATGTTGAACGAGTCACCAATTTATGTTTGAATAAAGTGCGATTGTAATATGTTTGATGCCCTTTGAAAGCGAGTTTAGGTTTTGACACCGCGTAAGTTAAAAATTTCATTCAGAGAATATTTGAGGGACTTTAATGAGGGCTAATTTTATCAATTACAACGACACATTTAAAAATAAAGTTGATGCAAATTTCAGGACAGAAAAGACATGCTTTAATTTTGATAATTAAACATCTCATTCGTATTATATTTCTTTAATTGCTTTTTTTAATTACACACCATGCTTTTTTTAATTACACACAAAAATCGTCCCAGAAATATGTTTGAAAATGATGGCCGATGATGTAAACGTGAAGCAAAATCTTTATTCTTAAACTAGTATTTAAAAAAGCTTGAAAATTTGGTTCCACCTAGTAAAGTAGGGAGAAAGGAACTCCCTCGTTATAATGTATGATTTTAAATGATATTTTAAAAATGTAAATGTATATTTTATCTTTCACCATTTATTTCTCAAGTAAAAGTGTGCGCTTCCATCTTTCACCATTTATTTCTCGAGTAAAAGTGTGTAATTCCATCTCACCAATTACTTTGGTAAGGTGAAGGTGAAAGTATATATTTTCATTATTTTTTTAATGGGAAAATTTTTCCATTATATTTAATATATAATGTATTTTCAAAACAGATTTTACAAATGCAGCTGAAGAGATTACTGATGAAAGTAATGCAATTTTCGTTTGTAGTGGTTTCTCGACCATTGAGGGTGGAAAGTTCAAAGAAGAGCGCAGAAGCCAGGATTATCAGAGAAAACTGTAAGGAAGTTGTCCAGACTAGCAAATAAAAACAAATTTCTATTTGTTAGAAAGGAAAGAAAGAAATAAAAAGTAAGAAACCAAATTTCAGATCTTAAGAGGCCACTGTGTAGAGAGAAGCTGGTTTTAGAAAATAGTTAGGAAAAGTGGAGGGCCTTCATGCCCATCTATCCAGTGATTATAAGATATGATACCCACTTTTTTCTGGAGAGCAGCCTTTGATAGATGGTCTGTTGATTTGTTATGCTCTCGATAGATGTGTATGTAGCTGAGTTTTTTGTAGGCGAGCTGGAGAAGTTTAATTTTGTCCTTCCAAGCCGAGAGAGAAATTGCTTGAAGATCGCTCCTGTTGTTTAACCACTCAATGATAGTCCCGGAGTCCCCAAGAATATGGAGGGAGTCAATATGAAGTCTAGAGGCCAAGTATTGTGTGGCCTAGGCGCCCAATAATTTTGCCCTGGTGTTGGTGCCCGAGCCACAGTTGAAAGTCCATTTGTAAAATGATTTTTTTGTGATCCTGATCAAACCTCCTACGCCACTCTGTTCACCATTAGATTGCGTAGCTCCATCGAACCAACCGATTGGGATGTCCTCTAAGTCATGGATCTTCTTGTTGTTCTGCAGTCTTGTCTTGTTAGAATAAAACTCATTCCAGGTTTTAAGAAAACCAAGTGTTTTGTAAACTGCAGTGCCAGTAGAGGGAATTCTATTTTCAAAAATTGTATTATTCTTCACCAGCCAGATAGACCAACAGGCCAGGGAAGGAAGGTGTAAATGGTTGTGTTCTCTATGAGACCAAGAGTCAAAGCAATCCGAGAGGTTTGGCCAATCCCACTTGGTTTTGATATTGAGAGCCAAAGTAATTCTATCCCAAACTTTTCTGGAAAATGAACAGTTAATAAAGAGATGGGTCTGTGGTTTCAACATTAAAGTGACACAAGTGGTAAAGAAAAAGTGTGTATTTAAATGTACATCTTCATTTTATATAAAATTAGACAGTAAACATAATCATATACCTATTAGGTATTTATAGAGTTTTATAATTTCTTGAATATATTTTAATTATTATAATTTTGTTTATGGTTTTGGAAAAAAATTAATATTAGTTTATAATTTTAATTTCGTGATTTTATCATTATTATAGTGTGATCATTGTGATTCATCCATTTACAATTTCACTTATAATAAGTTGGGGAGTTTACATTGATCACTTGTGAATTTTTAATCATCACAATAGTAACCATTTTGGGAACTTTGGTGCAACAAAAATGTCAGATCAATGTTCCTATGGAAAAATGTAACATGTTGCAGAATATGGTAGTCAATTTGACTAAGGGTGAGTACTCTAGAGCATCTAATCAAGTAGGATTCAACTAGAATATGGAACCAATCAAGTAGGATTCAAATTCATCAAATTCATCCAAGGAAGCAGTGGAAGAAGCAACCAATTGTCATGCATTTTGCTAGTTTTATGTTTTACAAAGTACTTAGGGTTTTATGCTTGTTTTGTAGAATCTACACCATTAAGCTCTTATGGGATGTTTTGTATATTGATCTAGTTATGATGTATAGCTATATGTTGGAAGATAGCTCTTTTTTGGCTTTTGTTCTGAACGTTTTGAGACATACTTTGATGTATTCTTGTTGTGAGCTCTGTTGTATCTTTCATTTAATATAAAATCTCCTAGTTATGGATTGTTTTAAAAGTGTTATACTTCTCAGATGGATTAAAGGGAGCTTCTGGAGATAAGGTGTGCGTTGCAGAATTATAGATGCCATTTAGGTAAATAGAAGATCGATTCTCATAGCTGATGTAAAAATCCATGAATAGGATCATTGTGTTACTTCTCAAATACCAACCATTATGAAAACCCTAGTGCAATCAAAAAAGTCAAATCATGCACTTCCTTCTTTTGCATCAAAACTTCACAACACATCTTTTCCCAATGCATACACTTTTCTATTCTTAATTTCTTTTATTACACTTTCCTATTTCCTATTGTAGGACATGTGCTCTAACTTAGAATTCTTATAAATACTCCAACACAAAAATACCAAATAACATGTTTTCTTCTTATTGTTTTAATTCTACTTTAGTGTCCCATGTAGTATGGGTACACTGCAATGAAACTTCTTCATGGAATAACGGGAAGATGTCCATCAAGATTCTTTTTCATGTATTGGTAGGGTTATCAATTACAATGACACACTTAAAAAAAATGATGCAAGTTTCAAGACATAAAAGACATCCTTTAATTTTGATAATTAAACATATCATTCGTATTATATTTCTTTAATTGCATTTTTCAAAATCGTCCGAGAATTATGCTGGAAAAGGATGGCCAGTGATGTAAACGTGAAGCAAAATCTTGATCATTAGATTTGTATTTAAAAATCTTGAAAAATAACGAATTTTGTTCCACGGAGTAAAGTAGGGAGAGAGGAACGCTCTCATTTATAATGTATGATTTTTATTTAATGCAAATGTATATATATTTTATCTTTCGCCATTTATCTCTCAAGTAAAAGCGTGTACCGCAAGGCAAATAGGAAGCGAATGGAGCGAGCCAGAGAGCCGAGCATTTCAGGCGGGAGTTTTCCCTTTCAAATTTTGTGCAGAGATTCTGGCATCCACAATCCTTAGTCGTCCAGAACACTGAATCACGGATTTGCTGGAGAGCATTTAGCTTTTCTAAAGAGGCACGGCGCTCTGTTGCTTGCAGTGTTGACCTAGTTCTGTTTTATTGTCGGACTCTTGTCCTCTCCTCTACGAGGGTGGGGTACCCTTACTCTATCCATTGGTATTGAGGAAAGTGCTGGATATACACAGGTTGTTTTATCCTCTTTTGATCTACATTCCCTGAGAAGATTGGGCGTTGGTATATATTATAAAAAAAGAGTGGAGTCTTTTTCAGTTGAGTGGCCGCACCTGGGATCTCGGTTGTTTGTTTAGTGGTCTGCTTTCTTGTCAGAAGTAGTGTGTTTTTTGTCTGGCCTAGAGACTTTTCGGTTTTACTTTTTCTCTTACCATGGATCCTAAGTTAAAGGCACTATTGAACCCAGAGGACGAGGTTATTTGGAGGCAAGCCGGGCTGTTTGAATCCGTGGATAACCTTCAAAAGAAGTCATCGGGAGGAGCACCTTTTTCAAAGCCCAAGCCTTCTACCTTGACTAGTGCACCTGGTATAACATCTCATCTTCCCTCACTACAACCTGCCTCTCTCGAGACTGTCTCTATTCCCTCTGAGGGTTGCAGAGCCAGATTCCAGGCGACCATTGGGCCTACAGGGCTGCCAAACTTTTCTGACACTGCTCTGGGAGGCTTCAAGAACCAGTCTGTTCAAACCCTTTCGACTCCCTTCCGTCGAAAGCTGTGGAAGACAAATCAGAAGGCTAAACGCCTGGTTTTAGGCAACGACGTGGGTTTAGAGGATACTTGTAGAATGGCCCTCTGCACACTTGTTGGTCGATTATCTTATAAGTCCCTGAGCAAAGGCTCTCTGGAGGACTGGATAAAGATGCATTGGTTTCCCCTCCTGGGGTATCACCCTGAGGTTTTATACCTTACGAAAGGGTGGCTGGGGTTTATTTGCAACTCTCTCGAGGACGCTTCCCTCTTACTTCGTTCGCTCTGGGTTTTTGGGGGCAGTAGTCTGACGCTGAAGCGGTGGAGGATTGCTTTCAATCCGGATACAGAGTTCTTTCAGTTTAGACACCTCTGGGTACTTCTTCCTAGCCTCCCTCTGTATCTGTGGAATGAAGGTGCTTTAAGGGCCATTGGCGACACTTTAGGGATGTTCATTACACTTGACCCTAAAGCTCTCAGCTCCCCGATGCGAAAGATGGGTTGTGTTCTAGTGGAGGTGGACATTTTCAATGGTTTGTCGGAAACGATTGAGATTGAATGGAGAGGGCGATCTTTTACCCAGCCATTGGACTATCTTGGGTTGCCTTTTCACTGCAACCTCTGTTGTAAAACTGGACACCTTCGTCGCGACTGTAAGGGGAAACTTTTGGAGGAGCCATATGAAGAGGAAGAGCTACAGAGGAGTCCCCCTGAGTATACTGATCTGGACACCTCCCTGGATTTCTTGCATGGGTCTTTGGGAGCCTCATCCTCCTTGATCGAGCCAGATTCAAATATTACTAGTAAGTTATAGATAGTCTGTCCTCTTTTGTTTAATTCTCTGTCTGGGGAGGAGAAGGTAGCCCTCAATTGTTCGGAATGGTTAAGGGCCTTTACCTTTCCAAATAAAACCATCACTAGTCCTTTAATCCTTAGTCCTCCTTGTTTCTCTACGACATCCTCTGCACTTTGTTGTCCGACAGAAACCCATCTTGGAACCTTACCGTCGGTCCTGATGCCTGTTACTCCAGCGCACACATCTCTACCGGAGTCAGAGGACCCTGTTGTTTCATTTACTTTGCCTTCCAGACTGTTTCCGCCTTTATACCTTTCGTCCCTTCCTTTACAGCCTAAACCGGTTCACTCCCCACCTTCTCTTTCCGACAGTAATCCGGTGCCATCCACTTCCATTGTGGAAGACGTGCCCCTTAACTCAGCCATCCTGCTAGGCTATCGAGAATCTGGGGAGGAGGCCTCATTACTCACAGAAACCCTGGACTCCTTGTTACCCAACCATTCTATCCTCGGGCTCACACAACCGTTGTCTGTAGTTCTTGGAAAGAAAGCAGTTGTTTCCTCTTCAGAAATTGGTTCAACATCCACTCAGTTTGTCGGGAAGGGGGGAAAATATTTCTCTTGGTCACGAGGTCTGGCCTCTGAACTGTCGCCTATCAAAACCATAAGTTCTTGGAAGAAACATATTAGTTCGAGTCAAATATAAGATGTTTGTGTTCACACTTCCCCGGTTTCAGGGGCCCTTAGAGCATTGAAGGCCCAAGCAAGGGCAAAGTGATGATTTTGCTCTGCTTGAATATCTGAGGGATCTGAGGCACCCTCAAAGTTGCCTCGGTTCGTAGATTGATAGATCGTACAAGGCCAAACATTGTGTTTTTTCAAGAGACTCTGTCGGATGAAAAAAAAGCTAGAGATTTTTTACTCCAACTTCGTCCCTCTTGGGATGCTACTGCTGTAAACTCTTTAGGTACTTCGGGAGTCTTACTGGTTGCTTGGGATCCAAACATCCTCGAATTAAAGCCTTTTCTGACTGTCAGCAGCATTTTATTAATTGGCAGCTGTGCATCCACAAAAAAGGAGATGGCTTTCCTCAATATTTATGGTCCTTGTAAAGATAGACAACAGTTCTGGAGTAATTTTGCAAAGAGTGGTTTGCACACTATCCCAAACATTATCATAGCGGGGGACTTAAATTTCATTCTGTCTGCGGAAGAAAATTGTGGCGGTTCATTTGTTCCAGGCACTGTGGAATTGTTTCTGAGAGGCCTACTCTCTTCTTTACAACTGGTTGATATTAAGCCAACAAAATTGACCCCCACTTGGCGTAATGGGCGTGCTGGACTTCATGCTACTACCAGAAGACTAGATAGGTGTTTAATCTCTGAAGCGTCCTTGTATTCTTTGGGCCTCTCCAGGGCGTGGGTGGAATATCCCTTTATCTCCGATCACGTTCCTCTTTTAATTCAATTTGAGAATGCTCTGGTGTACAAGTCTTTTCCTTTCAAATTTAATTCTCTGTGGTTGCAAGAGGCCGATTTCATAAACCTGGTTTAGAAATTATGGAGCGACCCCCGATTCTTGACAGAGGAAAATATTCAACAACGCTTGGTATGGAAGCTCAAGGAAATTAAACTTCAAACAAAGAAATGGTTGTTAGATATCTCGTTACAAAAAAAGAAGTCATTAGATGGCTGGGAATCCGAAATTATTAGATTGTTATTGAAATCTACAGATGGAGCGTTATCCTTAGAGGATGAAGGTTACCTTCGAGTGCTGGAAACAAACAGAAATAACCACATGCGGGGGGAGGAAGAGGCATGGCGCCTACACAACAGAGTAACATGGATCTAGAGTGGGGATTCAAATACTAAATTCTTCCACAAGATGGCAGGGGTTAATAGAAACCGAAAGCATGTTTGGGAAGTCACTTCAGGATCTGGGAATAAAATTACGGGACATAATGCGGTTAAAGAAGCGATCGTTAATCATTTCAAAGAGTTCTTTAAAGCTAAAGAAGGAACAGATTACGCTGAAATGGTGAGGATTTCTAGCCTTTTTCCTAGAATGGTTATGGAAGAGGAGGCTGATTCGCTTTTTAGTCCTGTTACATTGGAGGAAATTAAATCTGTTCTGGTAAAATTCAACAAAGATCGAAGTCTGGGTCCAGATGGGTGGACTTCCGAGTTTTTCATTTATTTCTTTGATTTAGTTGGTGAAGATCTCCTTGAAATGGTGGAGGATTAGAGGAGGAATGGCAAACTCTATGGAGGCCTCAACTCTACTTTCCTGGCTCTGATTCCGAAGGTCAACAAGCCGGACTCCTTTGATGATTACCGTCCCATTTCGTTATGTAATCTTATCTACAAGGTGATCTCAAAAATCCTTGCAAATCGGATTAAACCCTTCCTTTCAAAATGCCTTTCTTCTGAGCAGCTTGGGTTCTTAAAAGGAAGAAGAATCCAGGAAGCTATTGGCTCAGCCCATGAAACACTTCATAGCATTAAAAAAAAGAATATCAAATCTCTGGTGCTAAAATTAGACCTCAAAAAGGCCTACGACAGTATTGACTGGGAGTACCTTAGAGTGGTCTTACTTTCAGTTGGTTTTGGGACAAAGCTCTCGGATTGGATAATGTGTTGTGTTACAAGTGCAAAATTGTGTTACAAGTGCAAAATTTGCAGTCCTAATCAATGGTGAGGCGACAGATTATTTCAAGAGCTGGAGGGGTCTTCGTCAGGGATGCCTGCTGTCCCTCTACCTTTTTATTTTGATGATTGAAGGTTTAAGTCTGTTGTTAGCAAAGGGATTGGTCAATCAAAGTATTTTGGGTATTTTGGTCACTCAACTTCACAAACTTGTCCACCTAATGTTTGTCGATGACGTCTTGATAATGTCCAAGGCAATTCTGGGTGAATGGCGATATATATTGGACATTCTTCGAGTTTTCTGTTCGGTTTCTGGTCTATGCATCAATACAACAAAATCTATTGTTCACTATTGGGGACTAATGATATTGAACTTGAGCACTTTAAAGCCATCATCCCGTTTTCCTTTTCTGATTTAAATGTGGGCTTCAAATACTTAGGCTATTATTTAAAGCGAGGAGAAGCAAAATCGACTGATTGGAGATGGTTAGTGACAAAAATTGAGAAAAAGATCGGTTTCTGGTGCAACCAATGGCTCTCTTTGGGTGGCAGATTAATCTTGGTTAAATCTGTATTGGAGAGCCAATCTGTATTTTGGATGTCGCTGGAATTGATCCCAACATCCATCTTGAACCGCATTCGACAACTTTGTTTTTCCTTTTTATGGGGCGGTCCAAAAGCCAACCACCACTACCATCTTTGTAGATGGGACCTTCTTTCAAGACTGATATCACTGAAATTTCGTCCGCACAGGGCGACAAGAACTCCGCATCGTCAAACACATAAAAACAGTCATTCATGGCACAAGGTTAATTCCACAGCACAGCAAAAGGGTCAAAACTATACAAAATGGCCAAAAAATTACAAAGCGCTTTGCACCCACTGGGCAAGCGCGTGCG
>JZKD02S2400157.1:273044-287756 GCA_000966675.3 Picea glauca
AGTCATAGCACTCCAGTGGAGGACGGGTGTCACTCCATGCCATCATAGGGAGTGTGGGCCATAGGCGCTAGAACAAGGGACAGGTGTCGGAAGGTCAAGCTTGGCCGTGAGTCAATGCTAAGTGGCATTGGGGATCGGAGAATCGGGAGTTCTGGGTACATGGTCACTTCGGCACCACAAACTCTGAAACCCCGACGAGAAGCTGTCATATGGTCATACAGAAACCGGTCGTATGGATCAAAGGCTTAGCTACGTAGGGCTGAGACAACCAAGGGGTGAATCGGAGATCGGTGGTTGTAGTTGTCAAGATATCGTGGGTGTCAAAACCCCGATAGAAGGAACCCCAAATCCTGTTATAAAGTCAGGAATTGGCATTTCGCTAATATGGGTTTGTGGAGATTTCTCCTGTATGGGAGATTAACCCAAAAAAAAATTTAAATTACGATAGTGGATGTGTTACATGACTTCCTTGAATTATTGTGATCATCATTAAGTGCTCTGTAATGAGTTTCAAATGGGTATAATTGTTTAAGCACAGTAGCAACTGATTCACCCCCCCCCCCTCTCAGTTGCCTAACATGTGGACCCAGCAAGGGGTTCCTTCGGGTTTTTGTAATGGGTTAATGGATGTTCGCCCATGGGGTTACCCATGATTAAGCCTTTTTGTAAAGGATTGTAAAAGTTTAAATAAGTAAGAATGTAATGTAGAAGAGTAGTGGAAAAGTGGCTAAGTGCGAGTAGTTGTGGGTTGCTTTGTGCAACATAATGTGTATGTAAGGCTCTTTGCTTGATAGAGGAGTTGGCTCTATGCCTTGACCTAATTTTGGGAAGGAGGATCTAGTGCTTAGTGTGCAGATCTCTTGTCCTTTGTGAAGCTTGGATATGTGGCTTAGTGCACAGGAGCAAATGCATGTAAGAGATCGAAGAACAATAAAGAAGACGAAGCAGTTGGTGGACGTAGCCCCACACTGGGGTGAACCACGTATATCTTGTGTATTTGGTTGGCTTTGTGCTGTGTTGTTTATGATATGAATACACTCAGTGCTTTTCTTATTATGTGTGATAGGTAGATCTGTTGATTCTTAGTTCTTTATTTGTGTTGAATGTGCTAGATCTAACTTATGATGCTAAGTGCGATATGTATGTTGTCATTGTTACTACTCTGATCTATCTTTAGGGTTTGTTCTGCGATGTTAATGAATTTAATGAACTGATGCATATTATCCTCTAAGTGTTGCTAGAGTACTATGTGAAGTGTTATAATCACATATCTGTGTCCCAGTCTGGTTACAGACATCTAAGTCCTGTAAACCCCCCTGCTTCTACCTCGGGTGAGACTTCACCTGCTTCGCAGGTGTTGACGAAAGGGCCGGTAGTTAGGGTTTTTTTGGTGCATTGTTGAAGCCTTGAACCCTGGGTGTGCCCCTGTGCCAAGGAGAGCATGAAGTATGGGTAGCTTATGTGTGGGACAAAGACAAGTTAGTGAGAAAAAACAAAAAATTAGAATTTGTTCACAACCACCTTCTATTTTTACTTTTTTCCAACTATCATCAGCTTCATCCTATTTTAACACTTTTCAACAACATTTGAGAAGGGGAAGTTGAAAAGACTTGTAACTACTTCCTGTAGAATCCAAGAAGACACTATTAGTAGTTACTCAAATTTCTATAAGTAGAGGGAGAGGCCCATTTGGAAACTACTTTCATAATTAATATTGAGAAGCCCTCAGGAACATTTTGTTAGAGAGAAAAACTCTTGTGGATGGAAGCTTATTGTAAACTATTTTCAACGAACTTTTATGTTGTTTACATGTGTTGTAATAATTCTCTTTTGCTTATAGACTATTCTTATGCAAAATGGAAATCTTTCTTTCAGTTTAGTTTCCTCTTTCTTATCTTTGTCCAGAGATGATGAATATTTTATGTATGTAATTTCATGACTTAGACTAATCTGGTTATGTTATTTGTATGCATGTGCCTAACCTTGTTGCTTCTTAACAATTATCTAGAAGAAGTCATTTGCAGGGATCAGTTGCATTTCTAGCTACTCATTGGTTACCATAGTCACTCCTAGCTAGGATATGATAGGTTAGATTTCATTTATGCAGTTAGTTAGTTCTCATTTTCATTTCTCATCTCATCCACAACCATCTAATCACCCCACAAACCTAGTAATGGCAGTGGGTCCACAATCTAGATGGGTCTCCTAAACCAAATGGTGCATAGTTTAATTGGGATCGTGCATCAAGGAGTACCCCTTACTGTTGAAAGGAAATTTTGTTGCCTCAATAGAACTATAAATATATAAGCACGAATCATTTAAATTTTGAATGAATGTCAACAACCGTCTAGACTTGAGTACCAATAATGACCATTTCATTAAATTTGGACTAATTCAATCTAATCCTCTTTGGAGATAGGTTGAAATTGGTGTTTCTAAATCGTGAAATTCACACATTCAAAATTCACATGTTTTATTTAAACAATATTTACACTTTCGAGATCCATTTTTGAACTTTAGAAACACTGATATACTTACTTCCAAACATCAAATTCATAGTTTTTTTGTTTATATTATTATTATTACTCCATATTTGGTGAACATTTTTACTAGTATTTATATGTTAGGTTCAACATCAACTAACTCCAAAGGATTGGTGCAATAAGGAATGATCGGATGAACATCATTTTGGCTTAACTCCTCCAATAACTTTTCTTTGGCATCAACTTAGGAATCTTCCATACAATGCTCAGTTTTTCATCTTTTCCGATTGAAATATTTAAGTCAACCTTTTAATCAACATAGAAAATATGCCAAGTGTTTAGTTCCAAGGCTTTGGAAACCTTGATAGATGTGAATTAATATAATAGGCTTGTAAATTTGAATGCATTGCAACTAATGAAAGGAAACAACAAGAAGGCCCCTGTGAGTTGTAATTACATACTTTATGATTGTTACATAATATGGAAAACATGTATTTATTTTATGAAGAGTTTAATTTATAATTCTAATCATTACATACTATAGTATGTCTTATGTTGTAGAAAATCTTGATTAAAAAATTTGCAATGATTATAAAGAGTATAACCAAAAAAAGAGAGACCATGCCTAGATATGGATTACTTGGATCATGTGCAATAGGGATCAAGTTCCAAGGGTATTGGTCACAATAGATATGAACATGTAAGTGGTGGTATGATTTATCTTGCATTTTTTAGTAAAATCTAGAGTGGTAATTGAATCCAATATATTACATTTTTCATGGTAATTGTTCATTCTACAACATGTGTATTAATGTTTGGGCATAGGGTATAGAGATGAACATGAATAGAGACAAAGATCTATCTTGGCAAAAGACAAAGAAGGGGAAGAAGTTGTTGATCTTGGGGTAATAAATAATATATTTCTATAATTGGTGATTTTAATGTGCTCTTAGTTACTTGTTATCATTACCTAATGTAATATTTTAGTACCATTGACCTACTTTTGTAGTCATTTGTCAGACATTGATAAAGTTAGTGGATCTTAGCTTATCTTATATATGTACAAGTACAAAGATAAGGAGGGAATTGACAACAATTCAATCAACTTTTGATGTCAAACTCATTTAATTTATTTATATGTGTACATAGTTTTCATGCAATGTTGTATACAAAGTTGGCATTTCCCTCAGATGGTGGTGTACCACTTGTTTACAAGTAGAAAAAATTACATGGTTATTTTATGATTTAATTTAAAATGCCATCATTGCATTTTTATATCCATGGCCTTTGGTTTCCATGGTGTGAAATTGATTGAATGTTAGTGCGGTAAAATTTCATAATTACATTTATGGATACATAGTTTTTTCTTCTCATGGTGTGAAATTGATTGAATGTTACTGAGATAAAATTTCATAATTTTGTTTAGATATATGGTTTTTTCTCTTATAAATAATATACTTTAAAATAGACTTATACTAATCATCAATATTTAAATATTATAAAATAGTAATAAATAATAATAATAATATTTAAACAATAAAAAATATAAATTTATATATATTATTTCATTGTATTATTTATATGTATTGTACTAATTTATTCTAGTAAGACATTTTTCTGGTTCATGATTTGATATTTTTTGATCATATAATGTATTTCCTTCTCTTTGTTATTGTCCTTATAACTTTCTTCCGTGCAAAAAACAATATTTATCTTCATTCTTCATCCTTTATTGATAATAACTGAAATTTCATCTCATCCTTCTATATTTTATTAGGGACATTCTCTTGCCATGATTTGTTACATTCTTTAGTAATATAATGTAACATTCTTTTGTCTTCTTCATTGCGTTTAGAACTTTCTTTCTTGACAACAACAAAAATTATCAAATGATTCAGCATTCTTCATCGATAATAACTAAAATTTCAACCCATCTTTAATTATGGTGTAGGGTGTAAAATCATAGAGAATTTTGTCTTGATATTCCACTATTTTAAATGAATCCCTAAACTAATCTTCCACCATGAGCTCATACATGTACTAAAATCAATATAGTCTATATATGGATGTTTTTGTCTTTACCATCTCTATAATATAATCATATCTCAATGAAATATCAAGTTTTCACCTTGTCTTATTTTTGTTACATCTATTGCTCTTTTATTTGTGGTCTCTCCTTGCATTATTATGATCCTCTATTCATTTAAATGTGCATTCTCTTTATGTGGACATTCAAATGATTTATGTTCTTTTATCCCACATGCACAATAATAAATTTGTCACTTATAACCAACATATATGTTAAGGTCTTTGGGCCCTTATGTTATGGCCCTAACAACTATTCATTATTAGTGTATTAGTTATATTAGTAGGTAGGCTAGAACCGTTCACTATAATTGTATTCTTTATCTCCTATATATATACCAAGGAGACATAGTTTTAGGATCATAATATATTGTCTTGTGAATTGGATATACTGTAAATGGAGGTTTCTCCTTCAAAGTGGACTATATTCATTGAATTTATATCATTTTTAAGGCGCTTGGTTCATAACATCTGGTATCAAGAGCATCGATTCTAGGGTGTTGATGCTTAAAGTGAGTCATCTTCACATTTTCACTATAACTTTTTTTCCGATACACTTTAGATAGCAAAATTTGGAGGTTACTTAGGAGACATATCCAAATAACTCTGAAAAAAATTTCAGGTTCTGAGTCATTATAATTTTGGAGATATATCCTATGGAAGATATGGATTTTGACTCATCCTGAATTCAATTTTAAAAACATCATATTGGGATTTTCTCTATAACGTTTTTCTAGAAGGTTTCAGAAAATGAAATCAAATGGAGACTAAGGAGAAATGTCATAGTATAGACGATCAAAATTTTAGGTTTTGGTTTGTGATACTTTCAGATATATAAGTCCATGGAAGACAAGGTTTGTGACTAGTACTGAAATCAATTATCTTGGCATTTTTGCTATAAATTTTTTTCAATGAAATTTTAGACTCTAAAATTTTTGGAATCCTGAGTTGACACAAAGAAGTACTTGTGGAAATGTTTTTAGATTTTGAATCATTATATTTTATGATATATTGCTTGTGGATGTTAGGGTTTTTGCACAAGTTATTTTCTAGTGATTTTAAGAGATTTTTTGTGGCTAGTAAGCTCATTTAAAAAAAAAATAGAGATGTGTTCTATCGTCTTTAAATAAAATAGGATCTATTGTTTAGTGGGTAAAATTGTGGTTGGGGAAGAATACATGCAGTAAATACACATAATTTCACATGGTTGGCAACAAATTGTTTCACCTGGCTGGAAACTCTTGTAACCCATGTTGGTACCCCTTCGAGTAGTACCACATTAGATAGTACCTGTAGATGGAATCTCACTTCCACATACCTTTGGGTATATAGGAAGTCCCCTAGGTATACGTGAAAATATCCTTAGATAAGTTATTCAACCATCTTGTTGTTATAGTACACCAAGAACACCACTCGTGGAGACCATTCTCTAGTACCTGCGTAGTCAAGTAGTATAGATAAGGGCACAATTGAGCCTCCTTAGCTAGTGCCCTGAGTTATTGGGTCGAGTACTATTGTTGGACCCCACACATATATAAAAGAGCTATAACACCTGACACTCTTTTTCCCTTATGACCCAATAAATTTTTTCCATGACTCCAAAGAAAGATCCAAAACTCCCTTCACCAATTAAACCTCCATAAATTTATTCCATGAATCTTGAAGAAAATGAGGATATACAAAACCAACTATCCATGTTGGACAGTCAAAACAACAAATTGAAGGATAGGTCACGTTGGAGATACTTCACACACACCTAGGAATTCTTTTTCCTAAGGTTTTACCTATGGTTACTAGTCATTATTTAGTCTCCTATAGTCTAGGGAGAATGTTCTCTTCAATTCACACTTTAGTTTGATCAGTTGTGTGGATTTTAGATGCCACATTGGGATTATCACCATGCAACATTGGGATCATCACCAACTAATGCACATTGTCCTTGGGATCATCACTAGACTAACGCATTACTCACGATTCCTCAATCTCCTTCTCACGTCACTCTGTTTCAGTCAATTAACTGAAGACTGAGAGACTAGTTAACTCATACTAGGTGGCAGTTCACTCCCGTAACTACCTGAGAGACTAGACTAGGTGGCACTTTACTCCCGTAACTGTTGGTGTGTGTCCAGATCACTCTAGACCACCACTATGGCGCATTGGCTTCTCCTCCAGTGCGCATTAGTTGAGTTATACAAATTATATCATGTGTAAATTATCATTCATTCATTTTGGTTAATGAGAATTCTTCCATTCGTTCTCTCATGTTGCTCTTTTCTCATATTTTCTCTGCAAACTTTGTATGTCATTTGCTAGTTATATCTATTATGTGGAGGTTCAACACATTTACATGGTATTAGAACCGGTGGATTTCTAGGAAAAAGACACGCCGTATTCTTTTTGCAGGTACAGAAGATTGAAGACAACGAAAAAATGGAATTTCCAAAAGAATTCATTTCTACAACGTATAATTTCTTTGCATGGAAAGATAAGATGATAGTGCATCTTCGAGGCAAATGATTATATAGTTTAACCATGGACACAAAGATTGAATGCACATCAACCATAGAAAAATTCAATTATCTGAATCGAATGGATGAAGCATTTGGAACTATTTGCAGTCTCATTTCTCCTGAACTCCTCTTTCACATATCCTCATGTAAAACCCCCAATGAAGCTTGAACCACCATGGAAGGGATTTTTGGAAAACATGATGAGATGAGGGGACACATGCTCGAGTTGGAATTGCTCACTTTGGATCCAAAAACCTTCAACAATCTCCAATATTTCTTTACCAAATATAAGGATTTGTTGTCACAACGCAAGGCTTGCGGGGTTGATAAATCTAAGGAGGAGAAATAAATAGTTCTCATTATTGTCTCCAAACTTGGTCCAGAACACTAAGTGTTTGTATCCACATTTCATTTAGTTAGGCTTGCCTTTGGAGCTACTTGAAAGATGCCCTCTCTTGACGTCTTTATCGAATCTTTGAATCAAGATTACAACAAGCTTATCAACATAGGAAAAATCAAAGGCCCATAGGTGCATGCACTTACTTTGCATGATGGTAGCGGTCATCAAAATCAGAAATATAAAGACAAAGACAACAGGAAAGAACATGAAAATCCAATGAAGGAAGGGAACTCAAAACCCTTCAATGATGCCTCCAGATCCAAAGGTGGAAAGGGAATAAAAGGGGAGAAATGCACTTACTTCCATAACGGATTCCATCCAGAATCCGCATTTATGCAGAAATAGATAGATCAAAGGACCAAATACTTAAAAAAAACAACCTTGGAGATCGAATCCCCGAGGGTGCCAAGAAGAATAAGCCAGAAGATTAGAATCCCAAGAAAGGAAATTCTATCCATGCTCTGATTGCCATCAACTCCTTTCTTGATGCTTGGATCATAGATTCAGGTGCATCACACCACATGGTAGCCAAAAAAAAAGTGTACTCTTCATTGGATGAATGCAAAGGTCCTCCTATTTTGATGGGGGACAACTCTCCAGTCGAGGTCACAGGCAAATGAAGAGTTGAACTCACAAATGAAAGCTTCGAGAATGTGCTACACTTTCCCAAACTTTCCATCAATCTTCTCTCCATGTATCAAATGAAAAACCCTGGCACCAGAAAGAGAGTCATGTTCACACATGATGCAGTGGACATCTATGACATGCAAACCAATTATAGGGTTGCTACCGGTGAGGTAATTCATCAATCCAGACTCTACACATTTTCTGAATTTATTGAACCAGACTTTGCATTACTGCTTGCCCATGTTGATGAAAGCAGTAGGATATGGCACGAAAGGTTCGTGCATTTAAATTATATATATATGAAACAACTTAGCAAGCATGGAATGGTTGATGGTCTGCCTTACATGCACTTCTCCAAATGAATTTGTGAGGGATGTGTTCTTGGAAAACACCCTCAAGAGAAATTTGACAAAATAAAGACTCAGAAGGATTTCTCTCCTTTAGATCTGATTAATAGTAACCTCATGGGCCCTTTTTTTCATCCATCAATCAGTAAAGCAAGGTACATGGTCATTTTTGTTGATGATTTCTCACGCTTCACATGGATTTTCTTTCTTAGTTAAAAATCAGAGGTCTTTCAACACCTCAAAGATTTCAAATCCCTTGTTGAAACACAGTCAGGAAAGAAGATAAAAGTACTCTGAAAAGATAACGGGGGAGAGTATGTCAACTATGAGATACAAAATATTTTTCATTAGGCCAGGATTTAGTTGCAACACACAGTTCCTTATATTCCATAGCAAAACAGAGTTGCTAAGAAGAAAAATAGATCTTTGAAAGAGATGGCATCTTGCATGCTACATGCAAAGTCGACTCCACATAGATTATGGGTTGAAGCACTTATTTGTGAAACCTACATGCAACATAGATCTCCCCATAGATATGACAAGGATAAGACCCCCTACGAGGCTTGGAGTAGCCTCAAACTAGAATTGACCCACTTCCACATATTCAGTTCTCGTGCATGGACTAGGATTCCATTTGAGAAGAGGAAGGCACTTGATCCATAGAGCACATAGTGTATCTTTGTTAGATACCTTGATGGTGTGAAGGGATACAAACTCATTGATATTTCCTCGGACTAACTCATCATTGAGCGTAGTGTCCAATTCAAGGAAAGTGTCTTGCATGTACCTCAACAACCGCATGCATACACTTTTGTTCTTCCACCTATCAGAGATGATGAGCATTCACATGCCAACTCTTATTCAGGTGAGAGTTCTAATTCATAGGATTCATATAATTTAGATATTGAGTCAGTACAGTCAGATGCAAAATCAGTGCATGCAGAGCCAGAGTTGAGTCCAAAGTGGGCCAATACTACTCTTCAGGATTTAGGAGATCTTGTTGGGGATCCAGTTGATACTAGGAGGACTAGATATGATTTCGAGGAGCCTCCTCTTGCACTCACTGCCACTGAACCGATGCCACCCAAGCATCTTTTCTTGGTTCAGTCTTCCAATCCACAGTCCTATGGAGAGGCTACTGGAAATCCCTTTTGGGAATCCACCATGCAGCAGGAGTACAACTCCCTCCTTGAGAACCAGACTTGGGATCTAGTTCCTCTTCCTTCAGGAAGGAAAATTGTCAGGTGAAGATGGGTCTAGAGGACCAAGAGCGCAGTGGATGAACATGTTAGCAGATACAAATCTAGGCTAGTTGCCAAAGGCTTTTAGCAGGTGCATTGTATTGACTATGATGAGACCTTCGTTCCAGTAGCGAATATGGATTCCATACATTTGGCACTTTCCATTGCAGCAACCAAAGGATGGGAAGTCCACCAGATGGACACGAATAATGCATTTCTTCACGGAGATCTCTCTGAGGATATCTATATGGAGCAGCCCCAGGGATTTTTGCAGGATTCATCTTTGGTCTGTCGATTGAAGAAGTCTCTTTATGGCCTCAAGTAGGCCCCAAGGGCATGGTATGTCAATATGGACTCCTACCTACTATCACAGAACTTTTTACGTTGTAAGTAATACCCAAATGTTTACATGCTCAGGACAGATGATTCACTTCTACTTATAGTTCTGTATGTTGATGATTTTTTGATCACCGATTGCTTAACTTCAACGATTGTTGCGGTCAAGAGGATTATGCATGATAGGTTATTGATGATGGACATGGATCCGCTACATTTCTTCCTTGGAGTCGAGATCAGAAAAGATGCATCAAGAATCAAAATTTCTCAAGAAAAGTATGCATGATATATCCTTGAGAGATTTCACATGATAGACTGCAAGTCAACCCCAACTCCTTTCCTATCATGAGTCAAAATTGAGGATGTAGGGGATACTCCACTAGTTGATAGCACATTATATAGAGAACTAGTGGGGATCTTGTTGTATCTCACACACTCCGGACCAGACCTCTCCTATGCAGTTGGAGCAGCCTCTAGGTTCATGAAAGAGTCGTATTAGTTACATTGGAAAGCTACAAAGTGTATCTTTCGATACGTATAGGGAACCATCACCTTTGGGATTCACTATGCAACATAATCTACATTGGACCTCATAAGGTTCATTGATTCTGACTGGGTTGGCGATAACATTGATCGAAAGTCCACATCTGGTTACTCAGTCAATCTTGGTTTCGGTCCCATCCGTTGGTCGAGCAAGAAGCAATCTTCTATTGCTCTATCTTCAGTCGAGGCAGAGTATAGAGGGGTATTTAACATAACCATTCAGGATATGTGGCTACAACATTGTCTCACTAAGTTGGGAATTTAGTTTCATCGGTCGATCGCCATATGGTGTGACAACCAGAGCACTTTGAAGTTCCACAAAGATATAGTTCAGAGGCAATGGACAAGGCACATTGATATCCACATGCACTACATTCAAGGCTTAATACATAAGGGGATCATCGACCTGTAGTTTTGTCCTTTAGTAGAACAAACTGCATACATCTTCACCAAGGCCTTCACTGAGAAGACGTTCCTTTCTCTGTGCAGTCATCTTGGAGTGAATGACACAATTTCCTAGCAACTGTCAATTATTCTTTTTACATACATTTGTACTTTTAGGGGGGGGGGGTTTCCCATGAGGTTTTCCCCATTTCCTCATTTATTTCAGTGTATATTTTGTAGTTGGGTACCTAATATGGCCTCGTTGCCAGGACCCATTCTTTATTTTCAATATAGTGATGTTTAGGGGGAGTGTTGGAAATAATTCACACACACCTATGAATTCTTTTTCCTAAGGTTTTTCCTATGTTTACTAGTCATTATTTAGTCTCCTATAGTCTAGGGAGAATATTCCTCTAGGAGAATATTCTCTTTAGTTCACACTTCAGTTTGATCAATTGAGTGGAGTCTAGATGACACATTGGGATCAATGTTAGGATATTTAGATACTTAGGAGTTAGTTAAGATCTACTTGGTCTAATGTGTCATTAGGTAAAAGTGTGTTTCCGAAGATCACGATATGTTCTTGACATAGAGTGATCCGACGATTCATACTCTCCTCAATCTTAATGTCCATTGATTCGTGGATTAACACCCGATTGGTCCATGATCTCTATTTAAAGAGCATAGAGGATCATTTTCCGATGATCGATTGTGATAAAATCTCTTGTAAAATCTCTCTGTAATATTTTTCTTTGCATTAATAAACTGCTCCAAGTGGTCATGTTGGTTGGGGCCGTGGATGTTTCCTCGTAGGGTTTTTCCTATGTGAAAACATCGGTGTGTTGATCTTTGATTTCGTTATGTGAGTGGTTACTGAAGGTTTTCGTCCTCTGTTGGAATACCTGTGTTGTCGAACATGGTATCAGAGCATGTTTGAAGACCTGCTCCTGTTGTAGATCGAGATCGTGAAGCTGAGTTGCCTCATCTCCATTTTCTGTTATTTCCATACATTTCTGGGTTGAGAGGACTGTTCCATTGCGTCTGGAGCACTCGTTTCATTCATTAACACTTTTCATTTCACTCAAAAAGGTTTCAATTTGCCCAAGATACGACCATTACAGTCAGATCCAGAGGTATAAAGCCTGAATACACATTTTTTAAATTTTTGCAAAGTTTTATTTTAGTTTTATTTCGATTTGATATTATTTGTTTATGGGTTGCTACGCTTTTACATATGCATATTCTCTTTGTTCTGCGCCCTGTGCGATCTCAGAAAATAAAAAACAGATAGGAAAAGGTACATCTTCCGGGTAAGCTAACTGAGATCTAACCCTTGTTGTCATCGAGAAGCGCAATTTTTTTTCCTTGTCTGAAAATTGATTTTTTTAGCACGCTCTCCAAGGCCATCTTCAACAACAACAACAACAATCCTCCTTATGAACATTACAATATGTTTTGCTAGACCATTTGGTTAAAAGTTTCCTTATTAAGTAATATGTCTTGAGTTCAAGTCTCTCTTTTGTTACTTTTTTTGAAAAAGTTCATGCTAAAATTGTAAAGTGTATTTCACTTCAAGTATAAAAGTGAATCACTATAAGTAGCTTTAATATTTTATTTTAGAGTTATTTATTTTTCATTAAGTAACTTCATTGTAAAAGTGATCATCACTTCTCTTTATAAAAGTGGGGCACTTCATAAAACAACTTACACCACCACGTGGTCCCTTGGTTACCGTTTATGTCTTTTTTTTAAATGACATAACTCTCACATCCGAAGTCCGTTTTAAGTGCCGTTTTTTTTTAAAACCACATAACTTTTCGAGATCTTTCCACTCAGATCACCAGCTTCAGTTTTTAAATCCTTATTATCTGCATATTTAATATGGCTTCTACAAGTAATCTCTTACTTACCAGCACCAACTACTTCCAATGGAAATCCCATATGGAGGATTTATTAAGAAGTAAAGGCTTGTACCGGATTACCTTGAGAAAGGAAACAACACCCATTGATTTTGATAAGAAATCCAAATGGGATAATAGGAATGACGAAGCACGTGGATTAATCAGAATGTCCATCTCTCCTAATTTAAGGTTCCACCTTCAATCACTTGATCAACCCAAAGAAGCTTGGGACAATATTATTCGAGCACAATAGTTAGAAAATCAAGTACTAACTTTAAGTCCAAATGATTTTTCTTGCATTGAATATTATCTATCTAAGTTTAAAACACTCAGAATTTTATGTGAAGAATGTAAGATAAAGATAGAAGAAGATCGTTGCATTTATCTTATACTTTCTAAGCTAGGTAGTGCATATTCTGTGTTTGTATCTACATTTTATGCCATGGAAGAGGCTCTAGGGGCAGCTTATAAAAAACCCAGTACTGAGAACTTTTGTGATGCTTTTATTAGAAAGCAATATAAGCTTGTACAACTTGGAGTGATCAGCATTGCAGGTGCCTCCAACAAAGCCTTAGTTGTCCATCAGAAAGATAAACCCAAGAATATCAAGAAGCAACATCCTCGCCACAACAACAAGCAATATAAGGGTCCCAAACCCACTCAGACAACTTCCGCTCCTAATGGTGACAAAGGAGCAAAATATAAAAGTAAGAATACTAACAGACATTGCAACTTTTGTGATAGATATGGTCATGATGAGTCCAAATGTTTCAAGAAGATGACATCTTTAGAAGCAACGATGAAGAAGCACAACATCCATATTGATTCTACTACTTCTTCTTCTTCTCATGGACACACACTTTCTGCTTCTAGTTTCTCCTTCAATACAAATTCTACTTCTACTTATACTTCTACTTCTAATGAGGGGCTTATTGATTCTGGAGTATCTTATCATATAGATAAGGATAGAGCCATATTTTCCAGTCTAAATGAATGTAACACCAAGAAAATATTTGTTTGTGATGATAGATCTCTTAGTGTTGAAGGATCTGGAACAGTTCAAGTAAAAAATGGTCATTTCAATGATGTATTATGTGTTCCAAGTCTTTCTTGTAACCTTCTATCAGTATATCAAATCACTCATTCAGGTGAAGTTAAAACCGTAGAGTTTTCACCTTACCAAGTTGTAAACAAGGATCTAAAAGATCCTAAGCATGTTCTTGCAATTGGAATTGCTGATGATATTACCAGGTTGTACAAATTTGACAACTTTGGGTCATCATCTTTTTCATCTGTTTTTGTTAATCACATCGATGACTTGAGAAAACTATGGCATGAGTGGTTTGGTCATCTAAACTATCGCTCATTGCAACAACTATGTAATCAACAGATGGTGATTGGTATCCCTCTTGTTTCATGTAGAGATGGTGTTTGTGCCAGTTGTGTTCTCGACAAACATCATCGAGATAGTTTTGACAAACGTGCCTCTTGGCATGCCTCGGCTCCTTTGCAACTTGTTCACAGTGATTTGTGTGGTCCACTTTCTTCTCCTTATTTTTCTGGGTGGAAGTATTTCTTAACTTTCATTGATGACTTTTCCATACATACTTGGGTTTACTTCTTAAAACTTAAGAGCGAAGTTTTTGGCCTACAAGGCCATTGTATAAAAGTAATCTGGACATCAAATCCAAAGGTTAAGAACAAATAATGGAGGCGAATATGTGAACAATAATTTTACAGGTTACTGCACTACACAAGGAATCCAAATGCAACACATTGTTCCATATACACCACAACAAAATGGTGTTGCTGAGAGAAAGAACCGCACATTAAAAGAAATGGCTAATTGTATGAT
>JZKD02S2400157.1:305304-320995 GCA_000966675.3 Picea glauca
GGACGGTTTTGGAGAGCAGAGATGCTGAGGCAAAGCCAGGTCTAAGCCAGTTTGAGGCAAGGAAGCTGTTGAGGTAGAGATGCTGTCGGACGATTTCTGAGAGTTCGATATATCCATTTCAGGTGCCGTAAGTTGTGCAAGATTCTAGAGATCATGGCGAACAAGACCAGATCAGTCTAGGAGCCAATCGGCAATTGTAAAGATGTACTAATAAGCTTTTGAAAAGAAATCAAGAAGCCTCCCTCACAGAGAAAAGGCCCGGAGACGTAGGCAAAGTTGTCGAACTCCGTTATCAAACTTGTGCATTATGGTTTGTTGTTTTCATTCCATTTCAGATTTGCAATTATGTTAATGGCTGTATAATTCATTTGCTTTTCTCGCTCTTTCGTTAAGTTTCCCAATGGTTAACAAATGCATGCAAATAAAACTCAACCATAGTCATTTCGAAAAAATCCTGACGGATCACAACATCACACAATACCTCATCTTTAAAGGGCTTGATGTCGTAGGGAAGGCGACATTGTTGGCTAACGTGGATGTCTCATCCCTTGCTCAACCATCCGATGGTGTACAATTGGGGGTATGGCATTGTCGAAAACTTCATTCTTTTGATGACCTCAACTGAGATTAGTTTCTTCTTAATCCCGTTGTTAACAATTAAATGCAATGGGGTCCACTTCACCCACATCTGTGAATGAAAGAGGTGCTCCCCCTCCTCAGGCCCCACTAGTTCTTCTGGTTGGATTGTTGTGGCCACGATGGTAGTAGTGTGCTTGAATCAATGATCTATTTCCATTTATTATTCTCTATATTATATTCCAAGTCAGGTCTTGATTCTTGTTCTTTGAGCTCAACCACCAATGACTATTTTGAGTGACACTCATCGGCGTTGTGCAATGGGATTTTTTGGAACTCACACCACTTTCTAGTGTCCTTCTTGAATTTCCATCACCTGTCTTAGCTGGTGGATTAGAATATTTTTCTTGAGATTGTCTCTCCTTGCTTTGTCCTCCGTTGGGATTTCCTTTTCCATGCTTCTGTTGTGGTGTATTTGTAAACTAAAAATCCTGCTTACTTCACTGCTTGAATTTTTGTTCGATTTTGAGTGCATATCGATAATCAACTCCCAGTGAGGAGATTTCCAAGAAATCCATCTATGCTTGGATGTACCTATGTAGGCCACTGTGGTGTTTCAAAACTAGATGTCGCTCAGAGTCTCTGATACCCAACTTTGAATGTAAGGGATGGAATATGTTAGTGTACTCTGGCACTGACTGGTCTCTTTCCTAACACAAAGTCTTCCATCTGATATATTGGTCATCATAGCTTCCAATAGGGTAGAACTCCTCCTTGAGAGAATCCACAAAGGTTGCCTGAGAGGGTTCTCTCCCGAATGATGTATATTTTTCCACGGTGTATCTCTCTCAGTAACCTTCCCACCAAGCTCTCACATGGGGAAGGGCTTTAAGGAGCACGAAGGTAATCTTTTCGTTATCAATTTTTTTTTGGAAAGAGAATTAACCTTCTAGCAGATTCAACAATTTTTCTAGAGCATCTGCATTTATCTATCCTTCAAATAAGGGGATATCGAAATTGACTTGTACCTTGAAGGGAGTCGTACCTTAGAAATGGCTTCTTGTTGAAGATGTCTCAAGTGCCATCGGTAGTTGTTGTAGGATTTGAGAAATTTTTTCCATCATTTCGTTCCTTTGTCGCTCAAGGGATTCCTTGAGAAACTTCTTGAAATGATCTCCTACTTTGTCATATCTCTTTTCTTCTGCCATGGTAGGTTGCTTGGGTTGGAAAGATCATTCGTCCCCAAGAGAAACTATCTCGAGACCCCACTATCTATACCCTAACCTTGTCGGGGACATGCACCGACAAATAACAAGGAGTAGACTACTATGATACCAGTGGTCCAGATTATATTAAGAACGAAATGAGATACAACCAAAAATATAGTAGAGAACATAGAAAAATAGTGAATCCCCTTCTATTAATGAATAACATAATATTGTAGAACACAAACTAGAAATAATGGTGGCAGCTTATCTCTTAAGAGAAAGAGATGTTGGTTATGCTCATTCACAATAAGCATTACATCACATTCCATTGCATGCTCAAAGGACCCCCTTCTCCTTGATTATATATGAGAGTGTGAGAGGAGAATAATTCCCATGATGCATGTGGGATAAATTGGTCTAAGTTGATTGTAAAACACTACGACTTCCTCAGAGGTTACCCATCCTAGTACTACTCTATCCCAAGCACACTTAACTTAAAAGTTCTAATGGGATCTAGTGCATTAAAATTTTAGTCATGTATATATGATGGCTATAATTAACAAATGGAGATGGCATTACATTACATTCCCCATCAAAAGGGTGAATATCATGGTTTATCAAAACCACAAGCTCAAAAGTGTTGATTCAATGGTAAAGGTGGATGGCCACCGAGATCCACCTGGATCAAAAATATTACAGAGGAATTAAGACACACTTTGAAAAAACACTATAGGTTCTTCCAAGAAATTCGTAAAGGTCTACCTCCATCTAGAGATCATGAACATCAAATCGAACTAATACTGGGAAGTACTCCTCTTAATAAAATGCCTTATAGATATCCTCATTAGAAAAAATGGGAGATTGAGAAAATAGTACAAGACATGTTAGATTTAGGTATTATTCAACCAAGCAGGAGTTCATTTTCAACTCCAATAGTGATGGTGAGAAGAAATTATAATTCTTGGAGGATGTGTCATTATTATAGAGATCTAAATAAAATCAGCATAAAGAATAAATTCCCTATTCCAAATTTTGATGAGCTATTAGATGAGCTTCGTGGAGTGGCATATTTTACAAAGCTAGATCTTAAATCGATATACCACTAGATCATATTAAGAAAATATGAAATTCCCAAAACAACTTTTAGAACTCATGACGGGCACTATGATTTCTTGTTCATGGTTTTTGGGTTGACTAGTGCTCCTTCAACTTTTCAAAGTCTCATGAACAAAAAATTTTGACCCCATATTAGAAAGCATGTGTAGGTGTTCTTTGATGATATACTTATCTATAGAAAATCATGGGAATACCGCGTTAAACATGTGGATCAAGTCCTGCAAATTCTTGAGAACATCCAATTGTATGTAAAAATATCCAAATGTTCTTTTGGGAAACAAGAAGTAGAATATATGGGTCAAGGGAAGGGGTTAAGGTGGACCCTCGAAGGATCCAAGTTATTACAAAATGGCTTACTCATAATAAAATCAAGAGTCTTAGGGGATTTTTGGGTCTTACGGGATATTATAAAAAATTTGGTAATAATTAAGCATGCATTCTAGGCCCAAACACATCTCTCTTGAAGAAAAATTCATTTGTATGGAATGATAAGGATACTTTGGCATTCTCTTTCTTAAAGGATGCCATTTCTTCTACACTAGTATTGGCAACACCTTATTTTGGTAAAACATTCATAGTATAATGTGATGCATCAAGACTAGGAATGGGAGCAATATTGACACAAGAAGGGAGAGCATTGGATTTTGAAAGAAAACAATTCAAGGGAAAAGATTTGATGAAATATACAAATGAAAAATAAATGGAAGCTATTTTACATGAAATATAAAAAAATGGCAACAATATCTCATTGGGAGGAACTTTAAAGTCAAGGTAGGCCATGATATCCTAGAGTACTTTTTGGAGCAAATATTGTCATCGGAAGAGCAACAAAAATGGGTAGCAAAAATGCAAGGGTTTGATTTTGAAATAATCTACAAAAAGGGGAAGGAAAATGTAGTAGCATATGCTCTTTATAGAATAGTAGAATCCTCAAGATTATATTCTATTACATCTTCTATTCATGTCCAGGTAGAAGAATATCTCCATGAATGACAAAATGACAACATCACTAAACAAAAAATACAATGTACAAAGGAAGGGATGAACTCGATGGAACATTGGGAGTGGAAGGGAGATATACTTTGGTACAAGGGTAGAATATTTTGATGTCCTCCATCAAAGTTAAAGCAAAAAATACTAAGGGAGTCCCATGAATCTCCAATGGTAGGACATGTAGGGTTCCTTAAAACATATCAGAGGATCAAAAAATATTTCTTTTCAGAATGAATGAAGAAATTAATTAAAAAATGTTAATGTTCTACTTATACAACTTGCAGTTATGGTTCTTCTTTATTATTATAACCATTTAGCACATTAACTGCATAAATAATATCGTTGAAAGAGAGGAAATAATAGAAACAATAGAGACACGGATTATCCTGGGAAACCCTCATGGGGGAGAAAACCCAACAAAAACTTCCTCAAAATAGATAGACCAAAGACCGAACAAAAGATCCTCCTCTACTCCTTCACTAGGAAGAGTATCACATCACTTAACCAAGAAATACCATGACACAGACCAAGAACCCTCCTTGATGTCACACTTAGTTACAATAGTAGTTCCTCCAGGACTTGCACACTTTTTCATAGCTGCAGAGCTAGTGTAGTGAGTGTGTCCAAATGAGGCGCTGGCCTCCCATATAAATAATAGTATGGTCAGCCTAAAGTTAGGTCTGGGCCAACCTGTCACTTTACCCTCTTAATTTACATTTAACTGTCAAGGAACAATAGGGCCGACTTTTACAAAGGTGCAATAGGGCCTAATTAATAAATATAATATAATAATATTATTCAACACTCTCTCTTAGGTAGAATATTCTTTGAAGTTACAATATTTCACCACTCCCCCTTAACAAGAAGGGTACTCTACTGACAACATTAATAACAACTGACTGGACTCAATACATCATCAAGAGGAGGGGACATCGTCATCAACATCGAGAACATTGTTTGTCATATCTATAGGTCATCATAAGTTTTTCTCATCATCAACATCAGTAGAAACTTAACATCATCATCATCCACAGTGCGAAGCTGGAGTAACATCATCATCATCAACAACATGAACCTAAAACATCAACATCAACAGCATGAAGCTGGAATAACATCATCATCATTAACAACATGAAGGCGGAACATCAACATCATCAACAACACGAAGCTGGATCATCAACAACATGTAGCTGGAACATCATCATCAACAACAACATGAAGCTGCAACATAAACATTTATATGTGGCAACAAAATGAGGCAGGTGCATTAACAACAACATCTGTGGTACTCTAACAAACTGTCCTTACCAGACCTTCAGGATCTACCCAGGAATCATAAGATTCCCTAGGATATAGAATCCTAATTGAGATACCACTATTGACCACAACTGGAATATACATGCACAGGTACTCTGACAGACCGTCCTTACCGTACCTTCGAGATCTACCTAGGGATGATCAGTCCCCTAGGATATAAAATCCTATTTGAGCTACCTGTTGTTGGTCAGGATACCATAGTATCATCAACATCACTCCCAGTTTTGAGGAAGGTCCTTTCGGACTACACCAAGCTTTTCTTGGAAGTACTCAAGCTTCACACGAGACATATGCTTAGTGAACACATCTGGAACCTGCTCATTTGTGCCAACATATTGGAGGTTTACAACTGCCTTCTGCACCATGTCACGAATGTAGTGATACCATACCTCTATGTGCTTCATCTTATCATGGAACACTGGGTTCTTTGTCATCTTTATGAAACTCTAGTTATCACATAGAATCATGGTAGCTTCCATCTCCAAATTGAATATACATGTCAACAACTTTCGAATCCATATGGCTTCACAACTGGCGAAACATGCTGCAATGTACTCCACTTCTTTCGTTCTGAGAGAAATCTTGGATTTATTCCTACTTTGCCATGAAGTAATGGTTGAACCCAAATTGAAACAACATCCTGGAGTGATCTTTCTTTCTTAAGCACTTCCAACCCAATTTGAATCAGTATAACCATATATTTTGAAGTCATGATCTCTAGTATAACAAAGACCATAATCCAACATACCCTTAAGGTATCTCATCACATGATTTGCAGCTGCAAGGTGAACATGTATGGGCGCCACCAGATACTGACTCAAGGTGTTCAAAACAAATCATATGCGTGGCTTAGTATTCGTCAAATACATCAACGAACTAATAATTTGTCTGCATCAACTAACTCTGGTGAAGTATCAACCAGGAGCTTCAAATTCGTCTCCATGGGTGTGTCCATGGCTTTTCATTCCAACATGTCAAAATTATTCAGTCTTTCAACTGCATAGTTCCCTTGGTTAAGGAAGATATTCTCTATTTTCTACCAAACTTCATGACCTAAGAAATAATTCATCCGGCCTAGGTCTTTCATCTCAAATTCTGCAGCGAGATTCCTTTTGCAATATGTGATGAGATTTTCTTCTCTTGTCAAGAATAATTCATCCACATATAGTAGCAATACAAATGAATTATCATTCATAACCTTGAAGTAAATATTATAATCAAATTTACTCTTGGTAAATCCCAATCTCGCCAGGAAACTATCAATTCTGCCATACCAAGCTCTCAGAGCTTACTTCAACACGTACAAAGATTTCTTCAACTTGCAGACATGAGTTTTTCTATCTTGTAATTCAAAACCAAATTTTCACATCACATTGTAATAATATGGTATACTTGTTCAGCTGCAACTCAATTTGCATAATCATGTGTTGGTTCTATGTGCTTTCTACAAAGCATTATTTGTCTCACTGCCCGAGAGTATGTCCTCTACTTTTTTTGCAACTCTTCCTTTTGGAGTTGGGATTTGCACCTGCAACTTCTATTTCTGAAACTGAGAATGACTGCTCCATTCTCACCGTAGTTGTTGAACTCTGAGAGTATCTCCTCTATTCTATCATGGCAATAGCTTCATCTAAAACTGAGAGTGGATGATATTGAAGGTATATTTTCTTCTTCCATGGAGGGAACTCAATCTCAAATACAAGGACTGCTCCCTCTGAATCTCATACTATATCAAAATCATGGTTGTTCTAGTTGTCTTCACGAACACTAGAAATATTTATTCGATTACTGGAGCAAGTGTCTTGTCATAGTCTTCTCCCTCTTGCTAGGAGAATTCTCTGGACACAAATAAAGCTTTGTACATCGTTATACTGTTATCTCAAGCATGCTTGATCTGTTAGATCAATATTGGAAGTCACCACTGACTTCCCTTCTGGTCTTAACTAAAAATCCATATCCTAGTCCTTCTGACTGGCTTCCTCCTCTGTCATTGAAACAAGGGAATCTTCTCAAAAGATTTCATGTCTCCTAGAGGTCTTTGAAGCTACGATCTAGTCTTCTCAACTCATGGCATATGTCTTCCAGTCCTGGAAGATGTCTCTTTTATCACATAGGATGTGTAGGGGTCAAAATATTTTTTAGTTTCTAGGTTTGAGTAATATGATCTTTAAATTTTTAGGTTTTGAGTCATATATCATGTCAATAAATCATGTTTGATTCTTCCATGAGCATAATTTTGACTTTAGTCCATGTAGGAGCCTTGGTGTCATGATAGTGTTCATCATCATGAAAGAAATAGGGGCCAACATGGGTCACACCCTTGGTATTAAAATTATCATTATCATGTGTCTTGTCTCAAATGATGTACATAAGGTTTCATTATGTCTTTTTCAACCATTTGAGGGTCAAATCAAGTGTCAAGTTTACTTGCTGCAATCTCACCTGAAAGTTCACAACGTATCAAGAAGTACCTCATGCACTAATCACACATCATTATACCCTGAAAATGTGTCAAGGTATGTCTCATTGTTTCCAATGCCTTTAATGCATCATGTTCTTTAGGTTGGTTTCAAGGAACAAGTCTAATCATTTGAATGAAGTGTGTTGCCATCGTTTTGAAATATGGCGATGTAAACTGGTTGTAGCAGATGAAAGAGGATTGAATTCTTCCAACTAAGTCCCGATCTAATTCGTGAGACACCAGCTAAATTTTCATATACACCAGGTACCTCTTTAGTGATTGTGTGTTGTATGAGGTTTGATTGAACTGGATATAGTTGTTACATGTTTTTGCACTGCAAACTATTACATATTTCTCTGCGTTGTAAATTGTTACATATTTCCTACGATGCAAACTCTTTTCACTATTAAAGCCCACAGTATTGGTATCCTAAACCCTGGAAATTTTCAATTTTTTTATGTTATACCAAAAAGATCAATTTGCAATTTCCTCTTGCAACAATAACCTTATCCACTATATTTTTGATGATGTTACAAACTATGCGTTGTGAACTGGCGCAACGAACCCTCTATTTTTCGCTTGATCAAACCCTCCTCAACTGTGATTCATTTAGGTCTAAGGTTTTAACTTTACAAAAGTAATTTTACTCCTCACACATGGGAAGTCTTGTAAGCCTGTCATAAAACTTAGTCTAACTTTGTGTGCTGCAAACTAAATAGTTTGCGCTGCAAACTCAACAATGCGTTGTGAATCCTCTGTTTTACACAGAGTTGGTACAATTTTTTCCTGTCTGCAGCCTCATCCAATTTGTAATTATGTTCTTCTCTTCCCATTTCCTACTTGCAACCTGTTCATCCTAACACTATTGTTGTGCATAAATATTTTATTCAAGTAAAACCTAAGTTGTGTCAGTGCTTTTAACAAACCCTAATTTTCATGTTTTTATTATATATCTGATAAAAAACTATTATAAGAGGGTACAAGAGGTTTTCAAAACAATCATCATGGATAGTTAGCAAAGTAAGAAGATTCACAAAGGGGAAGAGATTGTCAGAGCTGGACCACACGACATGCAACTCATCAATTATGAACCATTTTTCAAGGAAGCATTCAAGAGGGTGGGTTGCCTGAATTTTTGTGAGAAAATGAAAAGAGGACATCCTGAGGTAGCTAAACAATTTTAACTAAACTTTAGTGGGACAAAGACTAAGGTGGGGTTATTGGAGTTTGAATTCTCTGAGTAATCTATTTCTATAGCCACAGAGATACCCAATTGTGGTGAAAAGTGGTTTAAAGCCATGTCTTTGAATTCTTCTTTCTCCAAGGAATTCCTAAAACCTGAATATCAAGGAGACAACCTATCCAAGGGAGTGCCAAGAAGTCACATGTTGGAGTATTTTTACAAAATGTTCAGAGTCATTCAGAGGTACTTCACATGTGAAGGAAGGTTCAATATGGCTAATCAATACCATATCAGATTGCTACTACACTTTACTAGGAAAGATTCCATGAAACTTCCTTTTTATCTTTTCAGGAGTATTGGAAAGATGTCATATAAGATCCAAGCTAAATCTAAGCAAGCAGATACGAGTGTTTTTCACTTTGGTTTAATCAAGATGCTATAACTGGAAGATTTGAAGAAGAAAAACGTTGTTTGGGAGGTTTTTGTAGTTGCATCAGTTTTTTAGCCAGATATTTCTCACACACCACAGTCCAAAAGACTAACACCTACCCCTACTAAGAATACTGTGCACTCAAATTCAAGAAAAAAGAGGAAGATGACCAAAAGTGATCAATCCATTCAGATTACTAATAAAACAGTTGAAGGTGGTCCCTCATAACCTCCTGATAGAGAAATTTCTCTTGTGCAGACAATACACCTATGGATATATCATCAAGTAAAATAAGGAGTCTGAAGGGTAAAAAACTTGCCTTTTCCCCACCTGTTTTTGTAGAAACAGTCAAACCTAGAAGACCTTTCACCATATTAGCAGCTAAACAACATAGTCATGTGGAAGACGGTACACCAAAATACTCAACTCAACAAAAGGATAAATCTGATCCTTCCAAGCATCCCATAGAGATTATTGATATCATCACTCCTCCTCATGAAAGTAATCCTACTTTAAAAATACTCAGGAGGCAACTTAAGGATACAAGAGCTGAAAATGAAAAATTGAAGAAGGAAAATATGGAGGCCTAAATCAAGCCGAAGGATATGTTAGAATTATATGAGAAGACTATTGAAGCAAGATACTTGGCCAAGAGGTCTCTACCCCTTCATAGAAAACTTAAGAATGTGTATAAACATAAGAGATTTTGCCAAGTTGAGATCAAGAAATTGAAAGCAGAATGCAACCCTTCAAAGAGCATGTAGCAAAAAGGAATTTGGATATCTTGGCTAAGTTGGCTACTAGAAGGAGTACTAGGAAAAGATGAATACATGATACTATTTCACATTAGCATCATTTTTGCCATGGTTCACTTTTTGCATATAATTATAACTCGAGAAATGATTTTGGTCGTGATATGAGGTTACCATATTCATATGATTTCTCTAAAGATTAATTCATGTTCTAGAAGTTTGTAGCAGGACCTGGAAGAGTTTTCCCCACTACTTGTGCAAGTTTTAAAGTTGGAATCATTTTGGAGGTAAAAAATAACCTACAAGAAAGTTCACAGTGTGTGAAATCACTAGCACTATGAACTGGTTGTTTTAGGACAGTCTGTAGCGCAAGTGTTGTGAACTAGGAGTTACAAAGATTTTGAGATGAAGAGGATTTACAGGTATCAGGTTGAGGTCGGATAAGATTTTAAATGATTAGTTGCACATCAAAGGCCACCTGCCTCAAGGAGATACCTCCAGTAAAACCATATGTATCAAGTTGTTAATAGTTGTTTTAAATGATGCCAACATTTTCTTGGAAAATATCATTTTGGTTACATTTATTTTGTACACTTAGTGCCATGCCTTTCTTAGGCACATAATCCTATGAGGAAGTTAGGTGGAGAATTGTAAACATGTTTTTGGATATTTTGTTATTTAATATGCATGGTAACTCTGTAAGGAGGTTCAAATGGTTAGACAATGAGGCTCTTATCTTTAGTTTCAAACTATAACAGAGTTTCCTGACGTATGTACCAAACCGAAGAATCTTTAATAGTGAAAGATCAGTTTACTTTCCTATTGCCACATATGTTTCTATATCACTTTGATGTTAGTTGTTGGTGAAGGATTCATCATTATGTTTGTTTCTTACTACATTAAATGACTTATTGTTGGTAATTCATGCAAGTATGATCAAAGTGTTCTCTCTTTTTTACTAAGAAGTTCTTATTCAATGAGTGTTATTCTATCTGTGTCACAGAAGTACTTGATGTAACCTGATACATGTATTTCATTTTTCTTGTTAAGTCTTCTATCTTCCATTGATATCTCTAAACACGGATTTGAAGCTATTCAAATCCTTGCTTGTTGGTGTGTATTTCGTGGAGATTTTTGTGTTGACAATATAAACTGAGTATCACACCCATTTTCTACACATTGAAAACAATTATAATTCACATTCTGATGGGTATTAGGATTATATCTACAACAATCTAGGTGTGACTTCTAGTGCTAACATTCTCTTTTTCCCATCCAATCCTTTCTGAGACCAGGCTTACTCTAGGTCTACAAAAACTTCATAGTCTCTGCAGGATATACTTGGTGTTGAATACCAAGTCTTAATACAAAAAATTGAGTCAGACTTCAAATGAATTCTACTTCCTGTGAAGGTGGCTTCATTATCCATTGGCCAAGTCTACTGTGAGTTCTATTCTAATGTTCGGTCATCTTTGGAGCCTTCTGCTCTTTACAATCAATCTCCATGAGATACTTTGTATCTTGAAATTAGATTCTTCTTCATCTTCTTTGGTACATGGATGTATACGGTCATGTATACAACTTGGAGAGTCTTCTTTATGTCTCATCTAATATGTTTCCTCCTGCAACCGTCATTATATCTTCCTCAGGGTTATCACCCGTGACATGCCCAGAACAAGAACAACAAGGGAGAAACAATAGACAAGAATAATACTCTTTAGAATAATAATAAAACAATAGTGAGAAAAATTGTCACAATATATCCTTTAGAGATATCACTTGTGATCTGCCTAAAACAAGGGTAAAAAGTAAGAAATACAATAATAAGGAATGAGAGAAACACTCTTCTAGTGTTGTGATCAATCATTCCTCCATGGTAACCTCAAAACAAAACAAGAAGTTTCTCCTAGAGGAGATGTTAGTTGTATCTAGTAAATGATTATAGTAAGCATTTATCTCAATATTGCTCACATGCCACCAAGTATTCAATAATAAAACTTTTCAAAGATTGTTATCACAACTATAGTGTTTAGCAGTTATCAAACTTGATATGTGTAAATTTGAATCTTATCAATTTAATCAATAAAACCTGGAACATGGAGTCTTGTCCTCAAGAATGAGTGTGTTTTTTTTCTTCCAAGTCTCCTTAATTCAATATGACAAGTATTTTCTTCAACCCGTCCTCTGTACTAAGACAATATGTTATCTTGACAGAAATTTGAGTTAGGGAATAAACTCTATAATCTCAACTTTAATCAATTTAATACTTTGACTTTAATTTTGACCAATGGTTAGTATGATGAATTCAACATATCAAAATGCAACCTGTATATTCATAAGATTACAATAATGCCATAAGTAGAGGCATATCAAAGTAATCAAACATGTGGTGCATAGTTCCTCTGAATGTGTTGGATATGAGATCCCTCTGGATCTATGATTGTTGTTTAGAAAACAAATCATTTCTCCTCCAAATACCCTTTAAAATAATGATACAGTTTAAACATATGTAAGTTATACATACCTATGGTAGTATCGGTAGGTAGTGGCACCATCCGCCAACAACGACAATAAATAAAAAACCTTTAAAACTTCAAAGGTGCTTCAACTTGTAATTTAAATGTAGCTAGAGATTTTCTAGGGTAAGGGACACTAGGACAATAAAAATCAGTCCCAACACTTCACAAAAACGTTTACTACAACTAGAGCTAGAAGTGCAACTGGTGTTGCAAATGGCATGAATGAACTAGTACGAACGAACTGGCACTGCAACTACAACTAATACTAAAACTACAACTGATATTGCAACTGATATTGCAACTGATACTGCAACTGCAATTGCAATTGCAACTTAGGGTTTTATAAGGAAACCCTAATTTCTCAAACTTCAAATTTTAGAATTCTGATCTAGGGAATAGTAGCGCCCTCCTAAGGAGAGCTCCTAGATGAAGTTACTTCCCCCAATGTTCCCCTTAAACATGGAAAATGTCACAATTAGGATTTATGCAAAAACCCTAATTTTGCAGCAACTGCAATATTGAAGATTGGATTTTGGAGAGGGTGCGATGAGGCTAATCACTTCTTATAAACTGTGAGTTGGTCTCTTTCAGGCATGCTCTGATACATTGTTAATGTTTTACTTATACAACTAGCAGTCACAATTCTTCTTTATTATTATAATCATTTAGCACATTAGCTACATAAATAAGATCGTTGAAAGAGAGGAAATCAAAAAAACAATAGAGAAACACAGATTATCCTGGGAAACTCTCATGGGGGAGAAAACCCAACAAAAACTTCCTCAATATATATAGACCAAAGATCAAATAGAATATCATCCTCTACTCCTTCACTAGGAAGAGTAGCACACCACTTAACCAAGAAATACCAAGACACAGGCCAAGAACCCTCCTTGACGTCACACTTAGTTGCAGTAGAAGTTCCTCCAAGATTTTCTCACTTCTTCATAGCTGCAGAGTTAGTGTGATGAGTGTGTCCAAATGAGGTGTTGGCCTCCCATATAAATAGTGGTTTGGCCAACCTAAAATTAGGTATGGGCCGACTTGTCACTTTACCCTCTTAATTTACATTTAACTATAAAGGCACAATAGGTGCAACTTTTACAAAGGCACAATAGGGCCTAATTGATAAATATAATATAATAATATTATTCAACACTCTCTCTTAGGTAGAATATTCTTTGAAGTTACAATATTTCAACAAAATAATTGTAAGAGAATGTTGAGTTTGCCAAAGAAATAAAGGAGAAGCAGTAAAATCTTCGAGGTTACTTCTACCATTACACATACATAATCAAATATGGGAAGGGATTGATCCAAGTGGATATCGGTGGCCACCCACCTCTCCAACTGGCCCGAAACATGTTTCTGACAATTTTGGTAATTTACTATTTTTAGCAGTTTTTAACTTCCGGGGCCATTTTGAGGCTATAAACAATGTTTTTTGCTCACCCAAAAGTTGTAGTTATCGGATAGATCTTTCCAACGAGCTATCGAGTGCCCCAAATGAAGATCGTATGCAAAATTTACGCCCCTGGGAAGTTGACGTAGCAACTACCCCCATCGGGGCCCACAAACCTTTTGGTTTTTCATCTTCTGGGGTTAGAGTTTTGGATTTTACTTTTGTTAAAAAGGCCCTTAGAGCCTCATTGTAATAATAATATTCTCACGGATGCGAGTAGCCATCACATCTCTTCTCAGAGAGAAGCTACCACCACTCTAGCGAGTCTTTCACTCTGTATTTTATAGTCTTTGTACATTTATTTAGTTAATAGAAATCATGTATTACTGTATATCTGTGACTCTTGTTTTATTTCCACTATATCTCTGTTATATTTTTGTCTCTCTTGCAATATCTCTGTACATTTCTTTGTTATATCTCCGATCTCATTTTGTGCCGAAAATAATCTAGATCAGGGATATCAATGGACTTCATTGCAGTGTTACCAAAATATGAAGGTAAGGATGTCATTTTTGTGGCCATTGATAGACTCACAAAATATGAATATGTTTTTGAAATTTAAAGTACATATAAAACAAGCCAAGTGGCAGAAGTTTTCATGAAGGGAATTTATAGACTTCATGTTCTTCCTAAAGTAATAGTATGCGATAGAGATCCAAAATTCACATAAAATTTTTGGAAAGAATTATGGAAGATGAGTGGAACAACACTAGCTATGAGTTTATCAAATCATCCACAAATAGATGGTCAAAAATAAATAGTTAACAAATGTTTAGAGGGTTATCTACAATGTTATTATTTAGATGAGCAGTCTCAATGGATGAAGTAGCTTCCTTTGGTAGAATGGTGGTATAATACTACTTATCACACATCTACTAAAATGTCCCCATTTAAGGCCCTTTATGGATATCCATCTCCTAGTATCTCCTACTTTTTGCAAGATAAATCCAAAGTACATGCAATAGAGTCACATATGGAGAATAATAAAGAAACTTTCACAATTCTTAAGGAAAACCTTCAAATGGCACAAAACATGATGAAACAACAAGCAAATCAGCATTGAAGTGAAATACAATTTGAGGAGGGTGATTGGGCATTTTTGAGGCTACAACCTTATAAGCAATCCACATTCAATAAAAATAAGAATAAGAAATTAGCTCCAATTTTTTTGGGTACCCTACAATATCATCCGTAGGACTGGACAAGTAACATATGAATTAGATTTCCCTTCTTCTTGCATTCATAAGGTTTTTTGTGTATCTTTCCTAAAAAAGATTTTGGGACAAACTATGCCAGTGCAAATAGAACTTCCAGAATTAGATGAACAAGGGAAGTTGATTCTTGAACCAATTTTTTTTATAGATCAACATTCTCTATCTCTTCAGAATATAACCATTATGGAGTACCTAATCAAGTGGAATATTATGCCTCTAGAAGAATCTACAAGGGAAAATGAGTAGTTAGTGAAGAAACACCCTCAATTACAAGCTTTGAAGGAAGAACTTTTGTAAAT
Organism: Picea glauca; assembly: GCA_000966675.3. Lineage (NCBI taxonomy): Eukaryota > Viridiplantae > Streptophyta > Pinopsida > Pinales > Pinaceae > Picea > Picea glauca. The sequence goes on from JZKD02S2400157.1 coordinate 320,835, forward strand.
AGGGGGGCTATGTTAAGACCCTTGGGCCCTTATTTTATGGCTCTAATAAGCATTCATTATTAGTTTATTTGTTGTATTAGTAGGTAGGCTAGAACCTTTCATTGTACCCTTTGTCTCCTATATATATATATATATATATATATATATATATATATATATAT
>JZKD02S2400157.1:325545-348141 GCA_000966675.3 Picea glauca
TCTAGTAAAAATAAGGGTTTGTTTTATTGGAAAGATGTATTGGGAGGGGGGTTCAAAAAGACAATTTTGGGAGGTATTTATCAATATCTAGTGAAAATAGAGGTATTTTTAATATCCCATGAATGCAGGTGTTATGTCATAGGTTCAATGAGTGGAGACCATGTGGTTCTAGATTGAGTGTGGCCAACCAGGATCAACCCTCAATCTTCCCACATTTCATGGGGTAGGAAGAGATGATGTGAAATAACATTGGTTCACGTGTGAAGCTGTATGGTCTATGAAAAGATTCATAGATGAGTTATCCAAGATCATATAGCTAGAAACTACATTAAAAAACAGAGCTATAACATGTTACATGAAGTACGAGGTTATTACTGCAGAACAAGCAATGTCCCTAATAGAGATAAAGAGAGATCTCTTGAGAGAATTCTAGAAATCAAAGTCGAAATCATACTATATAACCGAGATCAAAGAGATTAAGCAGCAAGTCAGAGAAAATGTGTGGGATTATGACCAACATTTAAAGATCTTATTGGACATATTGATATTTCAAATCTGGGATGTCTAACACAAATAATGGTTTATTTTTAGACTCATACCACACATTCAAGTCTCGTTCACCCAACATTAAATAACAACTCAGTCAGAAGCCGTGGAGATTGCAATGTGATTAGAGTCTATGCCAAGGGGTGATGAGATATCGATAAGGTTGGCGTAGGTACAATCTCAACTAACGAACCTCACCAAGTAACTACAAGATATGGTAGAGGTTAAGGTGGTGTGCAAGAATGTCTAGTCTACCCTGTGCCATGCAGAAGGTCACCATAGAAATGAGTGTCCTAAGCTAGGAAGTTACACAACGCCTGGCGTGCCAAATCCATTTTTTGCAAAACCATAGACTGAGTGGTGTGAAATTAGTAGATAATGGGGTCATGTACCTCTCTGTTGTCCAACACTATAGAAGTATCAGAAGACTACACACACTCCATTTTGTTGATTTGTCATTATTTGAATCGAGTGATAAAATATTCATTGAAATTGAAATTTTAAATTGTTAAAATCATTGTTTTTGAAAAATAGATTTAGCACTTTCAAATATTTTTTATCAATTAAACTTAAATAATATTTTTATTAATTAATCTTAAATAATGATATTATTATCTTATTAAAATGAAATAAATTGTGTTTTTTTAAGCTAAAACCATCTAAGCCTTTTCTATTATATACAAAGCAGAGTTATAACCTCTTTGGAGGGTTCTGCCAAAAAGGAAACTAGAAACCATCCCTGGGAGATTTTAAACAAGTTTTCATCATGATGGTATCAAATTTGTCATCGCCCAAAACATAACTATAAGTCTGGAGATTGTTCATAAACCGTTGACCCTACCTACCTGAGTTCTATGTACTCTATGTCTACTAAGAGCATTATTAAGCATAAAAATAACTACATAGAAATTAAATCAAACCTAGTCTCTATGCATTCCTTCCTGGTGACGAACCGCCTTGGTGTAAGCTATGGTCATTGTGACCACCTCATAATATTCCACATTGATTGGGCAATCTTTGGGTCCCGAAAATATCGATGTTCCTACTACTTCCTTTGGTTGCTCAGTTCATTGATTGCATGGAGTGACCCTGAAACAAATTTCGTGCTAAGACTTGAAATTTCCTTCAAAAATTATGATTGCATGCACAATGTCCCCCATGTTCTTTCCTAGTCCTCTTCAAGGCCTTCCTAACCATTTCTTTGATTGTCCAATAAGTTTTTGTTATCTTGAAGTACTTAGTTTCTCTAGACATGGAATAGTATGTGCCATCAGACCAGTCCTGGACCTCCTTTAGAATCTCCTCTTTTGTCATTGTTTTCCTCTATCCATGAACCACTTCATCTACTTCATTGAATGCCTTTTTCTCTGCCTTTGAGCATAGATTTTTATACCGGGTTCTCGCCATCCAAGCCTCACGAGTTGCACATGTTTTATTCATAGTTCCATGGGATTATTAGCTTCCTCTTTCTCTCCCCACTGTTGGTAACCCGTCTCCTTCTTCCCCCAATGTCTATCGATCCTGAACACATCTTTATTTCTCCTCTTACTAGGCATACTCCCCAAGTCATCTGAGCACCTATCCAAAATATTATTTCCTACCTGTTTGGCCCAAGTATCAACCACCCTCAATGCTCGCTTTCTTCCCAAAACAATACTACCATCTCTATTTTTCGGCCACCCCTGCTCCTTGGTCGACTCTTAGGGCCGAAGGACCTTACAAACTCTTAGTTGCATCGCCACGAAAGCCCTGCTTGCATAGGAGTAGACCTACTTCTCTCGTTTATCTGAATTGGGAGGTCCTTTGAACGAGATCATCCCTCCCATTGTCTAAATTGCATAGATTACCCAACGACCTTGCATTGAGAACCATCTCCTCACCTCTCCATGATTTCCCAAGGTACTCGCCATTCTTCCTTCATGAAACTTTGCCTTCCTCTTCAATGATGGTTGCATACTACCACCAACTATCACACATTTTATCTTAATTACTGTAATCAATTCCCCTCATGGGGCGAGCCTGTACGGAACTCCTTAGCTCTGGGTTGCCATCGTTCCCACCCATCACTGTATCCTCCTTGTGACCGCTAGAGGTACCTTCAACTATTGGCGTCATGTCGATCCTCTACGAAACCACGTGGATGTGCCCAGTATCAACGTGTATCACCCCATCTAGGAGTAAATGAAAGAGATTATTTTATTAAATGGATTAATTGGTTTTAATTTCCAATTGCATATTGAATGTTTTTTTTTTTTTGTCTTTTATAGATATAGGTTGTTAAATTGATTATGATTTTTTAATATATACATTATATTATTGAATTGGATATTATAAATTTATAACTAAATTTCAAATAAGAGTAATATTTATATAGTAAGGACCTTCTATCTTAAGATTTTGTTTTGCTTCATTGATTAAGAAATAAAAAATTTGTTATCATTATAAAAATTCATTTATAATATTATTTGTAATTTGAAATGATGTGGATTTTTTATCATGTAAGTTTCCACGGTTATTCATAATGTTAGATAGTTTTCTCGATAGAAACTATGTATGATGTTTTGAAATGTCCAACGTTTCGAGCAAACACTCCATCCATCATAATGGACAATTGAAGCTAATACATTGAAGAAGAGTGTTGAGATTGAATTTATAAGGGAAGTTTGGCAAGTGTCCGTTGAGGAAATAGTTGTTGGGATTAAAACAAATAAAGTATTAAAGTATTAAAAATAATTGTTGGAATAAAATATCGAAGAATAGAGAGATTAACTAAAACTAAAAATATAAGAGATAAATTTAGCCATAGAACCATTGAGAGGAATTAATAAAGAATTAATGACTAAAACAAACATCTAATGTCTTAAATTTACTTTGAACTATACAATTACATTGATATTACTTCAAAATATGCAATTACCTTGGTATGAACTTACACGTTAATAACATGAATGAATCTCAAAGCAATGAAATAATAAAACTTTCAAATTAAATTAACGAGATAATCAACTTTAATAATACTCTTTAAAAAAAATTGATTAAAATAAAACATTTTCCAATTTTTTTTTTTTAATTTTAATCTTTTATTAAAATGAAAACATCCCTATATTACTTACTTAGGCATTTTCATTTAACCGCGTAAATGTATGCTAGTTTACTTTGAAATTGTTAAATTTTAATGAAGAACGAGTCGCCAATTTATGTTTGAATGACAATGATTCTAATTTGTCTGATGAGCTTTGAAGGGGAGTTTAGGTTTTGACACCGCATAAGTTAAAAATTTCATTAAGAAAATATTTGAGGGACTCTAAGCCTTCGCGTATTGGTAGGGTTATCGATTACAATGACACATTTAAAATAAAGTTGGTGAGAGTTTCAAGACAGAAAAGACCTCCTTTAATTTTGATAATTAAACATAGCATTCGTATTTTATTTCTTTAATTGCATTTTTCAATTACACCCAAAATCGTTGAGAAATATGTGGGAAAATGATGGCCAGTGATGTAAACGTGAAGAAAATATTGATTCTCAAGCTTGTATTTAAAAGGCTTGAAAAATAACGAATTTTGTCTCGTTAAAGTTTTTTTTTTCCAACAAGAAAATTGCCTTTTGTATATTTATATAAATAAGTTCACATTACAGATAAATGTTGATATTCAAAGTTCCTGGGCCTCTTTCTACTACTCGGAAATAAGTGTATTTTCTAGGATAAGCCAAAACAAAAACTTTACTACATAGAGATATAAGTCCACTGCCAAAGACAAGATACAAAAAGACTTATTTTCCTTTACAATACTGCTATCACCATTAGATCTAACTAAACAAAATGTCCAAGCAAAGTTAAAAAAGGTTAATAGTGATAGATGCCCCCCATTGCCCTCGATCCAGCTATTGAACACAAGCTTTCCTTCTGGGCAATTAAGAGCTAATTTTGAAAGAGTATCTGCCTCCATATTAAGTTCACTATAGACATGAGTGAAGAATATTTCTTTAAAAGCAGATTTCATCGAACTTATGTCATCCATCCAACCTATCAAGGAGGTGACCTACAACTTGCCTCTATCCTTTATCCACTTAATGATGATCTTAGAGTCTCCAATGACCTGGATCACTTCAAGGTTGAGCCTCTGCGCAAGGTAAAGAGTCACCCACACACCTATAATTTATGCTCTTGTGTTAGTCCCTTGGTCGCAATTTAAAGTCCACTTGATTACCCTTTGAGCATTGAGCTTGATTAAACCACCAACCCCACACCCCTGCGCATTGGAAGGAGCTGCTCCATCGAACCAACATACAATTGTAGCCAAAAGACGAGGAGTCTGAATAATGCGCTTATTGACTTTTTTGTTAGCCTCCACTAGAGGCAACAAAGATTTGACCTTTGATGTCACAAAAAATACCGATGCTTTGCGCCCTTCAAATGTAACCAGGTTCCTCTCCAACCACAAGATCCATCAAACAATGGACGAGAGCGTTATGAGGGATGTTTTCTTCCTGGGCCAACTCTCATAACTGGAGTTGAGACAGTCTCCTTCCCAAATGGAACAAATACTAAGTTCTGAGTATAATTTGTTCCAAGCCTCCCGACTAAAGCGACAAGTAACAAATAGATGATCAACTCACTCAGCTTCCTCTTGACATAATACACAAATGTTTGGTCCCTCCCACCCCTTCCTTTGTAGATTATCCTAGGTGAGAATCCTATTCTCCAGTGATAGCCAGAGAAAGAGCTTTATTTTTGGACTAAGATCCCACTTCCAAAGATGCCTGCGCCAACCCTCCACCGGAATGGGCCAAAAAGTTTTTGCAAGAGCAAGATAAATGTTTTTAGCAGAGGTTCTACCTGAGGAATCACCACCCACCCAGCATAGCTCATCACTTTTGTTACGTAACCAAATCCCTGCATAACACAGAGCTTTCCAAAAGTCCTCCCATTCCTCATCTAAGCTCCCAACTAAGCCAAGGTCTAAACTCGATTTCTAGTAACAACTATTAAAACCCGCCCTGTCCAATCCTCTCGCTTGGAAAAGATATAACACTGAGTTCTTTCTCAACTCAGTTTGCATATGACTGGTAAGAAATGATAAATTCCCCACACCCAAAATGTGATCTAGACCGAACTGAACACAGTGCCCATAACCTACTTTCCACCCAAGCCAATGAGTTAAAAGGTGTAATGATTTTAGCTGGCTCTTCCAAGTCTATGATGTCGGCGGGTTATGAGAAGAAGTTTCGCAAAACCAAGTGGTCGTTGAGCAATTTGGAATATATTTATCCTTAACAACTTTTCTCCAAATCTCGTCCTTTGTTAGGACCCTCCACAACGAGTTACCAGTCAGGGCCCTATTAAAAAGATGAATATTTCAAATGCCCCATCCTCCCAGGTGCTTTGGTCTTGATAAATGAATCTATATGCACAAGTGAATATGATCCCTACCCTCTATACCAGACCATAAAAATTTAAACATCATACTGCGAATTTTATGTAAAACAAAATTTGGAATGGCTGCCAATGCCATCCAGTAAACAACTTGACCCTCAAGCACATATTTTACAAGTGTAAAACGTCCCCCAAGATACAACCATCTATTACACCACCACCCAATCTGTTCTTGAAATTTTCATAGCAGTCATCGCCAATCCTCAGGTTTGTATGCTTCTGCCTTTAAATAATATCCTAGGTACCGAAAACCTTTGGCCAGTTCCTCAAATCCATAAGGAAAAAGTGCCTTCAATCTTTCTAGATCATCATCAAGGATTCCAGAATGATAAAATATAGATTTTGACCAATTAATGCTCATACCCAAGGCTCTGCAAAAATATGTTAAAATGTTTTTTATCTCATCCCACTCTTCCACCGATGTCTTTGACATAATTAAAACATCATAAACAAAGAAAAAATGCAGTATCTTGACAAGTCTTGAAACCTTGATCCCTATAATCTTCCCATCACCCAATCCTTTATTTAGAAGATGATTAAGGCCTTCCATAACTAGAATAAATAACAAGGGCGATAGAGTACGACCCTGGCACAGGCCTCTTCCGCTTTTGAACACCTTGGAAGTCTCCCCATTGATCAGGAATGTGAAATTGGCATTGGTCACACAACCAAGAATCTAATTTGTAAAATTAATACTAAAACCCAACTGGAGCAGAATCATGCAAAGGAAGTCCCAAATTATATAGTCATATGCCTTCTTGAGATCTAACTTCAAAATCAGGGATTTTGACTTCTTAGCCTTTATATTGTGGATACACTCCTGTGCAGTACCAATCACATCCAAAATCTGTCACCCTTTGAGAAAACCTAACTGTTCCTTCGACAACGACCGAGACAAGATAGGTTTAATCCTATTTTCTGTTATCTTAGTAATAAATTTGTAGCAGAGATTGCACAGGGCTATTGGTCTGTAATCTCCCAAGGAGCTAGGATTATTAACCTTTGGAATCAAAGTTAAAAATGTAGCATTTAAAGAATTTTTAACTACTCCCCGAAGCCTTGAGTCCTCCACCAGATCCAACAGGTCATCTCCCATAAGCTCAAAGAAATAAAGGTAAAAATCCATTGTCCACCCATCGGGCCCCATGCTTTTATCTTTGGAGAACGATTTAAGGACCTCCCACAGCTCCTGCTTAGTACACAGTCTTTCCAAAAATTCAGTATCCTCTGCATTTGCCAAACAACCGAAGAGACCAATTGTATTAACATGTTCTTATATATACTCCTCTTCCGGGTTTCTATAGAATGACTTAAATAAATTAACAGCTTCAGACTTTATGGCCTCCACACCAGTGTGTAACTGACCTTCTTCATCACATATCTCCCAAGTTTGTTTTTCGTTCTTCCTATAACTGGTGAAATTTTGAAAAAAATTAGTGTTTTTGTCACCAGACTTTAACCACACCGCTCTTCTCCTAAGTCTCCATTTTTCCTCTTCTTCTCTAAGTAATTTATCCCTCTCTGTCTCCAGGAGATTGATATTATTCTCTCTAGCATTAGAGCCTGGTTCCCGAGCCTCCTGTAAAAGAAGACCAATCAATAACTCTTCAAGGTCCTTTAACTTTTCTTCTTGATCTCTAATGTGCTCTTTAGACCATGTTTTCAATTGACTCTTTAAGGCTTCCATCTTATTTGTGAATCTTTGTTGTACATCATTTTATAAATGGTAGGGTCATTCCAAATAGTCGTTGCTATAATCGCGACCTCCGATTCTGAAAACCACCTGGCATTGAACTTAAAGGGATACGCCTTCGAAAGTGAGACCCTATCTAACCTAAAAAGTATCGGAGCATGATCCAAAAAGTAAGGATAATCAACCCATGATTTATACGAACAAGTTCCTACTAACAAGTCTTCAGTAACAAGCACTAAATCCAGTCTCTTTGAAATGTTGGCCTCTCCACTATGACCATTCCTCTAGGTTGGCACCACCGCATCCGACATTATATCTACTAAGCCTGCCTTATCAAAGATCTCGGTGAAAAATGTTGTAAGCGGATCTAATTGTGTAGTCGCTCCCCAAATATCCCCAGATCCAACAGTAAGGTTTAAATCCCCAACCATTATAAGATTCCTGCTATCAAGAATGCCACTGGTCGCCAAATTTTCTCAAAATGCTTTCCTCTCCGAGAAAGGACCATATACATTAAGCAGTGTAACTGGTTGGTTAAGCTCCAAACACATTCCTCTAAGAAGAATGCCACTGCAACATAAATGAGGGACACTATAAAAAATGTTCGGATCCCAAGAGACAAGAAGCCCTCCCGAAGACCCGACCGCACTGACAGCCCAAGTAAGCCAAGTAGGAAACTGAGAAATCATAAGCGCCCGAGCTTTGTGTTCCTCAACCAAAGTTTCTTGCAGAAAGATGATATCAGGTCTAATCCTCCGAAGCAATCTTCGAAGTGAGGTTGATTTTAGGGTCCCCCCCACCCCTCTAATGTTCATGGAGAGAAAGATCATGTCTTCACTCTAGCTAGGGATTTTAGGCCTCTAAGCGCCCCTAATTCATTAATAACCGACAATTGAGTCACCTATGAACTGATACTCAGAGCCTCCTTCTTCTTCCTCACACTTTTAGTCTTAATAGGGGAGGTTTCCAAACCCATACCCTTAGACTAGGAATATTCATTAACTGTGTCACCCACCAAGGATCTGGAGGTCCCCTTTCCTCCATCGGGATCGGGTCTAATGTATATTGATCTCCCCCTGTAAGTGGGAAGAGCTATAGGGCTCTACACCTCTTTCATAGTAGGGACTAGTGACTCTGGTACTGTCCCTAACTCGCTATCCCCCAACTTCGATTCTCAACAACCCGACAATAAATTGACCTCTGTATCAAGGGATGGTCTAGAGAGTTCCCTTCCCAGAAAATCTAAGGGTTTACCATCACTCCTCACTGGTAAAAAACCAGATAAAGATCCACTCTCAGGAATGTTGCACTCTAATGTATTAAGAGGCTCCTCATAGGGCATTCCATCCCCCACAACCCCTGAGATGGGTCGATTGAAAGGGTTGTTTACTAAAGCTCCTACAGACTTCGCAGTTGCACAAGTGGGAGTAGAAAAATTTGTATTACCAGTACGAGAGTCGAAGAACCTAGACTCATCCAAAAAATGTCTTTCCTAGACAGATAATGATTGAAACAGAGTGGGACAGACGAATTTTAACTTACTCATAATAGTCTTAGTTGTCCCTGGAAAAGGCGTGTCCTCAAAGTCATAGCCACTTGGACTTAAACTAGTTGACTCAATCTCTGGTGAATCAACCCGGGTCGATCTCTCCAACAATGTACCCTAAAAAACTCCTCATCTTGAAGTCCCAAGAAATCCCATCATAAGTGACCCGTTTTCCAACACTTAGAGCATCTGAACGGGATTCCTAGGTAGTATAGAGACTGGGAAAAATGGTGACCACGCCAGCTAATCTCAAAAGTTTCTAATAAACCAGAATGTATATCTATTTCCACAAGAACTCTGCATATTCTTTTATCCGAGGCTTTTAGTGCTCCAAGATCAACACCAATAAACTTCCCAGTACTATTCCCTATAACTTCCAAAGCTTTTTCATGCCAAAAGTGTAATGACAGTCCTGACAACAACACCCAGAAGTGACGGAACCTGAAATAATCATGTGCAGAGTCGAAGCTTACCCGCCACCTTTTTACCATTAAACTACCTCTATCATAGATCCAGGCTCTATCCAAAATCAACTCCATGTCTTCTAACCTCTTGAACTGGAAACCAAACCACCCTTTTGTAAGGTAAAAAACATACGGGCTATAACCCAACATAGGCTTCCAAAATACTGAAACCCACTCTTCAATCGACATTTTACACTTATTTTTGTAGGAAAACCTCCCTACCAGTGTAAATAGTGTGAGACTCATCGTGTCCTCCAAACCCACGTCCTCGTCCAACATCAGTTTGCGCTTGGTACGATTTGGAACCCAATGTTTATACTGAAGAGAGCCCTGCCTCTTCTTAACACCTATAAAACTATCTCTAGCAGCTACCCTCGACACTCCTCCCTTATCTATCGAATTCCCATTTGCAACCACTCTGGATTTCACATAGCCTTTCACTCCATTATTCCCATGAGCACAAGTGATAGGCCTTTGTGTAAACTGAGATGGAGCATAACCAGAATAACTCTAACCACCATCCGCCAATGGAACCGATAGTTGAGCCTTAACCGCTTCCCTCAATGCCTTAAAGTCTCCATTAAAACCTGCCAAATCTGTCATAGAAAAGAGGTCCACCAATCTCCAGATGGCCTCATCCTCTTCTTCCATGAGGGCATTTACTTCCTCCTCCATCGAGATCCCCTCCAGTGGAGTATGAGTCGTACTCCCTGGCCCATCACCAAATGACAAAAACCTTTGACCACTCTGCAGAATTACTAAGATCCTTAATAATTCCTTAATGAAACCAATAAAACGAGGATGACGAGATCCCCACTCACCCAAGAAACAAAGAATTTATTAAATGAGTCATGAGTGATGGAAACGAAATTCGAGAAACAAATGTGACAAGACTGTCTCATTGGATAAAAGAGGCACTAAATATAGCAGCCACTGAGATGGGAAAATCAATCTACTAGACAGCTACAACCCGACTTAACCCCCTCTAATATATTCAAACTCCACCAGCAAACCCGACTCCTCTTATAGCAACAATGCACAAAAACTCAATGAAAATAGTGTGTGAAACCTTATATGGCTAAGGACACCTACCAATACAAAGCTCTGGCCTCCTCTAGTAGTCTTATTATCCACTCTAGAAGTGATACAACCCCCAACATGGTAGGCCGCCATTACTTGTCCTTGAAGGTTTGAAAAAAAACCAGAGCCAGTTCCCGCCCTCCCCACGCAAGGTAGCTTAGGCAATTTTTTTCCAAAGCTTGCATGCCCATATCTTCCCATCTTATCAAGTTAAAGTTGAGAGAAAGGATTTAACGTAAATGTATATTTTATCTTTCACCGGTAAAAGTGTGTACTTGCATCTTTCGCCAATTACTTTTGTAAGGTGAAAGTATATATTTCCATTCTATATAAAGCAAAAGTGTATTTATTTAATATAAATCTTCATTTTATAAAAAAAAATTATAGAGTAAACATAATCATATATTTATTAGGCATTTATGGAGTTTTACAATTTCTTAATATATTTTAATTATTATATTAATTATTATAATTTGTTTGTATAATTTTGTTTATGACAGCCTTGGGAAATTTTTAATAATAATTTATATTTTTTTTATCATTTCAATTTTGTGATTGAACTCTTATTACGTTTTGATTATTGTAGTTCACTCATTTGCAATTTCACTTATAATAAGTTGGGGAGTGTATATTGATCACTTGTGAATATTTAATCATTACAATTTAGATTTGAAATTATCCAAAGCCTATGCTTGAGAGAAAGTGGCACATTATTTGCGGCACGAGCTACTTACACTGAAGAAGATCCATGTTTAAGTTGCCAAGCCTAGTTGCCCAATGGATCCCATAAACATCCATGATTCAAATCCTTTTACATCAATTTGAATCATTGTATTTGAGAAACCTTTATCTTTTTCCAACTCCTGTTATCAAAGAAGAGTTTTTAGTACTTACATTCATGCTCATTACATCTTTTATTACTATCTTTGGTGTTCAACAATACATTGCAAAAACATCCTTCTTAAGTTCCTTGAATAGTCCAACACTAGTTGCAAACTTGTAAAAAATACTAGTATATATACTCTAGTGAGGGACGAGATCCATGAAATATTCTTTCTTCTGAGAAATGAACTACGATGTTTTATGTACTTTGTATTGCTTGTAATTGTACAACTTTCTTAGTGGACACACTTGTCAAGATTTGGAATAAATGTTATAATAAATTGATGCATTAAAGAAAACAAAGTGTCTTTGTGATCCAATATTCACGATTTTCACTTGAAGCTCTTCCCAAACCTTTTATGGTGTGTTTAAGCAAATGGTATTCAAGTAGCCCATGACATCATCTAACACATATATTTCCACCACGACAAAAGAGCCAATAGCTTCTACTAGTTCCACATTGTTGGTTGAGTACCTATGGAATACAAATAAAAAATTATCCTCCCCTAAAATGTTAGCGATGTCGAAATAAGGGGAAGGAAGAATTATGAATTTAGGTTTCATTAGTGGATGTTTATGGAGTTCCACCAACATGACCATATTTTTATCATTAAACTAAATCATTTCCCTTTTATCTGATATCATATGCATCAAGGTTAACAATTTAATATTACCATAAAATCTTTGGAGATGCACAATGACCCTTGTCGAATCCATATTTCAAAAATATTCATCAAACCAGTATAATATAGCCTTAGAGGTTCCAATTTCATATAAGATTACAAAATAAGATGTTAACCCTTCCCAAATTTGTGTAAAGGATTTATGCCATCCAACCTTAAACACATGCACCAACCTTAAACACATGCACAAGGAACTATAAATATATAAATATGAATAATTTAAATTTTGAATAAATGTCAACAATTGTCCAAACTTGATTACCAATAATGACCATTTCATGATATTTGGACCATTTCATTAAATTTGATTATTTCAATCTAATCCCCTTGAAGATAGGTTGAAATTAGTATTTCTAAAGTGTGAAATTCACACATTCAAAATTCACATGCTTTATTTAAACAATATTCACACTTTTGAGATTCAATTTTGCACTTTAGAAACACAGATATACACATTCCGGACATGAAATTCATAGTTTTTAAGTCTATATTCTTATTATTAGTCCATCTTTAGTGAACATTTTTACTAGTATTTCTATGTTAGGTTCAACATCAACTAACTCCAAAGGACTGGTGCAATAAGGAATGATCGAACAAGTAGCATTTTAGCTTAACTCCTAATAACTTTTCTTTGGCACTAGCTCATAAATCTTCCATACAATGCTCAGTTTTACATATTTTTCAACTGAAATATTTAAGCCAATCTTTTAATCAACATAGTAAATATGTTGAGTGTTTGAGTTCCAAGGATTTGGAAACCTTGATAGATATGAATACAATACACTTGCAAAGTTAAAGGCATTGCAACCGATTAAAGGAAACAAGAAGAAGCCCCCCTGTGAGTTGTAATTACATACTTTATAATTGTTATATAATATGGAAAATATGTATTTATTTTATGAAGAGTTGCATTTATAATTCTAATTGTTACTTACTATAGTATGTTTTATATTGTAGATAAGATTGATTAAAAAATTGCAATGATTATAAAGCATATAACCAAAAAAGAGAGACCAGACCTAGATATGGACTACTTGCATCTAGTGTAGTAGGGATCAAGTTCCAGGGGTCTTGGTCAGAGTAAATATGAGCATGTTAGTAGTGGTATTATTTATCCTACATTTTTCAGTGAAATCTAGAGCGGTAATTGAATCCAATATATTACAGTTTTTATGGTAATTATTCATTCTATGACATGCATATTGATGTTTGAGCATATGCCATAGAGATGACCATTAATAGAGATGAAGATCTATCTTGGAAAAAAACAAAGAAGGGGAAGAAGTTGTTAATCTAACGAGAACACTGAGCTTGGGGTAATAAATAATACATGCTTGTAATCAGTGGTTTTAATATGCTCGTAGTTACTTGTTGTCTTTATCTAATGTAATATTTTAGTACCATTGACCTACTTTTATGGTCATTTGTCAGACATTGATAAACTTCGCCAATCTTATTTTATTGTATGTACAAGTACAAAGATGAGGAGGCACTAATAAAAATTCAATCAACTTTTGATGTCAAACTCATTTCATTTCTTTATATGTGTACATAGTTTTCATGCAATGTTGTATACAAAGTTGACATTCCCTTGGGATGGTGGTGTACCAATTGTTTACAAGTAGAAAAAATTGCATGGTTATTTTACGATTTAATTTAAAATTTCATCATTGCATGGTCTTTGGCTTCCACGGTGTGAAATTGATTGGATGTTAGTGCAGTAAAATTTCATAATTGCATTTATGGATACATGGTTTTTTCTCTCAAAGTGTAAAATGGATTGAATGTTAATGGGATAAAATTTCATAATTTTTTTTATATGTATATGGTTTTCCTCTTATAATTAGTATGCTCTAAAAAAACTTATACTAATAATCAATCTAATCAATATGTAAATATTATAAAATAATAATAAATAAATAATGTCAATAGGGTTTAGCCCGAGTGGTTTGTGTTGAGGGGTGTTTTCGTCCCCCCACCCAAGTTCAATTCCCGCAAGTGACATGTTGAGCTCTCAAATGAGCAAGTTATCGAAAAAAACCTTGACTTTCTACAAAATCTGGTTTACCTCGGGTACCATCCTCGAAATGAGGAGAAGTGTCCGGTGGGTTTCACCAGGCTCTATTCCAATAATAATAATAAAAATAATAAATATAAATATAAATTTATATTATAAAAAAATATATGGTGTTTAAGGAGTTAAACAAGAAATTTATTTGGATTGATCATGAGTTGGAAGCCAACCTTCATGCCTGGATGGAAGCTAAAAAGGTGAATCATTTGGAATCTCATCCTTGTATTATGGTGAACAACATTTGATGGGCTCAAAATTGTGCTATATTCAAAGAAAAATTGTTGGACAGATAGTTTTGGATACCATGTTGGGAGAAAAACCTAAGTATAAGGGAAGTGCACAGAGAAAGGAAAGTAACGCGCAACTAAGACACATTCCACAGGAAAGTGCACAGAATGAAAAAAAGGGCACAGATGGAAGAAAGCGCACAGGAGGAAGACAACACACAGACAGGGGAATGAAGCAAGGGAGCGAGAGAAGAAAGCACGAGAGAAGGACGACAACACGACATTCCAGAAATAGAAGATCAATCGAAAAGTTGCATGAAGAACGAAAAGCAGAAGAAAGCAGTCGAACGACCAGTTATCTGAGCTAGCCATGCATTGTAATAGTTTTGGGATAAATAGACTAGGGTATTAAGCCATAGGTTTTGAAGTATAAATATGTAACGGGATGAGAGATAAGGAGGAGAAGAAAAGAGAGTATGCCATAATCATGAATGTAATAACTGGTTAGCAAAATCTACAGATGAATAAAAAGAGAGTTTAGAGAGGATATTGAGTCTTGTGGTATATAATTGTTTGTGTGTGCTTATGATTTATGTTGTTATGTTTCTTAGACTAGACTTAGTTTACAAATTAATTGTGGTGCAATATTCATGACTGTAACTGTGAAGATTCTTTGTAATAATCGGAAATATGCTAAGCAGAGGAACCAAAAAGGAAGTAATACTAACTAGGGCCGAATCATAGGCCTATATAGAAGAAGGAACAACGACTCGGGTATCCGCCTCCCTTTCCCTTACTACTGCAGAAGCCTGGTTCTTGCAGTGCCAATAGATACCTCAGCTGAGACTTCATTTGTGCAAGCTGGTGATGCTGAAAGGGCCAGTGTCTGGTGGGTTTGTTGTTCATAGTTAAATTGAACCTTGGGTCTTACAACCTATGCGCAGACAAGTTAACCCAACAAATGGTTTTGTTGCTAGAACCAGGAAATTGTGATTAAGGGAATGTTTTGGAGGTCGACTAAGAAAAAGATCAGGGACTGCTTAGAACGAAAAGAACAAGAATTTGCATGAAAAGAGAACAGGAACCCACCGATGAGTGACAAACAATGGATTCAAAGGTATGTGTTCACCGATCTGCATGAAATTTTCTTTGGCAAATGTCCAAAAATTCTGGCCGAGTGGCTAGAAAGGTTAGTAGTAAAAACAAAAAGCCTTAGTGCTACAACGTCGAGGAATTGAAATCTTGAGTTGGTAAGACCGTTGAATTCGGTAAGTAACCCAACTACTCGAGCAACTGTATTTTGGTTGGATAATGTACTAGGGGGTTATGTTACAGAAAATGAAATAGATTGCATTCAATCATATAGTGTTGCAAAAAGATAATTTTTCAAAGGTTTGCGCAGTAGGTTCTTGAAATCGTTAAATACGTGGATAAAAATGTTGTTATGTGAAAAACATGTGATGATAATGAAGTATGAGGACTAAAATGGATTTTATAACATAGGGGGATTCATAGGATGACAAGAGAATCATCTGAGAGAATGAAGAAAGCAATGAAAAAGGAAGGAAGGAACTGGGGATGCAAGAGGGCAGTATAGCATAGGAAGAGTACGAGTTTGGAGAGTGTTGTGGAGGAAGGAGGTACAAGAGTCAAAAGACTGGGGTTGGGAGAGAAGAGAAACACAGTGAGCCAGAGGAAAGAGAACCTTGCGCACTAGTCCGAATCGTGGAGAAACCATATATAGGAGGAGAAGAAGAGGTGTTTTAGTTCAATCCAGTAATAGAAGAGTCGATAAGTCCTACTCAGACAAGATCCTGTTTTTAATCCACAACCCCATGTGTGTCACCACAATCATAGATAACATTTGTAGACTTTAGTTAGTCAATGAGGACAAAGTAGTAGCGGTCATAATAGTGGGAGTAGTGCGCAGAGTCAAAGTCAGAATCAAAGTCAACCAACATCACCAAGAGGAGGGACTACACAAGCCAACATGGCAGAAGTAGATAATACTCTTAGGATTCCTGAATTCAATGGAGTGGGGTTAGAAGATTAAAAAAAACACTTGTTTGTGTGCGAAATAGTTTGGGCTGCTAAGAAAATATAGGATGAGCATGTGAATATTGCGTAGTTAGAGACAACATTTAGAGGGTGTGCGCTAGTATGGTATATGAAGTTACATAGTATTATTCATACAGGACAGGCTAGAAATTTGGCAGAGATAAAGTAATCTCTACTAAAAGAGTTCAAAAATCCAAGTTCAGAGTCGTAGTACATCACTAAACTAAAAGATATCAAGCAGGTACAAATAGAGTCTGCATGGGATTTCGACCAACGATTTAAGGATGAGATGGGGAGATTGAATTTCCAAATTCTAGACCAACAACATCAAGAGTGGTTTATTGGTAGACTTATACCACACATTCGAAGGCCCCTGATTCAATAGAAGGTTGCGTCGCAACATGAGGCTCTGGAAATTGCAATGAAACTAGAGGCATCTCCGACAAGAGATATTGGAGGAATGGCACAAGTTGAGACATAGTTGGTTGCATTAACAATTCAGTTGGTCGAGCTTACCAAGGGAAGAGAGAAATGAGAACAAGTTTGGTGTACCAAATGCAAGACGGAGGGCCATCACAAGGATGAATTCCAAGCATTCACACAATATTTGGCAGTTGGAGCGTTGAATCCACTACCCGGGGGGGATACTGTGAGATATGTAAGAAATGGGGCCATCACCCCATTGAATTCCCATTGCTACATAAGTATCGAATTACATCGAAGAAATTTTTTTACAATTTTTGCAAGTCAGTAGGAGATGAAGAGAAGGATTGGCGCATGTTCAACCTACTAAGGGAGCGCACATCGGATATGTATTGGATCCAAGAAGAGAATACCTCCATAGAATGGGGGGGTGCATTATAACAATCAGATCGGTTTCAATCAGGAGAATTAAGGAGAATTTGGTAGAGGCTGGGGTAGAGGTACTTTTAGTAGAGGAGGACATGAACCAATTATTTATTATAAATGTAATCAACCTGGACATTTGGCCTGCGATTATCAGAATTTGTGTATAACGTACACTTATTGTAGAGAACTGGATCACTTGACAGAGGACTGTCCCCAACTAGTTGTGAAGTGGCAGGCCAGAGGGAACCCAAACCAGAATCTGAATCAGAATGTGTAGATGATTTCATCTGAAATATGCAATGAAGGACCAAAAGTAGTAGTTGTTACGCGTAGAGGATCTAGAACATGGGTTGATATGACAAATCAAGGAAGACAGAATGAGTAGTGGGTAAGGAAGTTAGCAGGGCCTATACCATCATTTGATCCATGATAAGAGAAAGAGACATATCAAAGAGAAAGAAAATAAATACTTGGACAACATGGGGGAGCATCAACATCATCACTGCCTCATATAGAAGATCAAGTTGTTCCAGATAAAGCCAATGGAGGAGGTAAGTACACTAACGAAATTCCTAAGGAGTTTTGTAGAACTACACTAAGTACATTATATAACATGATTGATCACTGCACAAAAGGGAGAGAAACCCATGTCACACAAAGAATGGTAAACCAAGTTTTGCGTAGGAAGAGAACCAACGGAGAATTTAGGTTCAATGCACAGATTAGAGAGTATGATGTGGACAATGTTACTATGGACTTAGGTTCTGATGTGAATGTGATATAGAAGCATACATGGGAGATGATGGGAAAACCAATTTGGTATGGTCCCATGTTCATTTAAGGCTCGCGAATTGGCATAAGATAGTCCTAATTGGGTGATTGATGAGAGTACCTATGAACATAGATGGGGTGCACAACATGGAAGACTTTGAATTTATTGAGATCATAGATGACAGTCAACCATATCCAACACTGATGGGACTGGAATGGGCTTTCGATAACTACGTAATTATTAACTTGAAAAAGGGGAGATGATATTTGAGGTTGGGGATATAAAATTTACAACACCCTTGGACCCATCGAAAGAAAAGAGATACATAGAACCAACCAGAGGGAATGACATTCAAAACTTATATAATTTGACTGCGCATATGGATAATTATGTCAACCTGACAACAAATCGTGTGCTAAGTTGGAGAAGTATCGGTTCGTGCACATCAGATTCAGAAACGGGTCTCAAGAATTGGCAAAAAAGGATGCATGAAGTGTCAACTAGACGATGTGCACGTATAAATCGATCCTTGTGCTATATTGGAACAGAGCTATGTGACCCACCCAGGTATGATGGACTAACTGAGATAGGCATATTTTTAAAAACATTTGAGCTATAGGTACCCGAACAACAAAGGTTGTTGGCACTGGATGCCATGTTAAAGGTGAGGGGATAAAAGACTGGTCACAATGTAGTAGAATAATGCAGATACACTTTGGCTCTGAGGGAGAAGAGATTGCACAATAATACACAGGAGATAGTGACCTGGTGGATCACGTAGAAAAATGTAGGGCGTTATGGTGCTCAGTAATGAACATAGAGTGGACGCATAGATTTATACACACCTTGGACACAGTGACGACCATTTCGACGCTCTTGCGACGTTATGTCCCGGATATTGTGAATAATCATGGGCCATCAAACATCACTTCATGTGTCATGGAAAGTGCGACGAACCTGGGATAACATCGCAAGAGCAACGACCTGAGGAAGTCGTGGCAAGTAAGAAGACCTATGGTGGTCGTCGCAAGAGAGATGACCTACAGTGCTCATCGCACGAGAGATGACCAATGATGATCGTCACAAGAACGACAACCGAGGATGAACGTCGCAAGAGAGACGACCTGATTATTTCTTGCAATGAAATATTCAAGCATAAGGTATTGTCATAAGGTATCGTCGACGGTAACTATAGTTCTTAACTCTTGTAACAACCCTATTAGTTCTTATGACGAACTATCAATACTACCGACGATCCCCTTTGTTGCAAGAGAAATGACCTATCCTAGTTTCTACGACGAACAATTCATCACAAGAGAAATGAAGTGTCGATAGTTGCGATGAACTATCAATACTATTGATGCTCCTCTTCATCACAAGAGAAACAACCTATCCTAGTTTCTGCAACGAACAATTCGTCGCAAGAGCGACAAAGTGTCGATAGTTGTGACGAACTATCAATACTATCGACACTCTTATTTGTCGCAACAGTGACAACATATATCTATTTTTTTTTAAATAATAAATATTATTGTAAGAGATTAATAATAGTTTAGACATGCTCCCAAATGCATTATAAAGAGGTAGAAGAAATAAGGATCTACTTGCAATCTACAGATTACATATCCATTAATTCCATTGATTGGCCACTTGTTGGTTTGTCACCTATCAATGAATACAACACAAAGAGACTCTTTTCTATGGTCTTCTAATACAATATTTGGAAGAAAGTGATATATTTAGATCATAATTAGTTATTTAGAAATCATTCAGGAAGGCCATTTCTAGAAAAGATTTAGACAACCTTCAAGTTGGGGCCAAAGCATATATGCTTATATAGGAAAAAACTTATGTATGGGTGCTTTTTGGCTTTGGGATGTACTAATATTGGTGTACATGCATCTTGATTCACAATGCAATATTATCATGCATCTTCAAAAATTAAAGTTTAAATTTTTGGTTAGAGTAAAAATCTTGGATCCTTGCCTTGGATTCCCTTCTATCCACCATTACTTAATGATTTCATTGATATTTGGATGTGATATCCACATATTTTCAAACTTAAAGAGGTCGTTTGTTGGAGGGGGTTCCTCCTTTCTCTTTAGGTTGATTTTCCTATGATTTGAAATCATCCCTTTCAGAATATTTGATTTGAGGTGACTTCTTTCAACTAGCCAAGTATAAATACTTGAACATTTATTAAACAATTTTGCTACTAGTGTCGTCCTTGTTATTTTGTTATACGAAGTGAAAGGACCAAGTTTGGGGAGGATATTCATCATATTATTCTTAACAAAGTTTGAGAATATTATTCTTAGATACTCAAACCATTCCATCCCCCCTTTTTCTCATTGTGATTGAATATTGCATTCCAATCCCCTCCCAAAAGTTAGGTATCCCCTAATTCCAAATAATGTGTTAGGTTATTCATGGCATTCTTGTTTTAATGAGGCACTTTTCAACTCCAGACTTTCTTATTAAACAGAAATGTCTAGAAACTATGGTTTCCACAAGATTGCCATGCTACCTACTTCTTGGTTATATTTCTTACTTTCCTCCAAAATTGGTCCTTTACTTTTTGAAATTTTGTCTTAAACATGTTTGTTTCTTGTAATGATACCAAATCTAGATCTTCCTTTAAAATTTCATTTTGAGTGCTTTGAATTTCATATTGATCCTTTTCCCCTCACATCCAGTAAAGCACTTTCATTTACATTGTTTGGGAATTTTTGAAAGATCTTTTTTTATATCCAATTGTTTATAGTAGCTAGAGTCTACTTCTTTCTACCTTGTTGATAATCTATGTGTCATTATTGTCTTCTTGGTTTCCCTAATTTAATCATATTAATTATCATATTCATGATTGTTTCTATGCATAAAAGGTTCATGCTAAAAGTATAGCACCTATTGCTATGAACATTTGAAAACCTCTAAGTCAATATTATCCAAAAGGAGTTTCTCTAAATCTATATCTATACAAGATCCATGCATAAAGAGTTGTTAGTGGTCAATCATCTATCTTTGAAAGACAATATTCATTGCAATTGTTAAAAGGGTTAATGTATAAACAAACCTACTTTGTCACTACAAGGATAGTGGTAGTAACCATACTACTAAACCCATCTAGTGAGGTGATAGGATATAATCACCAACAAACCTCCAAGAAGGATAAATCCCCCAGGATCAATGCCACTTGATGATGTTTTTTGTTCCATTTGGGTTGCTAATCTATGGCTCCACCAACATTACCATATCTACTTTCACTCGATAAGAAATATGTTTTTTGGACAAGATGCTTCCTATTATAATTTATCAGAATTCAACATGTGTTCCCTTCCCCATTCTAGGAATACTGTAATGCAATGTATCTGACCTACAATACTTGAGGAAGATCCCTCCGACCAAGAAAAACTACGAGTGGGGGGTATCTATTCCTCTAAGGAAACCCAATACTTGCATCGAGCCTCAATTGCTTGAAACAACTTGCTTGCATGGGCGAGACAACCCACTAGGGGTGAAATATGTCTTTTGGTGGATTTGAACCTTGGTGGGGGGGGGGGTGTATGAAACACCCTTGCTTTACCATTTAAAAAACCAAGTTGAAGTATTAGATTAGTTGTGTGAATCATATGATATGATGAACTAAAGTGAATCATATATGCTACATACTTAGGTGTGGTTCATTAGATAGAATGAATGACCCCATAGTGGCCCACAAATGATGGTAATGTAAAAATAAATAAATAAAAGGAACCTTAAGAAGTCATAAAAAGAAGAAAAAAGACAAGACATACACGATCTTTGATATTCTAATGTGTACCATTGAATTGATACAACATCTAGAGAATCTACAAATGCACGAACTACATACTGTAGTAAATAAAAACATAATTATATTTAGTTTTTAGTAAAAACCAAAAAATACTTTTAAGACATGTCAACAAATCCTAATAGAAATTAAAACCGACAAAATTGCAAATAGTAAACACCATTGATATTTTTTTTTGTAAAATCCATATGAGAGGAGATTAAATAGTGACACACACACACACACACACATCTCAGATGCGAAGGCCTAAATAAGATCCACTTAGTTTCGAGAATAATTTATTAGAGTCGTATGATCTTAGAGCAAACCTCCCTCGATCTGAAGGAGCAACAACGAAGTCAACATTGACTATGTTGTTGCTCCGTTGGATCGAGAGAGTTTTGCTCCAAGAATAAACAACTCCAATATTTTTTTCTCTACTGAACAGGGATAACCACGTGAAGGTGGAAGCTTCTA
>JZKD02S2400157.1:348228-363367 GCA_000966675.3 Picea glauca
AAAAAATATGCATTAAAAATATTCAAAATTGATAAAAAAAAAATGATTGTAAAGCTATATATGAGGTTTATCATTCAAAGGAATATGTCATAAAAAAGAGTTTTTATAAATGAGATTTATCATCCAAAATATGTTACAAATATACTAGCTATATAATGTACATCTATCTGTCTTATAAAGTTATTATACATCATCAATTTCTTTTAGTCTTCTTTTGTGTTTTCCAATTCTTAAGTAATTCATCCATCTCCATGTCTTCATTTACTGGGTGCTCTTCAGCAGTTGATGTTGCTTCAGTCCTTTCACGCCGAGCATGCCTGGTCTCGTACCCATGACGTGGAGGCTGTTGTGAGGGGCTATCACCTACAAAAAAAAAAAACATTAAATTTATATGACCAAATTTTAAATATCATTGAAGTAGTTCATTAATATTAAAAATAACCTTTGCAATGTAATTATTTACCTGGTCCACTAGTCGGCATTGTTGGAATGGCTGCCCTATTCTCCTGATCTTCAGGTCGAGGAGCCTCAACTACGACATTCTCTACCATTGAAACGACAAAATTTATAAGGATAAAATCGTAAATGTATAAGTAATAAAAATTAGAAGTACACAATTTATAAGTACTGAATTATTAAGTATATGATTAATATACATCTATTTTACCGTCATGGGCCTCAGTCACAGGAACATCTTGGGGTTGCACCCCACTAGGATGGGGCTATTGGTGAGCACCATGATCTTCTAGCCATGTTACACTATCAACACTTTGTTGTCCAATACTAATGGTTTCGTTGATAATGTTGCTCCCCTGATTAAAACAAAGTAAGACATTAAAGTTATGGACGATATCAAACATTTACATATTTTATAAGTAATGAAAGGTTAATGTGGATTGATTTTTATTTACCTTATCCCGAAAAATGGATCTTGGGGTCTACCCCATGCTTTTCCTATGATCAACCATGACTTTATAGCCATAATTGTAACCAAGTTAGAGGTCTTCATCCATGGTTTCAGTTCCGAAGTCATCGCCCTACATTGCATAAGAGCATTTTTTTTAATGTTTGTGGCTGCAATTCCCTGAAAGTTGTAAGGCAATACAAATAATATTCTTAATATGTTTGGGCACTTACGAATCGTGACTTTAACCTCGAGTAGCTGCCCTGGCCTAGATTGTGTTGGCCATGTTTGGAAATCCTTGCTTTGGTTTCCTTCGAAGTGTCATAAAACCTATCATCAAAATTTTCAAGTATTTTATATACCACACTTTTATTTAGATCTAAAGAAAATTAAATGTATTGAAATCAAAATATTGTAATTTACCTTGGGGTACCAGCTATTCTTTCTCCTGATTTTTTCAATATATTTTCTTTTGAATCATCAATGATCGACTTCCACTCCCTCTCTATAATCGAGGGATGATGCTCATACCTAGGGCTTCCTGCCAAGATTTGTCTATAAACATCCCACATATATTTTAAATATTCACCCGCTGCAGAGGTGACCGTTTTTTTATTGAACATGTCTACTCCAAAGAGGCCTTCAAGATAATCCATAAGTTATTTTTTAAGGTTGGAATTATGGCAATTCAACCTCATGCATAAGGTTGCCCCAAAAATCAACAAGGCCTTGCTCTCCAGGTGCCTATAAAAATGGTCATTTCCTACACACAAAAAGATATGATCATTAACTTACAAATAATAATCTAGATGATTTGTGTATGATATGGACAACATGAAACAGTTAAAATTTGAAAAACTTCTTGGGAGTCTTATTTGTTTTAATGGAAGTTCGTTATCTTCGACCAAAAATGTGCACGGAAGGGTCCCTGTGCTGGTCACATGTCTAGCTCTAGGAAATGAAACCATGTCAACCACATCATCAGCCTCATCTCTGTGTGGATGCCTGGCGGTGCATGTCATGGCTCCCATCTAAATTAGGTGTAGAAGATGGATTAGTAAACAATACTCTAGCAGTTGTATGACAACCTGTGTCAGGACTCTGTGGCATCTCTCCAGTGCCACTACTACCAACACCGAGCTGAACAGACTCCAAAAATCTCTTTATAAAAAAGAAAATGTTTTTTCGTGAAATAATGTAAAAGTTTAAAAACAAACTTTCATAATTGAACATATGAGTACATTAAAAAAAACACTTTAAATTATGGTTATTACCTTATATGTGTTAAGCTATGACATAAGGTGATTGATCCTTTCTAGGACGTCATGAGTTTGATCTGGACGGTCTAACAAGCTATCAAGTTCCTTGTTCACTTTAATGATCTTTTTTTTATTAATACCATTAGATTAGGGGATGAATACAACCCCTCCTCATCGGTGAAATCATGATCAACATGGCCTGCTGACTACATATAATTTCAACAAAATCAATGTTATTTCAGTTATATAGACAAATGAAATAAATGATCGCCACACAAATAAAATTATATAAACAAATAATAAAGTTCAGGTAAAATGAAAGTTGAATTTAATAATCATTTATGTGTTCTGCGGCTGGACCTTTTCCACGATCATCCTGCCACATTATAATATAATTAGAACCCCCAAATATTTGAAAAATTGTTAACGATAAAAAAAAACTCATTACCACCCAAATAAAATCAACCTCAATGATCAACCTCCCACATTATTATAAAATTGGGACCGTGAAATTTTTAAAACATGGTTAAAGATAAAAAATATATATAATGAAATAAGTAGAGGTTGCTTAAAGAGGTGTTGCATAAGTACCCACACACTATTAGTTGATGTTTCTATTCGATTCAAATGGTAATCCAATAACAAAATTTTCAGAGATGAAGGGGATAGCGGGAGACTTAGGCGAGATGAAGATTCCACTGAAACCTGGAGCTCAGTCAATACAACAGAGACCTTACAAGTTAAATCTAAGGTATAAAGAGAAGTTTAAGGATGAAATAGATCGGATGTTGAACGCAGGTATCATTGAATTAGTATAATTATCTGAGTGGATTATCCCAATGGTGGTGTAGGACAAAAATACAGGAGGAATTAGGATTTGCATGGATCTAAGGAAACTTAATGACGCATGCTTACATGATCCATTCCCAACACCATTCATGGATGAAGTACTAGAAAACGTAGGAGGTCAAGAAACTTATTATTTTACAGATGGATTCTTTGGGTACCATCAGATAAGAATCGTGGAGGAGGATAGACACAAGACTATGTTTACGATGAAGTGGGGCAGTTATCAGTATACAAGTATGCCATTCAGATTGAAGAATTCCCCTGCGATGTTTTCTAGGGTAGTAGTGGCAGAATTCAAGGAGTTCATCCATAAATTCCTAGAAGTTTACTTGGATTACTGGACTCTATTCAATTTACTACATGATCATATAGAATTTCTTCGACTCATTTTGGATTGGTGTAGACAGTGTCAAATTTCCCTGAACTTAAAGAAGTGTATCTTTTGTGCGTCGTTTGGAATTCTCCTAGGACATGTCATATGCAAACAAGGATTATTAGTCGATCCAACCAAGATTGTAGTCATTCTCAACTTGGAAACCCCGACATCAACCAAAAAACTGAGGGAAACATTGGGTCATACCGATTATTACATGAAATTTATCAAAGGATATGCACAGATTACAACACCCATGGAAAAGTTTCTAAAGAAGGAAGCCAAGTTGCAATGGAATGAGGACCGCTAGAAGAGGTTGGACACTTTGAAACAGAAACTGGTAACCGCACCAATTCTGATCTTTCCGGAGTGGAACAAGGAGTTCCATGTACATGTAGACACATCATCCATAGTGTTGGACATAGTGTTGTCACAACCAGGAGAAGGGGACATAAATCATCCAATCGCTTTTGCAAGTAGGAAGTTGTTGACATCATAAACTAATTATACAACTACAGAATGGGAAAAATTGGAAATGGTCTATGCACTACAAAATTTCAGGCACTACTTACTCGGGTTCCACTTCAAGATGTATACAAACCATTCTGCATTCAAGTACTTAGTCAACAAGCCCATCTTTGGAGGAAGAATATGCAGGTGGATTTTATTATTTCGGGAATATGACTTTGAGGTCATAGTAAAACCAGGGAAGTTGAATGCAGGACAAGATCATCTATCACGCATATTGACAGGAGAAGATGTTGGTAATTTAGATGATAGCTTCCCAGATGTGAAATTATTTGCAGTAAGGATGGTGGATGATTACTTTTCGGAGATTGTGGAGT
The DNA here is from genome assembly GCA_000966675.3 of Picea glauca. Taxonomy (NCBI): domain Eukaryota; kingdom Viridiplantae; phylum Streptophyta; class Pinopsida; order Pinales; family Pinaceae; genus Picea; species Picea glauca. Next base: position 352,459 of record JZKD02S2400157.1, read on the forward strand.
TTCTAAGTACTAGCATGGATCCCTCTGACATGACAGTTGTGTAGAAGAAGTAATTGGTAGTGAAAATAGTCGACTCTTAGTTGATTGCAGGGAATTTATATAAGTTAGGTGCAGATGGAATATTGAGATGGTATGTACTCGAACATGAAAGGTTGATTATACTTGAAGAGGTGCATGATGGAATTGCTAGAGGAAACTACACATGAAGGGAAACAACTCATAATATTTTATGCGCAAGGCTTTGGTGGCCTACGCTTCATAGAGATGCAAAGGAGTATTCTCAGTCCTGCGGTGTATGTCAAAGAGTGGGAAAACCATCTAGGAGAGATGAAATGTCATTGAATCCCTAGACAACATTGCAAGCATTTGATAAGTGGGCCATTGATTGTGTAGGAATAATCACTCCACAAGAACGAAGATCGGGGGCAAGGTACATTATCACTGCGACAGAGTACTTGAAAAGGTGGGCAGAAGCAACACCAATTACTGATTGTGTTGTGGATACTATTGCACGTTTTTTGTTTGAGAATGTAGTCAAAATGTTTGTATGTCCACACATATTACTTAGTGATAAAGGTACGCACTTTTTGAACAAAACAATTGCATCATTGACTGACGAGTTTCAAATTCATCATCAAAAGAGTACACCATATCACCCTAGGCCAATGGAACAGTGAAAGCTTTTAATAAGATCTTGGAGAATGTTTTGACAAATATCTGCAACTTAGGGAGAGATGATTGGGACTTACGAGTTCCTGTAGTAATATGGGCTTACATAACTTCAAGTAAGAAGTTGACAGGACAAACACCTTTTTGGTTGGTCTATGGACATGAAGTAGTGATGCCAATGGATTTCATTCTACCTATCTTTCACATTGCAACAATCACTGAGCTCTCGGATAATGGCGCAATAGAGGAGAGGTTAGCGTAGTTAGTACAACTTGACGAGGATCGATTTATTGCAGGATTTCATTAATAGTTCTAGAAATCCCGAGAGAAGGCTTAGCATGATCGCCATATTAAACCAAAGAAATTTCAAGTCAGAGATTTGGTACTACTCTATGACAACTAATATATGCCGCAGCCAGGGAATTTTCTCATGCATTGGTTAGGGTCGTACATGATCCAGTAAATAATTGAGACGGGTGCTACGCAGTTGGAAACCTTGAATGGAAAAGTCCTAGAAGGAATGGTGAATGGGAGTCGACTGAAACTCTATAGAGATAGTCGACAGTGTGCATAGTAATCTGGGTTGTGCCAAAACCCCTGTATTATAGTAGTTGTATCATAGTAACTAGAGAGAAAAAAAGAGAGTATTTGAGTACGAAGGTATCAAAAATGGCACAGAAGGAATGTTTATCACATACAAAAATAACACTTCGCCAAGATACAAATGAGACCGAATGCGTAGGATACAATGACACAACAAAGAATCATTGCGTAGTTTGGCGATGACAAGATTGTTAAAAGTCATAAAGCATGGAAATGAAAATTAGGCTACCAGCGTGACAATTCATAAGAGAACTGTATAATTCTTAAATGGAAAAAATCGTTGAAAATATCGATAGATGGGCAGTACGAGGGATATATCACATGACAAATTTTGTAGTCAAGTGCGATTATGGAACAACTCAACCACCACGATGATGAATGGGACAAGTTTGTTAAGACATGATGGGAAATGTGTAATTGGAATGAAAGCACAAAAACATAAGAAGATCGTTAAGTGTCAATCATTTTTGCATACCAATGAGAGTGAATGAGAGCTAAGAAGAGAAAACCAGAGTGAACTGGAGAACAAAACATAACAGAGCTACGGGTTCTAGAGAACACACAGTGTTGGTTCAAGAACCTATCACTCGAGATGAATGGGGAAATATCCGCTAGCAGTATTATCGCTTCCCCCCAGGATGAGTAGGAAAGGAGATATGCTTGGCAAGACCGTCAGCCTCAAGTTTGTGGATCATGACATTACCTATGAACAACCATTTCCAGAGCTAGCTAGGGAAAAATATACAAGCACTGAGAGTGTATTGGATGTAGGAGCTTGCATCACTTCCAACGTAAATTTGTACGAAGAATTCAACAGACTTAGTAAGAGATTCTGGGGTTACTAATGCTTCATGACAATAAACGAGAAGGAATTGGATCAGGATCCCACTGAAAGAGAATTTGCCTAGAAATTGGCTCTGTATACAACACCCAAATTGAACCTGAAGGATTTACCAAGGGGCGTAGGAAAAGAGAAGGATGGTATCGGGCTCAAGAAACCTCAATGGATTATCAACAGAGAAGACTATTATAGGAATATGAGGCTTAACAGAATTAGTTCACCCGACCGAAGTGATGCTTTTGCTAGGGGAAACATGACCCCCGATATCACCATCTAGACTTAGCATGTTATTTGGTGGGATGAGGCCTTAAAGAGGGAGAAGGTAGAAACTCTAAGGCTTATTGCAAAGAAGCATACAAAACAGGAGGAGAGGTCCACAAAATCACTACAGTAAAAGGACGAAGTTGAAGCCATGGTGTAGAAGACACAAGCAATTGTCCGAAAATTATACATGGAGGTACCATAAGTTCCCCTGGTGGTAGAAGCCACTATGGAGGAACAACTATTGAAGATTGGTGAATTCATTAAGGGATTTAGGGAGAATGTTTAGGATTTACAACTATGGAGCACGCCCAAAACGCCACCATAGGTGCACGAAGGTAGGGTGAGGATGGCAACAACAACAATTGCCCATATCAAGAAAGTAGAAGACGAATGCACAAAAATTTGTGAGGAGAGTGCAAAGGTATGGACAAGGCTCACGACAGACCCAAAAATTAAGGCCATAGAGGCCAAGTTGAGAGAATTGAAAGAAAAGGCGCACACAACATCAAAAAAGGTGGCTACCCTGCCACCAGTAGAACGTATGGAAACCATTTTGGCTCAACGACATGCATGTGTAGAAGTGGAGAGACTGAGGGACCAACAAAAGATTCTGCAATAGAGACTAGGACCAAGGCAGGAAGAAGAAGTAAGGATAATTGGAGAATTGGCCATTGTTCAAGGTAAGGTCAAACAAGCAGTGGTGGAAGTAGAGAACAAACTCATAGACTTGACCCCGCAGGCCATAGAGGAGATAGCAGCAACAAAGGTCGCAGTTTTCAAAGAGGTAGAGGTCACTAAGGTTGCCTCTCAAGCCTTCATTTCAGCTTGGAAGAACATGAAATAGGCCCGAGTGGCTCGGGACGAGCCACAAGTGACTGTTGTGGGGCTTTTGGATAGGCAGTTTTGGATACCATGTTGGGAGAAAAACCTAAGTATAAGGGAAGTGCGCAGAGGAAGGAAAGTAGCGCTCAACTAAGACACATTCCACAGGGAAGTGCGCAGAAGGAAGAAAGGGCGTAGATGGAAGAAAACATGTAGGAGGAAGACAACGCAGAGATATAGGAATGAAGCAAGAGAGTGAGAGAAGAAAGCACGAGAGAAGGATGAAAATGCGACATTACAGAAATAGTAGAACAACTGAAAAAATGCATGAAGAATGAAAAGCAGAAGAAAGTAGTTGAACAACCAGTTCTCTGAGTTGGCCATGCATTGTAATAGTTTTTGGATAAATAGAATAGGGTTTTAAGCCTTAGGTTTTGAAGTATAAATATGTAATGGGATGGGAGATTAGGAGGAGAAGAAAAGAGAGTGTGTTGGAAAAAAGAGAGTATGCCAGAATCATGAATGTAATAACTGGTTAGAAAAACAAACAGATGAATATCGAGAGAGTTTAGAGAGGATATTGAGTCTTGTGGTATCTAATTGTTTATGTGTGCTTATGAGTTATGTTGCTATGCTTCTTAGACTAGAATTAGTTTACAGATTAATTGTGGTGCAATATTCTTGACTGTAACTGTGAAGATTCTCGGTGATAATAAAAAATATGTTAAGTAGAGGAACCGAAAAGGAAGTAATACTAACTAGGGCCAAATAACGCACCTAGATAGAAGAAAGAACAATGAATCGGGTATCTGCCTCCCTTTCCCTTACTACTACAGAAGCCTGGTTCTTGCATTCCCAATAGATACCATAGGTGAGACTTCATTTGCGCAAGCAGGTGATGCCAAAAGGGTTGGTGTTTGGTGGGTTTGTTGGTCATAGTTAAACTGAACCTTGGGTCTTACAACCTGTGCGCAGACAAGTTAACCCAACACAATTTCATTCCCCCAAAGATTTGTGTGGTCCAGATCTCCAATCTCACAAGGGAATTCCAGGTCAAAATAAGAATAAAAAAAACATGTGTTCCCATCATGTCGTCTTTTGATCAGGGCATCCTCCAGGTTTTTTTCGACGGCGCCAGCCAAGGGCACCCCCCACACTGCGGAGTTGGGGTTGTTTTATTTCTCAATCAATCCCATTCCATTTATGCTCATTATGCACCAAGTCTCGGATCAAACAATTGTGTGGAGTTTATAACACTTAGAAAATTATTGTTCATTGCATAGGAAAAAGGTTTAAAGAAGCTTTAGGTTTTTAGTGGCTCCAAACTGGCGATTGATTGGGAAGATAACAAAGTGTTCGTAGCGTGTAGTTCTTAGCTCCTTTGCTGTAAGATCTAAAGCATTAGTTGAGCCATTTCGAATGGCTTTTTTTCCAACATATTTAAGGGAATTGAATGACACAACAGATAAACTCTCCAAGGAAGCATTGTTGCTCCCAAAAGGAGCTTTTGGGTTCTATGAATCTGTTGATGGTGAAGAAACTGAAGCAATGGAGTTTCAACTGTAAAATAGCTTGAAATCTTTATGATATCATGTAATATAGTTTTATTATGGACTCGTGTTATATAGTTTTGTTCAATATTTATGTAGAAAGGATTTATGACCTTATGTTATAAACATTATTCATTTTTGTTGTTGTTTATAATTGTTGTTGTTTAAGAACCTTAATTGTAGCATGCTTATGCTTTTGTACAGATCGAACCGAGTCACAAGAAGTTAAAAGAGCCCTTTTCTGGGCCTCAATATGCATATTCATACCCATGAATATAAGATTTAAAAATAAAAAATAATATTATAATAATATTTAAATAATAAAAAATATAAATTTATGAATTATATACGAATTTATAAATTTTAATAATATGATATAATTAATATATGTGAATTAATGAATTTCGTTTGATATTAATATAATATAAAGTTACTTTAACATATATCTATAAATATAATTTGATTGCGTTATTGTATTATTTACATGTATTGTACTAATTTATTTTAGCAAGGCATTTTTTTCATGATTTACTATTGTCTTTGGTCACGTAAGGTAATATTTCCATGTCCTTTTTATTCTGCTTAGAACTTTCTTCCCTGACAATAACAATGTTTATCTTCATCCTTTGTTGATAATAATTGAAATTTCGTCTCACCCGACAACAAGAGTGTTTATCTTCATCCTTTATCGATAATAATTGAAATTTCGTCTCATCCTTCTATATTTTATTAGGGACATTCTCTTGTCATGATTTGTCACTTTCATTTTTTTTTATAATGTAACAATCATTTGTCTTCATTACTTTTAGAACTTTATTCCTTAATCTTTAACAATAACAAAATTTATCTGGTTTCTTCATTCTTTATTGATAATAATTTAAATTTTAATAATTTTTAATTATAGTGTAAGGTGTAAAATTACAAAGAATATCTTGCTTCTTCATTTTTTTATTATAATAATAATTGAAATTTTAATCATTTTTAATTATGATGTAAGGTGTAACATTACAATTTTATTTTTTTTTATCTTGATATCTCTCTATTTTAAATGTAACCCTGCACTAATCTTCTACCATGAGTTCATACTTATACAAAAATCAATATATTTTGATGCTTTGTAACATTAAATTTATGCCTCTACCATCTCTCCATCTCTCTAATGCAATCATGTCTCTATGCAACATAAAGTTTTCACCTTGTCTAATCTTCTACCATAATACTTACACTAAAATCAATCATGTCTCTATGCAACATAAAGTTTTCACCTTGTCTAATCTTCTACCATAATACTTACACTAAAATCAATGCATTTTGATGCTTTTGTCACATTAAATTTATGCCTTTACTATCTCTGCAATGCAATCATATCTCTATACAACGTAAAGTTTTCATCTTGTCTAATTGTTAGAATTATTGTTTTTTTATTTGTGGTCTCTCCTTACACTATTATGATTCTTTTTTCATCTAAGTATGCATTCTTTTTGTGTGGACATTCAAATGATTTATGTCCTTTCATTCCTTATGCACAACAATAATTTTTTCACTTCTAACCAACATATTTTCTTCTTCATCTTTGGAAGCATTTGTGAGAGATTCTGTATGCACAACAATAAATTTATCACTTCTAACCAACATATTCTCTTCTTCATATTTGGAAGCATTTGTGACCTCTCCCTTGACCTTTTTCTGTTGTAATGTTTTCTTATAGTTTTTCTTCCTTTCCATCGTGCACATCTACATCCAACTTTTGTGTGGAATTACAACCACCACCTTCACTTCTAATGCCCCATCTTCAAGCAAACACCTTCACTTCTAATGCCTCATCCTCAAGAAAATTTATTCTTTCTATTAGCACTACATGCTAACTGTTTTCTTTACTTTTAGTTCAAATTGATAGGCATTTTCTAATGAATACAACTTATGCAAACTTGTATTGAATTGTAAATTTTAATTCATTAGTATACCTTGAGACTCATTGGCCTTCATCCTCCTCATGTGTAGTGTGTGTCAATATATTGCAGGACTATTTTTGTAATCTTCTATGCTCGTCTCCTTATGCCTTAGGTTTTGTATCTTCTTCAACAATGTTTGAATATAACCAAAGAGAAAGACCATTTCTCACAACTTTGTAACCATCTTGATCCATGCCCTTATCTTCTCTTTACCATTTTAAATCTATTTGTAATGAATGAAATACCATCAAGTGGTAGTGTAACTCTTCAACTTCACACTGTTAAATTTTGTTCTATGAGGTTCTTCTATCCTTTCAGGATCAAAATATATCTCCAATCAATGATCCAACCAATTAACTCCTCTACTTTTAAGCATGTCTATAGTATTTCCATTTATGTCTAAATCTAGTATCTCTCTTTTTATATCTCTATATAACAGTTTTTGTATTAGGTGAAAATATCAAATCTTTCTCGCTTTCATATACATAGAGGGGTATGTACACCTCCATATACTTTAGTAGTCAAATTGTTGCATGGAGGGGGTCCCTTGTGCCACAAACAAGGGGGTCTCATACACCAATTTGGTGTTTAGCTTGGTCACGACCTTAATATTTTATTATTATTGTTATTGTTATTGTTATTATTATTATTATTGTCATTTGTATCTATATTTGGCTAACATATAGTATTATTATTATTATTAGCTACAAGTATTATATACATATTTTTAAATGGCATATGATGATGTAAGTGTTACCCATGTACCTATGTGAAAATATCTCTATCATACTAGGTTTTAGAACTAGTGCCTTTCAACATAATAATTTAAAAATGGTTTACATCCACCTTTTGTGTGGAATTACAACCACTACATATGCTTCTAATGCCTCATCCTCAACCAAAACTATTTCTATCAACATTAAACCATAACTTTTTCTCTACTTTTAGCACAAACTTATAGGCATCCTCTAATGAAAACAACTTATACAAACTTGTTTTGAATTGCAAACTTATATCCATACCTTGAGACTTGTTGGCCTTTGTCCTCCTCATGTATAGCATGTGTCAATATATTGTAGGATTATTTTGTACTTTTCTATGCTTTTCTCCTTATGCCTTTGGTTTTTCATCTTCTTCAACAACGTTTGACTATAATCCATGAGAAATAACATTTCTTGCACCATTGCAACCATCTTGATCCAAGTCCTTATCTTCTATTTACCCTTCTAAATTTATTTGTAATGAATGAAATCCCATTAGGTGGAAATGTAACCCTTCAACTACACACTATTAAATTTCATTCTATGAGGTTCTTCCACCCTTTCAAGCTCAAAATATATTTCCAATAATTGAGCCAACTAATTAACTCTATACTTTCAACCATGCAAAAATGAGAAAATTTAATCTTTGCATATTTCCTTCTCTTTAAAATCCTCGCAATTGGGCTTGTGAGATCTCCTTTGTCTACTTCCTTTTCTTCCACTTCTTCTGGTTTTAAGGGAGTCACTTCAGACTCTATTTTGTTGTTGTCTATTCTCCATCTCCTTTATTTTTCTTCTTAGTTCATGGACTCCTTTGTTTATTATTCTAGTGCCTTTCTTGTTATTTCTTATCACACTTGAATTTTGTTGTCTTCTTTAAGCACTCATTTTTCTCAATTCTCCCTCTCCTAGAGAACAACCTTACTTTGATACCAAATTACATAGTTAGGAATGTGATATCCCAAATTCTCCTCTACCTTGAAATGGCATACTTATAGTTCTATATATTATCACAAAAAGATAAGGCTAAAACAATAAAACATGCACTCAATCGCAAAACCATATACACAATCACATTAAGAATGATTTTCTCATGCATTAATAGCCCAAATACATTTGCACAAGTTATTATAAAGAGATCTTGGACCTTTTTCATTATTTGGCTCTTAGAAGGTCGTCTATACCACTCTAAACTTACCTCTATAATATGATTCTCTAAAGCAATTAGCTAACCTAACTTTAATGGATGTCTTACTCTTTATTCTCATGACTAACTATGTTATGAGGAAAATCTCTATATGGCTAGGGTAAACCACAACAGATGGAACAACACCCATAAATTAACTATGGTCTCAAGTATGCTAGATAAATAGAAATGTTAACAAGAGAAGGCTAAGAGCCTGCCTCGCCCGGATGTTCGAAGAAGACCATGGTCGAGCTTTTGATCCAACGCTTGATACCTGTGACTTGTCCCCAACATCCAAGATACACAAGCCTATGGAAATTATATATATAACATTAGCATATAAACTAGCATAATCGATTAACATGTAAAATAAATACGCCCATGTAAAGTAATACAAATATTTGCAACATATAATTGGACGAGAAAATAGTATTTCTATTAATGTAATCAACATAAGTACATAGGTGACAAACTTATGTAACGATAGATATCGGAACTGAGAAACTAAGTCCCTCCAGTTGGGCCTTCACCACTTCAATCATCCACAAAGGAAAGATCATAGGTAGCAGGAGTAATTGAGTTTCTCCTTCTCAAGGTAGGAAGAGCTTGGGGGTTGAACAAAAGAAGTTCAGACTTTCAAGGACAAAGGGATGTAGACTCAATATGAAGTGAAATTTATCCAGAGTGTCTTTGCTCTCAATGATCATGATCTTCAAGTCTTGCATATGGCTCAATTTATAGCCTTCAAATGGAATTGAAGGGTCGATTCAGAGCATTTCTAGTATATGGAAGGTCAAGGATCATGGATCTCGTGACTAGGCATGGAAACCCAACATATTTTTTAATTTTTGAGAGCAAAACCCGATGTACACGGGCCATAATGGAGCAACCTGCATATACACAAGTTGTCTAACTATGGCCCAGGTATATGTATAAAACTTTGAATTTTTTACTCTGGAATGATAAAAATGGTGGATTTGAGTCTACATATGGAAATGGAATGCCATCAAAGCAAGATGCATGGAGTGTGAAAAAAATTTCTATAACAAATTCCCCCTAATGTGTGAGGTCATAGGAGAAATCACGATGACCGAAATACATTATAATTCCCAGAAGTAGAGTAGTGAGGACTGAGCTGGAAGACCTAGTCACCCCTCAGAATATTACAATATATGTTGACTCTGTACACATGGCTACCAATCTAGAGTTTACTGCAGATCCATGTAGATATATAACAAACTAGTTTTTCATGGACATGAATGGGCATTACAAAGTAGGCATATACCATAGGCTCTCATAGTCATGAACACGACATAATGGAGTTTAGTATCAAAATCAATTGAAGATGTATGTATACAATGGAGTACAATTTGATCTTCCATGATCATCGAATTCATATATTTATTGATCCGATGAAAGACGACAACATATATGGGATGTTTCTACTGTGAACATGAGGTCTTCTACACTATCGCTAGAGGTGCGAGTCTACATCATGTGAATAAAGGAGTTGAAGTCGAACATAATGAGGCTTCGTTTGACTACCGATCATTAAGGTATACCATTAACAAACACGAGACGACCCACCGATAATGAAAGTAGGTGTCAAGGCACCGAGTACATTCCACAAGCGTGAATATAGGTATTAAGGTTGAACACTTGAAGAATCCATCGATCATGGAACATTGACGTATTCCCAACTATCGATGGCGGGAGAACCTGCCACTAATGAATGTAAGCCTCTAGGTACTCTTATGACTCTAGATCTCAATTCCAGAATAGATGAGTTGAATTCGATGGAATGAGACCCACTGAAAGGAGAGCTTTAAGGAATATCTCATCATCCATGTAATGTCCCCACTTTGGGACATCGTCACAGTACAGAGATTTATGTTGACCAGAGTAGCCAGATGGATGTTATAGCGAGTACAAGGGTATTTGAGAGGCATTGTGGGGTCCATCTTGCATTGATCATCATATTCCATCATTACAATCCATTTCGCACAGGTTGGCTTTGGTTTCCTTGCATTCCAACGATTTCCATGATTTTGACTATTTTGAGCTGTAAGTTAATTGAGATCACTGAAGAGGTCATTTTGGGCACATTACTAGGAGGAACCTCTCAGTGTAATAGCTCATTGGAATTGGGAGGAGCAACACTACAAGATGGGATGGCTAGAAGTGACTTTCAGTGGCCAGGGAAGCCACAAGGAGAGATAAGGAGCTTTTCAAAGGTAAAAAGGTTAATTAATTAATTAAAG
>JZKD02S2400157.1:363417-376552 GCA_000966675.3 Picea glauca
TTAATTAATTAATTAAAGTGATTTAATTAATCAATTAAATATTAATAAACTGAAAGTCACTTTGGAGGGACAAGGTGAGCCAAAAGTATAAAGGAAAGGTAAGGGCCTCTTCTCATTCATGCATGTATGTTTTATCTTTGGATTTCTGGCTTTTAGCTAGTGAGCCCAACATTCGGGGTTTTTAGGGTTTTGACTTAACAAACCCTAGAGGACGATTCGGTGGTGAAAGATTCCACCTAGCTTGTCCCAAGCTTGGTCTCGTAGATGCAATACACTCCCACACCATTCTAGTTCCAGATCTACTTAGTTGCAGGAGGATTCCACATCGGTGACTTGTACAGATAGAGAGAGGGCGCACAAGTTGGGGGTTTTTAGCAAGGGGGGGCACACCATTCTTGGAGAGAGATACATTGTAGGTGATTGGCAGGGCTTTTGGAGATTCTATCACTTGGGTTCTTCTTGTAGGGTCTTCACCATCATTCCTAGTGCTTTCTAAGAGAGTTTTATGGTTCAGATTATTTCTTAGAGCAGTGGGATGAATTGAAGAGAAGGAGGGTGTTTTTGAGATTCAGATATAATCAGTTTGGAGGGGTTACACTTCAGATCTGACCCTGAGACTTCACCTAGTGACTTGCAGTGTCCCGATCTATATTCCTAGGGATTTTCAGAGCATTTGGAGGCCTCCTTCATTAGGGCCAAATTATCTAGGGTGTCAGTCATCCAGTGAGGCACACCATTCAGTGGAGGAGTTTCAGATCTACAGGGTTTGAGAGTGGATTTGGAGATTTGGACACCTGGGTTGTCCTTATAGTTGGCCGATCTATCAGTTAGCATCTTTCTTGGGGTGATTGGACATGTTTGACAGCAGGGTCGAAATATTGAGGAGCTTCAGCACTGCAGCAGGGCATGGCATCTTCCAGCTTGAGGGGTTTGGCACTTGGCATTGGTCTTCATCTCTTATCCAGCCTTTGGAGGCTTATTTTGTATTGTCGGGAACATTTTGTAGCAGCTCTATTTTCTATCTCCTTGGCCATCTGTTGATTATTCCAGATTGGCATCTTCATTGTAGCAGGTTCTTCTATCTTATGAAAAAAAGAAGATTTGAGATGTTTTGGCTTGTCTATCATATTGCATATGGTTGAGGTATGTTCCATGGTTCTCTCTTCTTGTTATTTGTTGCATTCACACACATGAACACATCAGTAAACCCTAAGGCCGAAATCAAGAGGCCATTCAACAAGTAAACACAAGTAAACCAATAGATCAACAAACTGTTTGACGAAATACCTCACTCAGAAAAAGTTTTAAAAAGACACCAAAACCGTGATGATCCTTGCCTAATGGATCGGTATCGTTACAATCCAACACGAGGTACAAAGCAATAGCTTTATGATTAGGAAGAACTCATATGAATAGGATGTTTCACGAACCAATGACCATGCTCGTCTCTCGTGTGCACCAGATGCAAGTACTATACGAAAGAGACCCTCTGATTAATAGCCAATGATGAAAACTGTCAATAAAGGTGAGGAAATCACCAATAGGGTCTAATGGAATCCAAGACACTCCATGAATCCCAATGTGTGAATATATTTCTTGTCGTCGAACACAAGCGAAACCCCCTAGTCAACAACCGATGGAGAGATGTCATATGTTTGGTTCAAGGTCACCTACCAATGATGAAAGTAGGCCCAAGGTGCAAGGCATGACAACAACTTCATGTGATTCTGATATTCACTTGTAAGAGGATGGCCAACATGCAAAGTCAATAATTTTGAGGAATGGTCAACACAGGCTTAGACTTCTTTTGAATAGGAGCATGGGATGGATGGACAACCTAGGAAGCACATAATTAACATTGATCATTAACAAAAGTTTGTGATGTAGGGGGCATAAAAAAAATCTCCATATGGATTGGAAGAGTAACCATTCATAGGAGTACGCTACAAGTAATGATTTCAACTTCCTAAGTCCATGATAAACCCAAAACTTGTATAAATGGACTCAATAATTTGTGCTTTGTTCAAAGGCGACACGGTTGTTTCCGATAGGAGATAATATTATTTTCCCGCCCGTCTTTTTTTTTCTTAGTAAAAGAAATGTTATGATACAGGAGAGGAAACAATTGTTAAGAGTAAGCAACTAATTCTGAGCAGTGGGACATACCTATGCTCAATGCAAGGGAGCACAAGTAGGACATGGAAACTCAGGGGGATGTTTCCTCTACAGGAAAAGGGTGTTAAGTTGCAAAGGATATACAGAAGGCATTGCTTAGTTAATGTTGAGAATTGTTGGGGGGAAAGTATTATAACAAGAAATTAGAAGCCGACATTAGGCTAAAAAATGCAAGCAGAATAATGGGATGTAATCACAACTTAATTCAAAAGTGTCATTTTTCGTAGATTTAGTCCCCGAGTCTCGAAAAAGTATATAATAATACACAAGAGAAATCTTCTAGCCAATGATGACTAGAGTATTCCTTTTTTGTAATTAGTCTATTTGGTCCAGAAAATGGTTAAAATTATACCAACATGGACGTCCTTTCAATTCCATTTAATGAGTGTGAGAGACACGGGTTCACTCGACAATCTTTTTGTTTTTTCAAGAGTCGGAAAAGAGATTAACCAAGACTTTGTAAGAGTCTCATTGGTAGTGGTCAAAATGAGGTTGAGTAAGATTAATGAGGTTCAAACGCAAAGTCATATCGAGACTATAGGGGACTCCCAGACTATGGATTAAATTTTGCATGGGCACTAGATGACAAAAGAGTGTTGACTAGGGCACCCATGTTTGGTAAGTCTCTACCATTTAATAATGAAACTTATACTGACAAAAAGAAGTTTTTGTGTCACTAAAAAATGGGTTCGTACCTAGGTCATATGAATCATGGTCATAAGATGATGAAAAAATGCAAAGCGGGGTGAAAACCTACCCTATATACCTACCGGAGGCACGAACGAGCTAAAGAATGTTGAAAATCTGTGAAACCCTCGAGAAAACCACTTCAGACTAGGTCCTATACTGCTCAATTAATTCATATGGTCTCAAAAATAGGAAAGGCAGGGTAAAAACTATATAAAGTGAGTAAAAAAATTCTACAAATAGTAAAAATAAGAAGTTTTACCATGTCATTTGAGTTTTTCACCCACATAGTGCTTTTGATGCCATTTTACCCACGATCTTCTAGTGACAATTTCGAGAGCTATGAGTGATGAAATTGGAAACTGTTTGGACCAAATAAGTGCTCATCTTGTCCTTTTCCATTTCAACAGTTTAGTTTTTAGATTTAGTGTCAATTTTTGAGTTTTAGAGGTTGTAATTTTGAAACTAGGGTGTATGCGAGCCATAGTTCATTAGGTCACGTACATGACCTGATGTACGTGGGAAAAGTGAAACCTTCTCGCGTATATGAAGCCCTATACGTGACTGTGATAATTGTAGCCTGTGTACAATTCCGTGAACAAGTTTTTTAATAAAAATCGACTCAAAATTTGATATTTCCTTTGCAGGATGGTGATTGAGTGGAGAGAAAGGGAGCATGAGGAGGTTGATGTAGCAGTAGAAAGAGATGTGAGGGACCAACAGGATTTGAAAATATGCAGGCTCTATAAATTTTGGGCCATAAAAGGAATGAGGGCCCAGGTGAGGTTGCTCCAGACATTGATAAACTTATGGGATCCGGAGACTGAGGCGTTCAGTCTCGATGGACAATCATTGAGAATTGAAGTGGACAATATCTATTTTATCACAGGATTGTCTCACCGAGGCGAGATGGTAAATGTCAAGGGTCGAGGGGCTAGTGGTGGGAGGACTATGGAGGATTACATCGCCACCTAATGCATTGCAAACATAGAGAAAGTGGGGAGCCAACTCCCTATTAGAGCGATTGAGAACCTGAGTCTGAAGATCATCGTCTTAATGCTCATGTAGATTTCAGGGTCGGCCTCATTGCATCAGGCATCGAGGCCGCTTGTGTTCTATGTTGTGGTGTGTTTGAGACCCATGGTTTATGATTGGTGCACCTTACTACTAGCCAACATGAAGACTCAGCTGACAGATTGCAAACTTGGTAGGATTAGGAACGTTGGGTTTTCATCCATTTTGTGTAGTTTTTCTTCGAGAGGGTTCCAGCTCTAAGCCTTAGAGTAGGAATTCTTTCACATGGTCTACATGATCCAGCCATGTCATGGTGGGCCGATGTGATGCGGGGGTTGGGATGTGGTAGGGTTTCAACCCCCTACAATGATGAGTTCTTTCACTAGTGGTGATGATGGATTATCGCCATCGATGACTATCCCTATGAGGGGATTGACTAGCGAGGCGATCGTGACATGTCGTTACCACTAGGATATGCCTTTGGAGAGATCGGTAAGAATTTGATTTTTGTATATTTCATTTTTGGTGTGTTTTTCAATTTGATAAATGAAAACAAAAATGCAAATATTTTTGTATGGTATCATGTATTAATGATTATTCCTTTCACACAGACGTAGGTCCACGAAGACTAGATGGATACCCACGATATCGATGCATGGGACGAGGAGATGAGATGGTAGGCGAGGACACATAGAGATTTCTCCAAAATGTGCAGGGAAACCTATCTCTCCTGACACACATGATTCCTATGGTCCAGGTAGAGGATCTACCATAGGCGATGCAGAGACAAGTGGTGGGTGTACCTTGTGCGTGGGTGAGTCTTTTCCAACATCTAGAGAACGCCATAGTGTGTTATCATGACACGCATCTGAGACCTTAGGCTTATATGCCATGGTGATATGATGTATTGGTTGTATATGTATTTTTTAGGACTAGAAGCCCAATTTTATACTATGACACCATATTTTTTAGACTTAAAGGATGAAATATACAAAATATTTTGGTCTTCAACTTTACTTGTATATCTTACAATGGATGAATGGATTAATGTATAAATGTGTGTTTTCTTTACTTAGTTATGTGACATATGCCAATCTAAAATGTAATTAGCATATGCATCGGATACCTAATTAAAACTTCTAGGGATGTGATTATAAGTAATCAAATCAAAATATCGTTCCAAAAGTCATACCCGAAGGAAACATTGGAGTAATGTAGGATTTCTTACCCAAAAACTTTCATTCAATTGACATACAACTAACTAGGAATCCAGATGAACTTCTAAATATCAAACACCATGTGAAATGGTGTCGTGTAATAGATCTATAATAGCGCTATACTCAACCACATTGTTCATGGATAGCTCCAGACAAACGCCTTCTGAAGACACTAATTATCCCTCATGAGAATAGATAACCCAAGTGGTGGAAGCCATGTTCCGAGTATAACTACTGGTGTTGTCTGCAAATCCTAAGAACATCGAAGATTCTGTTTACATCTGCTAACCAAGGGAAAACTCAATAAGCAAGCCGATGACACAAAAAAAATAAAGAGAAAAATAATATACACCAATATACACTAGTATACAAAGGCCACGCTCGAGGACAAAGGCTCAAGCATAATGCCTTTAAAGGTAGAGTCCATTTCTGAGCTCGTCCAACACATTTCCTTCATAATCTTCTAATTCATAGGCTCCTTTTTCAAGGACACGTCGCACGATATAAGGACCGTGCCACATGAGATTGAATTTTCCTACCCCTAGTGGTTCCTTAGATTGGTCATAAAGAAAAACCAAGTCACCCTCAACGTATTGTCAGGGACACACGGACTTGTCATATTGGACCTTAACATGTCGTTTATTTTTCTTGATATCTATAGAGGCATCTCGACGTTTCTCATCGATATTCTCTAAGTGTATGAGGCATTCTTCAAGCTCGGTTGTGTTAGGTAGGAGCTCGACTGCCAACTTAAAGGAAGGGATTTCGCATTCAATAGGAAGAATCGAATCCACTCCATGGCCTAACTAAAATGACAAGTAACCAGTGGAAGTCTTTACGGTGGTCCAGTATAACCATAGCGCAGGGTAAACCATCACGTGTCAATTAGATTTACTCTGCCTAATAGTTTTTTGCAAAATGGTTTTGAGAGATTTATTCACGGCCTCAACTTGTCCATTTTCCTAGGGATAATAGGGGGATGAATGATCGTGTTTAAACCCCAGTTTTGATGCTAACTTCATCATCATTTCATTCTGGAAGTGAATGCCATAATCAGTGACAATATCCTTCGGTATTCTGAACCAACCTATAATTTGATTGAATATGAAAAGTGTTGCAATATCACCATCATATTTAATGGTAGGCATGGCCTCAACCCATTTAGTAAAATAATCCACGACCACGATAATATGATGGTGCCCCCCAACCGAGGTTGGGTTGCATTCCATGAAGTCCACCCCCCACTTGGTGAAGGCACCGATGTTAATGATTGGATGAAGAGGGGTAGGGTGCGAGCACATCTTAAGAGCAAACACCTGGAAAGGGTGACACTTCTTGACCGCTTCTACGCAATCTTTAAAAATTGACAACCAAAAATAACTAGCTCGAAAAATCTTTTGGCTTGTCGCAAGCCCATATAAGTGACCACCACACACCCCATTATAAAATTCATTGATAATGACTTCAAATTCCTCGTGAGTCAAACAATGACGTAAAATATTATCTACCCCTTGATGATACGATGTGTCGCCGATAATGAGGTAGCTTTTGGCCTGATGGCATATACGTCATCGGTCATCTCTCGAAAGATGTTAGGGAAGATTCAAAGTTTGAAGGTAGATTAGAATATCTACATACCAGGGGTCCAAATATGAGATAAGGAAGATGTGTTCATCAATGAATGAATCATCGTGAAAAATATCCTCATCCTACCTAGGGAAGTTTGACATCAATTTTACAAAAACTAGGGATTTCTTGGATTTCACGGAGGCAAAATCAAGATCAAACTTGTATAAAATCACAATCCATTTGTTGTATTTCCCCTCTATGATACTTCTTGTAAGGACGTATTGAAATGGATTGATATCAACAACCATTGTAGTCTTGTAGAGTAAGATATAGTGACGTAATATTTGAACTGCATGCATGGCTACTAAGCCTAGCTTCTCTACGTGAGAGTACTTAAGTTAAGGACCAATCAAATTTCGGCTAAAGTAATAGATAATGTGCTCATGGAGCTCGTCATCTTCCTAAACAAGAGCCATACCAATCATCCCTTCAGACGTGACAATATAAAGAAAGAAGTCTCTACTATAGTCTAGGGGCTTCAATAGAGGTGTCGATACCAGGGATTTCTTAAGAGTATCAAAGGACTCCCGGGCTCGATCATCCCACATGAACGAAGTGTCATTTTTCAAGAGACACGTGAAACCCTTAGTTATATTAGCATAGTTAGCTATGAAACACCACAAGAAGTTATCCTTCCTCTGTAAACCTTGAAGTTTTCGAATATTGCGTGGGGGAGGCAATCAAATTATTACCTCAACCTTCATGGGGTCCAACATGATCCCATGCTTAGAAACTATGGATCGTAAAAGGTGTCCATACCTAATGAAAAAGATGCATTTGTGAGGGTTCAATCGAATGCGATAGTAGCGACATATTTCAAATACTAGTCGAAGGTGAGTCGAATGATCAACCCTCTTGCGAGAGTGAGTAGCGATATCGTCTATATAGGATTAGACTAAATGCTTAAGATCGTGAAACACGAAGGTCACGACACGTTGAAAAGTTGCTTCAACGTTTTTAAGATCGAAATGAATTTTTCGGTATGCAAATGTACCCGAAGGAAAAATGAACGTTGTCTTATGTTGATCCTCATATTTAATTTGAATTTGATTATAACCTAGAAATCCATCCGTAAAATAAAATACTTTGCTTCCCACACACTCATCAATGATATGATCGATAAATGGAGTGGGGAATTTATCTTTAGGATAAGATTTATTTAGGTCCTTGAAATCCATACATACATGGACGGTTCCCTGCTTCTTGTCTACGGGAATGGGATTGGATACACATTCGGTCAGGGGAACAGGGTATATCAAGCCAACGTTAATCAACTTCTCCACTTCTTCCTTAATAGCGGGGGTCTTCCTAGGATTTACAACTCTAAGTTGTTGTTGAACGGTTTTAGCATTCAGATAATTTTTAATTTCATGTTCAACAATACTGGGGTCAATCCCTTACATCTATGATGAAGGTAAAATCTATGATGAATGTAAACTCATCCTGTTCAATCCTCTCAATATCTAGGAGAAAGTAAGATATATGATGAAGGTCGTCCCAAGGCCTATCAGGACCGAACATGGCCTCTAATATTGCTTCATCCAAGGGTAAAGTATCGTCAAGGCAGTCATGTGAACTAAATGAGCGTGCAACCCATATGGGCTCTAAGACAGGATCCACTTCTTCCGTCCGCGAGGAGGAAGGATCTGGGTCGGAAGTAGCTTCATGTATAGCCTAATACAAAATTTATATTGCAGATAGCGACATTTCCATTCTGATGTGTGAATGACCTTCATAATACATAGCTGGAGAAGGTAGGGTCCATGGGTCTTTGAAATATGAAGTATGGAAAGGAACAAACCTCGATGACGAAGAAGACTCACTAGAGATGGCATTAATGTATGAGATTGGTGTCGAGAAATCAAAAGTTCCCATCAAGGAGGAATACATTTTGACACCAACATTCTCAGTTTCCTGTTGAGAATTATCGATAATGGCCCATGGGGATCGAAGGTCCCACCGATGTAGTTGAACTAGGGTGCGCAAAAGACAATTGGTCGATCATCACTATCTTTCCTTCATGAGGAAAGCATAAAACGTGGAACACCGACAACACAACGATTGTCATAGCGTAAGTCCAATTACACCCCAGTAAAAGATTGTAGTCGAGGGGTGTATCAACCACCTCGACCTTGACCTCCACAATTTTACCACCTAACTTGATGGGAAAGACGGGGAGAATGTCATTGGGTATGAATGAATATCCATCAAATGTGGTCAACATGGTCATGGACTAGGAAATTGGGGGAGAGCCAATGGATTTCCAACAAGATAAATACATCGCATATGTCGAAACACTTTCATCCACAATTGCACGCTTAACAATTATCTCCATATAGTCTTCATGAATTTGAAAGGTCACGTGGTAAGGTAAGCGAGGCTTAACATCATCAATGTCAAACTTGATAACCTTTGAGCCATTCGGGTCTGGAGCTCCCAACGTAGACAACAAGGCATTCCTCTGGGAAGGGCACGTCTGGAGAACCTCCAAAGCCAACATCACGCACGATGTTTGGCCCAAATCCTTGACAATCGAGTAATTTTTGGTGGCTCTGGCATTAGAATTGTGGGAATATCACTTAAAGACTCCTTTTGGAATATGAGGCGGAGGTTCAGTCTTATCAATCTACAAAGGTGTTTCCAGAGGAGGAGGCTCTGGACCTAAAACTGGTTGCGAAGAGCCATAATCACAATTCATAGTGGCCACACTAACCTCAAATCAAAGTGTATTGACGCATTGAATACCACCATCATGTGCCAGTGGACTTTGACCTCCACCCTACACATTTTCGATGTTTGAGGATCCTGAGGCCATATTTTGATTGTTTGGAAACATGTTAATCAGCACAGCAGGCTGCTGCACTATGAGCCTCAAGGATTCCTCAATTTTGGGGCACAAGTGGGTAAGGTGATCTTCTTGACAAATCTTACAAGGAAACTTCACCTTCCTCTTTTCTTTCTTTCCCTCACCAACATTATTATTCGATTTATAATTATTGTTGTCGTCCTTGTTTTTATTATTATTATTATTATTCTCACCCTTACGATTATTATTACGACTTTTCTTCGTGTTCCCTCTGGATTGTTGGTTACCATTTGGGTTCATCGACTGTACATATTGTACATTAGTTGACTAGGTGGTTGAGGATGAAGTCGTAGCCTTTCCTGTTGTAGACTGCTTAAGAGAAAAATCTTTCAGTTGGTTTGTCACATGTTTTTCAGTCTTGGCACTTGTGGAGCCTATGACTCCATCGGCATGAGGCCCAGGATTTTGTCTAGGATCGTAATTTGACTATGACGTGTCAGGGATAATTTTGTAGAGCATCCAATATTGAGCATATATAAGACCCAATTGTTGGGCTTTGATGATGGCCTCTTCCTCAGATGTCACTCTAGATGTAGAAACATCCTTCGAAATGTAAGGAAATAAGGACTCAAGGAACCATTCCAACAAAATATCTAGAGGAATGTAAGCTTTAATCAACCTCTTTCATCTACACCACTCTTGAATATGATCAGAGACGTGAGTGACTTTATCTTGACGAAAAGGTGATAAAAGTTCTATGTCGACATCGCAATGAACCAATAATTGGACGTGGTTTAGAAAAACCAAGACCAACTCATTAAAAGTTCCATAAGTGCCCCTAGGTAGCTCAATGTACCATTTCGTGACAACCCCTGTAAGGGTGCGTTGATACAGTCTCAAATGAATAGAATCATCATTAAGCGAGTTAGACGAGCACCATAGGTGAAAGGTAGTCACATGAGCACGTAGGTCTTCACCAGTCTTTCCCTCAAACTTTGGAATGTTAGAGGGAAGCTTGGTAGGGAAAAGGGGCCATGACAGATCATGACGCACTGGGTCATTCATCAATTTTGACAAGTCTGGAAGAATTAACGTGGCTATAAATGGGAGTTGGGGTTGCAGCGTTTGAGCCCACACTCTCGGGAAAGAATGGTTTTGAGAGATCGTGGGAAAAATAGGATTCTAGTATACACCATGGCCCTGTTTGGTAGGATAGTATCCTCCTCCCATCTGATTCATAAAATTTTGTAAGGGAATCATCACCAAGGAAGCCACTTGCAAGGAGAAAGTGACATGATAAGGGTTACTCATGTGAGGATATATATTTCCCCCAAAGGAAGGAAGTTCGTGCGGGGGGTTTCCCATACCATAAAATTGACTCCCCCCTGATTAAACATCAAAGTTTAGAGGAAGGTTTTCCATGAGAAAAGCGTTCGTAGGAACTGACATATGGAAGAAGGAATGATGGACGGGATATAAGAAGTAGAAGGACCACCCATTTGAGCACTTCATCCTAGAAAGTTGTGTCTAGGATTGGGTCTGGAGGAAGAAGGATTCCAACATCCTACTGAGGGAGTTGGGTGAGGGATATGACCCCCACCAAACCAGAGAGGAGTATAGGGAGGCAATGTGTCCCCAGACCCAAAACTAGGATTCACATTAGACGTCAAAATAGAGGATGATAAGTGCAAAGTCATGTTTGGAATACCAAAAGAGAAAGGATTAGAGGCCCAAGGCATTGACTGAGTACTATGATCCGATGTACCACTTGAAAATACAAAAGGATTCATCCCCATGGATTGAGCAAAGACCATGGGATGGGTACAACTAAGCAAGGGAGTCTCTGGGATCCAATCAACCAATGATGAGGGAGTCGAGGGGACTCCACTAATCATAGCAGAAGCTGGAGTCGAAGGGCTTCTTGACACATTCATGTTTGACTCAATACTCATGGTAGGATGATCGTGAGTTTGGGCGATGGAGATATATGTACCATGTTTATTAACTCTACACCTTTTAGGAGGTGGCTTCGGTAATAGACCAAATTATGGTACTTGACTAAAAAGATGACGATACTAGCGGGGATGTTGGATTGCTCCATGATGACTATGAACTCACAACGTAAAACAAAATCCTAAGGCCACCTAATAATCATAGATCACACTCCTAAATAAAACTAAAGGCCACTGCACACAAACAGGATATGAGGGTTGAAGTGACCTCCCAAACTAAAGAAGGTATGCCTCTCCTAGGAGGGGATGAGACTCCCGAACAATAGAGTGGAGGTAACATAATCAGTTATAAGGACCCTCGTGGGACTCATAGCACAGTTGGTCAGATTCCTCTGAAGAGAAAATCCTCCATAAAGTTTGTGTGTTCTCTGATCCCTATCCGACTCAGGGTACTTGCAGAATAACCCCTGCGAGCAACCTGTGTGGATACCTAGGTCAAGAAACTAAATCCTCCATGGTATAACCAATGCTCAGGTGAGCAGTCGCAAGTCAATTCCACCTTATGGGCAGGTAGAAAATCTCAGAACATCGAAAGCATCGCTTGTCAAGGAGGTAAATGTACTAGCGAAACCCCTAGATACCAATAGAACCCCAGGAATATCTTTGATTCTAGGAATATAAGGCTATCTCTGCAACCAACTTCGTGCGACCTCGTGCTTAACTCCGATGTGAGCGGAGCCTCCCAAGGACACCAATTACACAATGGGTTTCACCACTCCTTGGTCAGACACATACTTTGAGTTTTATAGCCTTGGAGAAGTTTACTCACAAAATCCTATTCCAAGGCCCTAGGTCCTACACTTGTTTATGTACCCTAAAAAACAAAATTGTTTCTAATCAATTTTAATGATCCAACGTTAATTTTAATGGCTTCTTCTTACTCAAGAGGTGCGATCGTGAAATTGATGGCATTGTGACTCAAGATATATAAACAAGAAGCAAATATAAAAGCACTGCTAAGTACTAGTCTTGATTTTCAAAGAGATGGTATGCTTCTAAATGCTATGCGTAGGATGCAATCCTGTAACACCCTGTTTCCCCCAGATTGTAAATATAATTGAATTGGCCAAGGACTATGGCAAAACTCATACGCATGAATATGTGCTGTAAATGGACCTTATGAAGAAGGTCGATGAATGTAAATAACATTATGAAATTATATTGCAGGACTGCTGGGAGGGGATGTGCGGAAAAGAGACCACGATGGTGGTGGAGGGCACCTTGAAAAAAAGGGGCGTTAACTTCCACCATGAATAAAAGACCGTATTTGGACTCCACTGGCCCAGAGAACCAAAAGCGGCTCGCTAGCCCCGAAATTAATGGCTCGCAGACTGGTAGGCGGACGTCTTGATGAGGGATGGGAGGGTGAGCCGCCCATCCGTAGAGACATCAGGCCTGATCAGCGTGAGGGGAAATCGTGCCATACGCAACCTCGCGAGGGGATAAGGCGTATGGCTGGAACGATTGACGGGGGCGGACACGAGGGGAACTCTGGAATTGTTACGCAGAGTGAGTGATCGCAGGCAGGAGGGGATTGCAACCTTCGCTCCTGGACACTGGCAGACAGAGAGACACAGGTCTCGGGAAATCGTGGT
>JZKD02S2400157.1:393371-405196 GCA_000966675.3 Picea glauca
GTATTCCTTACAATTCTATGAATCAACTTTAATTTTTAGTGGACATTAAAATCTAAACTAAATTATAATAATCTTGAGATGTTTGCACTAATATCTTATAAATTTTAATAACTTCAGTTCAATTATTTGCAATTTCACTTATAATAAATTAATTTTGATAATTCAAGTTACTTGTTTTAAACTTCATCTATAAAGAATTTTAGAATAAATTTCTACCCTTTGCTTATATTTGTTTGGTCAATCACACTTCACATAATTACAATTTCTCGTGTTCAAACTATTTATAAATTTTTTATTATTACAATTTTTTTAATGCAACGAAAGTTTACATTAATATAAAAGGGTTGTGTCGTAGAAAACAATAGAGTCATACAAAATTACAAAAAACATTTCCTGGACTGAGCATATTTCTAAGATAAAAGAGACATAATCTAAAGCATTTTCCATGTAGGCATTCCAAACATTTTTACAAGTTATTTGCTTTACATACTGACCCAACAAAAAAACTACTCTAAAAACGTAAATTGGTTATCGAGGTACATTATCATGAACTCCCGCCCCTCGATAGAATGAGGGGAGCCATCTTCAACTTCCATGGGAATCAGATTGTAACCCACAATGTCTTCATCATTCTATCACTCATGCATGGAATTCATTATGCCTTGATTGTTTGAAACCAAAAAGGGAGAATCTCGATGTTGCAAAATAACCAATGACCGAAGATGTTGACATTTAACCTCTAGTCCATCCATCCTTTGCATTTGAGTCGAAAATAGATTCATTGTGTTTTTTGTGTTGGTAGCATTGACGTGCTCTAGGTCTGAGAGCTTCGTAGAAATGTGCTAAAGGTTGTCGTTGTTCACTTGGGTGACCTCCTCATGTTGTTGCAGTATTTTCCTGACCTCTGACAAGTTAGAGCTATCCATACCTATCCTACAGAGACTGTGCACCAAACCACAAATGGGAAGACCACACCACACAATCCTAGAGAAAAAATTCCCAATTTGATTTGAAAAAGATAAGAAGAAAGGGATGCAGACTGTTCTAAAAATGCAGGACTAAAGCATATACATTTCCACCAAAAACTAACACAGTAAGAGGCAACCTGAAGACTAGGGGATTCTTGGTTAGAGCCGAAGGATCAACTAGCATCGAGGGAGGAGAAACTTCCAAATCCACCACCCGAATTCATCGTTAACCGCCCATAAAGGCCTAAAACCTCACCCACAATCTGTCGATGCACCTCACTAGTCCAAACCCTCCAACACACTAAAAACCCTTGAGCTAAGAATCACCATGACCAATTTCCTCCCACATTTCGTAAGGGTCTCACACACTTTGCATTGATTAATCTCTCTCTATGTCCCATGCACTTCAAATGTGTGGGAAACCCTATTGTTTTGCCATCCATCCATTGACACATCCAAATGTTGTTTGGCATTAATTATGGATTGAGTTATGATAAAATCGTTAAGGAATAGGGAGGTGTCCCCTTACACGATTTTTATAGAGGTTCCCGGGCTTAAAAAGGAAGCAAACTTAGCCCAATAATTTTCCTTCGAGTTTAGTTCCCGCTTAATATGGAAAAGGGATACTTCTTCGAAGGAGGAAAGGAAATTTAGAATCCTTGGTATGAGTACATTTAACTTGCTTCTTCCCAACTAACACTTGCCAATCATAGCTCAAATTACCAACATCAAATCTCCTAGAACCAAAAACATGGTTACCCCTTCTTCTTTTGCAATAGAAACACCTCTCCATAGGAAGTATGCATCTGCAATGTTGTTAGAGACATTCCCAAGTCCCCAGGCATAAACAACTATTCTATTTCCTCCAAGATAATGAAAACTCCCCTACACCTGCAACCCCTAATTACAATTTCTCATCTTTTAACTATTTATGATTTTTTTATTATTACAATTTAATCCTAACATAAAATGAAATTGTGAAAACTACTATTATAAAAATCTATTCTATTTCCTCAAAGAGATCCGAGATAATGAAGACTCTCATACACTTGACATGCCTAATTACAATTTCTCATCTTCTAACTATTTATGATTTATTATTATTACAATTTAATAATAACATAAAGTGAACATGTGAAAACCACTTCTTTTTTTTTTTTTTTTTCTGTAACTAGGGGAATTGGTAACAACGGCAGTATTGTACTCGTGTGACACAGGGTTGAATCCTGTCGGTTGCCTTATAACCCCTAGGGAGGAATGCACAGCCCGCAAGCATGCGCTCCGAGTAAATTGGGGTGAGAATCGACCTTGAGACCTCTTTTTACATATTTCCTTCCATTTACACGACACTTGCCAATCAGTCTACACCCCTGCGGGCCTTGTGAAAACTACTATTACATAATCATTATAGTTGGTTTATGTATGCAATTTTGACGATTTGTATTGGTTACTTAAGGGTTTGTAAATTTAAATTTTCTAATGTTAAGTTCAGATTGTCAAATTTATATTATAATATCACTCTAATGTAGATGAAAAGTTGAAAATAATATCACTCTAGTGTAAATGAAAAATTGAAAAATAAAATTAAAATAAAATTTTGATTTTAAAATTTGTAAAATTACAGATTAGATTATTAAACCGAAGAAATAGTTATTAAAC
Organism: Picea glauca; assembly: GCA_000966675.3. Taxonomy (NCBI): domain Eukaryota; kingdom Viridiplantae; phylum Streptophyta; class Pinopsida; order Pinales; family Pinaceae; genus Picea; species Picea glauca. The sequence continues at coordinate 395,999 of JZKD02S2400157.1, forward strand.
ATAAGGAATTTGAATAGTTTTCTATATAATTAACTTATCTTAAAAATAAAAATAAAATTTTTGAATTTATAAAATTACAAATTTAGATTTTTAAATAGAAGGAATAGTTTGCTACATCATTAAACCTATATTTTTTAACACAATAGGTAAGTATTTTGAATTTTTAATTCTTTCCTTAATTTTATTATACAATAGGTAAGTATTACTAAGAAAGACTATTATACAAAAAAAAGGAACTCTCTGGTTTTCCATAAAGGAAACCAGCCCAGAGGTTTTGGAGTTGTGTTCTTTGAGATAACATAGGGGTATGGCTGGACTGGCACATTGGGAAACCGGTCCAGTCCCATCATATTCAGTTTTGACAAGCTAATCCCAACAAAAACAAAAAAACACAAGACAACAATTACGACTGACCCAGTAATATTCCCTGATCATTTGCTACCTGACGCTAGTCTAGGATTATGATATTCTTCTTACCATCTTTTGCCTTGTCCTTGCTCTCTTCCCTTTGGGCCACCATGTGGGTCTTCCTAATTCGGGCTAGTGCTCCATTCCCATCAACAGGTGTGATGTCCATATGGTGGACGTAGCGTAAGTATAAGTGGAATTGGGCAACCATTCACTCTAGCTTCTCCTGTTGATTCTTCTAGGCGTCTGCAATTCGTTTTGTACTGGCGTCCAGGGTGCTGAGGCGACTCGGGATTTCTTTTAGCAAATGTTTTTGGGCCTTGTTACCCTTCCGGCTGGCAACTTTATTTTATGTTCTCACTTTGCCTATTAACATCTTTGTCCGCCATGCCATCTATACCGTCTTGTGGTAGAGTGTTTCCCTAGCCTGCGTGGTCCCTGGGTCTGTTATCCAGTCCGCTTCCTGGCTCAACTCCTCCAAGGCTTTTCCCTTGCGCTTGGCAGTGATTTCCCTCTCCCATCTGGTGATGGTCGCTTGACCCTTTGGTTTGACCAACGCCCGGAAGGTACCGTTGGCGTCTTGGGTTGCTTGCTCCATCCTTGAAATCTTCTTATGGCTTATCGGATTATTGTCCCTTTGGGTGTTTCTTTTGACGTATGTTTTCTTCATACGCACCATCTTGGCTGGCTTGTGGCGGTTCTTTCCCTGAATTCTCCTCCTGTTCCTATCTACCCAGGGTTTCCTTCTTGCCAGGCCCTTGTTTTTGTGGTGGCCTCTTCTGATGCGCTTTGTCCAACTGCATCTATTCCTAGTGCTTCACCTCTTATTGAAGCTCTCCTACTGCGGGCTTGTCCTTGCAATCATGGTCTGCCCATAGAGGTGGTCCTTCCCGTCCTTTTTCTCTGTCTCGGTATGTGTGACCATGACAGTCCAATCGTTATCCCTGTGCCAACCCTTGCTCTTGCTCGTTGTGTAACCAAATTTTCTCTTCACCGTACTTGTTCTTGGAGGGGGAGTGACCCTACTGGTGTGTGGTAACATCTTTTGTCCTACGTCACTCATGGCATGCTGAGTCCTGTTTGTACTTTCCCCTATGCTAACCCTGCACTTATTCCTACTAATGTGACCTTGAGGTCGTACCTCCATCTGTTGTGTGGTCTAATCCCACATTGTCACTTGTAATTGGGTGTTGGCCATGAAGATTTTGCCTAGATTCGTCGTGCCTGCCTATTAGCCTTGCACCACTCCTCTTGATTTGACCTTCCGTACTTAAGCTTCCGTCACGGTATTTTGTCGCTAGTTGTGTGCAGTCTGTTCTGAATTGACCATTTGGGATGTTTCTCCAGGGGGTGTCAAACGATGATCCTTCCTTGCTAACCCCTTCGTTAGCGATTCTATCCGCCAGGCCATTCGCTGACCTACGTACCCAGTGCAACTCCACTACATTCATCTTTTGCAGATGCTCCTGGATTTTTTGCATGGAGTGTGCCAAGCGCCAGTGTCTCTAAACTTTGCCCACTTCGGTGCCATTTTGGAGTCTCCTCACTGAGTTGATTACCAGAGTGGAGTCACCTTCCACGATAGTGTTTGTCATCCTTTCACGACTTAGAATCTTGAGGCCGAACTCCAGGGCTTTGAATTCTACTGCGTTGTTAGTTGACTTTCCCATACTCCCAATGTACAACCGGATTATGTTGCTGCCACTATCCCTGATAACCCCACACATTCCTGTCATGCATGGGTTTCCTTTTTTCGCCCCGTCGAAATTCAACTTGAGGAACCCTGTTGGAGGGGGGCTCCAGTTGCACTCACCTAGTTGGAGTTGCAGTGGTCATCATATTTGTGTGTGGTTGCACCCGTCTTTTAGGTGAAAAGCTTCTAGGACTCTAGAGTCCCAACTTGCAAGTTGCGCTTTCCCATTCTGGTAGTTGTGGCTCTGCCCCGTTTCTCTTGTCATGGAGATTATTTTTTCTTTGTTTTTCCCTTCTGGAAGGCTTTCATTCTTGAAGATGCGTCGGTTCCTTTCTTTCCATATTGTCCATATGATCATCCCTGGAATGAGAGTCCAACATAGATTCACCTCTTCATTTTCGCTATAACTCTCATGCCAATTGTTGATGGTTGCGCAGATGTTACCTCAGATGCTATTGCACTGTCGAAAGATACATGTCGCCCAGTCCCAGATCTCAACTGTGTAGATACATTCATCGAGGAGATGACTTGTTGTTTCTTCCTTGGTTTGACAGAGGTGGCACCGTGACAAACCTATGAAGCCCCGTTTCGTTAGTTTTTCCCAGGTTATAATTCGGTTCTAAAGTACTACCCATTTGAAATTTTTTATTTTTGGCCCCCGGGGACTACTCCAAAACTTATCCCATAGTTGTGTTGGGTCCTCTTGGTCTTGGTCCACGATGTAAAGTCGAGCTTCCTTCAGGTTGAATTCCCCGCCATTTTTCCAGCCTCATCTTAATTGGTCTTCTTCATCCGAGATTGCAATTTTCCTTTTCCTCATTTCCTCCTCCACCTCTTTCGCGATGGTTGTGGTTCGATCACTAGTTTGGGAATTGAAATTATCCCAGATTCTCCATCTGTTTCTTGCTTCCAATAGTGGTGGACATTGGTTTTGCCTTGCGTGATCATGTCCTGTTGGAGTTCCTCCCTGTCCGGATTTCCCATATCGGGTTCCTCTTGCTAGGCATCCTCCTAGAATCTGGCTTCTTTACCATTCCTTACTTCCCAGAAGCTGTGTGTCTGGACCCAGGTCTTGTTGCACCAAGCTAGGTTCTAGATGGTTGATCCCTCCCTGGTGCCCATAAAACGAATTTGGTCCTGGTCGTTTATGCCCGGGGCATACTTGGCCTTCCAGAGGATTGCCCATGGGCTAGAAGTTTCTTTAACCCATCGCCACCAAAGTTTCGGCCCATAGGCTCCGTTGGTTACTTATGGGTCTTGTAGCCCCAGTCTGCCTTTGCATTTTGGCTTGAAAACCTTCTCCCAGGCCACCAAGGCCCATTTTTTCTTAGTTTCCGCTCCTCGCCATAGGAATTTCCTTTGGATGGTCCTTATTTTTTGTAGTATCCCTTTAGGGGCGGGAAATATAGACATCGTATAGGTTGGAATTGCTTGCAGAATCGTCTTGGTCAGTACCAGTCTCCCTGCTAGGTTGAGGGATTTGTACATCCAGTTTTTCACCCTCTTCTATAGCTTGTTGATCACTCCTTCCCAAGTTGCCATTTTGTAAGCTATGTCCGTCAGGGGGATGCCCAAGTATTTAGTTGGGAGAGTTTTGCGCTTGAAGCCCAAAATATTTGCTAGGTTCCTTTGGATTGCAGGGTTGGTGTTGAAAAAGTAGATCATCGATTTGGAGAGGTTGATCTCGGCTCTTGAGGCTTCCCCAAACTCTTCTAAGATCCTTTTGAACGTTTTTTCTTCCTTGACTGTGGATATGCCATGGAGTAAGGTATCATCCACGAACTGTTGGTGTGTGGAAGTAGGGAAATTTTCGAAAGGTTTGAGGCCTATGATTTCTCCTGCTGCTGTTGTGCTTTTTATGCTTCGACTGAGACCTTCCATCATCAGGATGAACATGAAGGGGGAGAGCGGGTCTCCTTGTCTGATGCCTCTAGTAGGCCATAAGGGTTTGGCTAGGGCTCCATTTATCAGGAGTGAGAAACTTGTCGTTGATACTAGGCTGATAATCCAACTGATCCAGTGTTGGGTGAACCCAAAGGCTTCCAGAGTCTTAACCATGTAGTGCCAGCTAATTTTGTCATAGGATTTTGCTAGGTCAAGTTGGATTATCATCCCCCCTCTCCTCTAGATTTTCAGGGTGTGTATTAGCTCATGAGCATGGATGATGTTGTCCATGATTTGTCGTCCTTCCACAAAACCCGCCTGTTCTTGTGAAATCAGTGTGGGTAGGAGGGGTTTCAATCTATTGGCTATGACTTTAGAGATTATCTTGTAAACCACATTGCTTAATGCTATGGGTCTGTAGTATTCAGGAGTCCTTACTTCATTTTCTTTGGGGATTAGAGTAATCATTGTGGCATTTAACACTTTTAGGATGGAGGCCGATCGTTTGGAGTCCTCCACCACCCTATAAACATCGTGTTTGACCACTTCCCAACAGGGTTTGAAGAATTCCACTGTGAAACCATTTGGACCTGGGGCTTTCCCGTTGGGCATCTCCTGGGTCACTTGATCTATTTCCTCCTTAGCTATGGGTTTGTTTAGGTTGTTATTTTGTTCCTCGGTGACTAGTCGGGGGACGTGTTGCGTAATCCTCTGGATGGCCTCCGTTCGGTCTTTGTTGGGTTCCTAGGCTATCCCATGGAAGTGACTAACTAGGGTATTTTCAATCTCCTTGTGGGATTCTCGCTCGATCCCATCCTAATCCTTAATTTTCAAGATTTTGTTGTGGGCTCTTCTGGCAATGGTTGTTCTATGAAAAACTTGGTGTTCCTCTCTCCTTCCTTTAGCCATCTGATTCGGGACTTTTGGCGCCATAGAATTTCTTCCTGCTGGCATCTTCCTTCAAATTCCTGGGTCATTTGGATCTCTTCCTTTTTTCGGTCCTCTGTGTAGCCCTCCACTATGCAAACTTCCTAGAGTCTTCTCATTTTGTCCTCAATATTTTTCTTTTCTTGGTTTATGTTGCCAAAAATTTCCTTGTTCCACTCCCTGAGCTTATATTTGATGTACTTTAGTTTCTTATAGAGTTTGAACATCCATGTACCTTGCTCTGGTTGTTCCTCCCGCCACCACTGGTTGATGTTCTCCTTGAAAGTGGGGTGTTCAATCCATAATTTCTCAAATCTGAAAGGTCTATTCTTTGGGGTGGTTGGGAAGTCTGCTTCTAGTTGGATTGACCAGTGATCAGAACCCCCCCAAGGAAGGATGTTGCGATATAAGGTTAACCCCTACATAATGATGGATTATGATACCAATAATCTGTCTAGTCGTGTCACAACCTGATGTTGATTTATCTATTTATTGTCCCAAGTGAAGTGTCCGTTATTGGTTCTGATGTCCACCATCTTCATTGTGTCTATGAAGTTTGAGAATTCTTTCGCATCTCTATCCAGCCTCTTGGTGCCTCCTTTTTTTTTTTCCACAAGTGATGTGATGATGTTGAAGTCCCCTGCCAGGATCCAGTGGAGGTTGTTGGAGTGGGTTTTTAGATCTTCTAGGTCTAGAAGCATTCTTCTCTTTTCCTCTAGCATCTAGGGTCCATACACATTAGTGCATAGAATCATCTCTGTATTCCCAATGATTTGCATGCTAACTGAGAGTGTGTGCCTGGTAGCCTTGACTACTATTAGGTTCATCACTTGTGAATTCCACAATGTGAGGATTTATCCTGCCATCTGTTGTCCTTCGACAACCAACATCTTGTACTTGCTCCAATGTTTTTTTCCGATTGTTTCCATTTAGTCTACAATGCATTTTGTCTCTTGGATGAAACGAAGGTCTAGTTGTTCCTTCCTAAGTCTATTTCTAAGCATTCTCTGCTTTCGTGGGCTGTTTAGGCCTCTTATATTCCATGTTATAATCTTCATTTAAACATGTGGGGGGGAGTTGGGAAAGAGCTTTTTGATCTTACCTGAGTTTATCAACAGAGATCTTAGTTCTTGTAGGGCTACACTGTTTGATTTCCTGCCTTTTTTCCTTCTCGTCTGCTTGGGTGAGAGTTGCGGTTGTCCTTCGCCTGATTTGATTCCTAGGTGTCCTATCTCCCCATGTGTGCGCTTGAGCCCTCTGGATTTGGCTTCCTCCCTTAGGAGGAACATGTATTGGATGTGATCTAATTGCTTTGCTGGTACATTGTCTACGCCCTGCCTTTTCCATTGCTCCAGTATGTTCGGGAGATCGATCCCTTCCCTTTCCACAATGTCTCTGAGATAAGGATCTTCTGTTCCTACCTCGCTTGGAGTCATTTTCGCATCTTCGTCTGCCTCCTGCATGGGGGTGGGGGTATCTCTGGTTTCTCCGTCCATAGGAGTTGCGCTACTCCCCTGTCCTATCCCCTTTCTTGGGCTATCTGTATCCTCATTTGTAGCCTGTTCCCTGTCTTCTTTAGCTTTTTTTTTTCTCCTTTCCTCCTTCCTCCTCTTTGTTGGTCTTGTCCCGTCCTTCTGCTTTATTCCTAGCCTCTGGGTTGCTCCCCGTTGGGGCTTTACTTTGTTTCTTGTTAGCTCTGTTTCTGTGGTTTGGTTTTATAAACCCATCTTCGTCCTGTTGTAGTTTGGCGTTCTCCGCTTCTTGTTTTTTAATGATCGAACATTCTCTGATTAGGTGTCCATGTTCATGACATCTCCTACATTTGAAGGGGATCTGCTCATAGTCAATGTTTTGTATCCATTCCTCGTCCCTAAATTCCAGGCTTATGGCTTCTGAGAGTGCCCTCGACACATCCATCTCTATGCAGAATCTTGCATATGAGGTGTATCGTCCTTTTAGGGTTGCTTCTGATGTCTTCACGTATTTTACCAGTTTGTTCCCTATTGCTTCAAAGGTGGAGGGTAGCCAGTAATCTAACGACAAGGAGTAAAGTCTCAGCCATACAGGTACATTTTTGAAGGTTTCTTTTTATGGGGAGAAGCTTTCCTTCCATGGTCGCATATACAGTCCCGCTGAGGCGTGGAAGTATGCCCCCCCCCTCAAAGATCTTATCCCTATCTTCCGGGTTCATGAAAACTATTGTAAAGAAGCCTTTCGAGCCCAGGTGAAGATCCACTTCTTCGCTTGGCTTCCATTGATATTTAATCCAGTTGTGCATCATTCTTTCTATGGGCCACAACCCCGTAAACTTGCATATTAGTGCATGCGTCTTCATCTGGTCCCTGTAGAGTTGCGTTTGCGGATCATCCAATATTACCTTGGGTATCATTGTTGTCTTTGGTTTACATGGGTTGCGCCCTTCTGCCCCATTGGTGCTCGCCGTTTCTTGCGCAACATTATGAGGTTCTCTGGTATCTTCCCCCGTGCCGTCACTTTTCCTTTGGTTACTTTCCTGACTCTTTTCCGGTTCCGATCTCAAGGTGCTTGTCATTGGTGCCTTGAAACCTACGCCTCGTGGACCTTTCCCTCTATCTACTACTACCTACTTGTATGAGGGGGTTCCATTATAGTCGTTTTTCCAAATCAATTTTTCTAATTCTTTCCTTAATTAATAAAATATTAAATATTTTTTAACCCTAGCTTGTTTGAAGCTTTGAAAAACCTCTTACTTTCACTTATCACTCACTATTTAGTATCTTAGTAGTTAAGTTATAATGTTACCGTTTAAATGAATCAGATTCAAATTTAATAAATATAAAATTTATATATGTCGAAGGAAAAATAAAAATTTAATTAAATAAATAAATTTTAAAATAAATATAAAATTCATATATGTGAAAGGAAAAATAAAAATTTAATTAAATAAATAAATTTTAAATTTAATAATGCAAATAATTTTAAAATAATAAATTTTAACAAATCAAATCAAATCAGTATTAAAAGAATCAAAACCATATCGAGATTTTATAATCAAAATTCCTATTCATAGAATTGCATAATTTTAATTAATTATTTAAAATTTATTAAATAAATAAATTTTCTATTTTCTATTTTTCAAAATTTTAATAATGCGCATGATATTAAAATGGATAAATTCCAGACATTCAGATCAGTTTTTAAAGAATCAAAACCCATATCGAAATTCTATAGGTAAAATTCCTATTCTTTCACAACATTCTACTGCGACTCAAAAGAAGTGAATTTGTCGGCATTTTAAATTACTCCTTTTTTAAAATAAAGGATAATGATCGTATTAAAAGGAATCAAAACCATATCGAAATTGTATAGTCAAAATTCCTATTATTCATCGAATTGCATAATTTTAATTAATTATTTAAAATTTATCAAGTAAATAATTTTCTACTTTCTATTTTTCAAAATTTTAATACTGCACATGATATTAAAATGGATAAATTAGCCATTCAGATGAGTGTTTAAAGAATCAAAACCCATATCGAAATTCTATAGGTAAAAATCCTATTCTTTCACAAAATTCTAACCGCGACTCAAAATAAGTGAATTTGTCGGCATTTTAACTTGCTCCTTTTTGAAAATAAAAAATAAAAATTAATGATCATAAAACGACAAGAGGAAGCAACTACATTCTCCGATAACTTGCCGAGCATTGAGATTTGAGATACATGACTTGCGCATGCAGTCTTCCCCGCCTTGTGACATGCGGGTGACAGCAGGCTTCGGATCGGACGGACCAAAATCAAACTAACACAAAAAATTATTTCTAGAATCCTCTCGTGTAGCATTACAGCCATGGTACACGCACAAAAACGTTCCTCATATAAATACATCCCAAATCCATGGGCAAACCTAGTAGCTATACTCGTAGATAATTCACATATTGAGTTATAGACATACCTACCATCAAAGCTCAATCCAATGCGAGGATGGTGTCTCCCCTGCCCTCAAGGAGGCATTCCTGTATTGGCTACACTCCATTGCCACAACAGCTGCAATCCCAAATCTGTCTCCTCTAAACCCAGAATTCTTAGACTCCCCATAACATATTGCTGCAACAAGAAGCACATCAGCAAGGATTCTCACAAATTAAGTGGAAAAACCAGCAATGTGGAGCCCATTTACAGATCAAAACCTGAGCTTCATATTGTTGTTTCTACTACAGCAGAGTGCTCTGATGAACTCAATAAAAAGAGGAGAAACCATGTTCAGCCATTCATGGAGTTTGCAAGCAGGCAGAGAGATATGTTATC
>JZKD02S2400191.1:0-18404 GCA_000966675.3 Picea glauca
TCATTGTCCTTCATCTCATTATTCCACAATTAAACACGGGTTCTATTACTCTGCAAAACATCTTCCCGTGAGGGCTTTCACCATAAGGGGACCACTTTGGAGTTCATCCATATTTACTTATTATCAACCATGAAAAGAAAATAATGAGTCATATTTAAATCAAACAATATTGGGTCCATTACCCAGACCTTTTTGTTGCAGGGCTTTCTTCAAGGGTTGACATCAATGACAACCAACCCTAATCAACAAGTTCCACTACCAACGAGCAATTTCCATTGTGGAACTTGAAGACATTTTTAAATGTCGTGCTAGTAGAGGACCCTGCAATCATCCCTGATTGCTGATATACTCTGGAAAATTCTCGACTAAAGTACAGGTTGAGTGGAAGGATAGGATAAGAAAGGCAAAAGGTTTGAGATCTCGAATACCTAAATTCTTGACAATCGTTGGATTACTCTAAAGTGGAAGGTTGGGATAAGAAAAGAAGAAGAGTCGTTGGATTTAAAACAAGGAAAAGTAGCATCACAGACAGATCGAGCTGTTGATATGAGATCATGATCAATGAACAACATTCATTTCAGGTTAAAAGTTGTCAGGAGGTTACACTTAGGAGAATCTCACTTTGGAAGAACTGGGAATTAGAGATATCGAATAACCTGAAGGCCAAAATTCTAAAGTCACTCTCCGTTGTTGATTTGAGATACATTTTAGATAGTATGTTTACTGTTAGATCAAGGAGAAGAATATGTGCCACATCGGTAGATATACGTCAGTAGACCACATCAGCAAGGACACATGGTATAGTCAGATAATGACAAGTTTTCCGATCTGAAGAACACTTTGAGATAATTCTCAACTGTTGATCCAGTGCAGTGGAAGGATAGTTTAAGTGGAAGTGTTAACTGACAACAACTAGTATCCACCATTTTATGACTTATTCAGCAGGTGATTACTCTGGAGGAAAATGGAGTAGTGATTATCTAAATAGTTGAAGTCCTGAAGTAAATGAGAGCTATTAATATCAACTCTTGATTAAGTCAAAATCGTCAATTGGTTCGAAACCTCTGGACAAACCAGGATCATCCGACTAACGAAAGAACGAATAATCACTATCCGATCTACTTCAGAGAAATATACTTTGGGAGATTTGAAAGATTATGAAGGTTGGAAGTCGTGAAGGAAAAAGCCCCAGAGTACTGATAGTCGTCCATCTAATCGGAAGATCAAAATGTGACCATTGATTCTGATAAGTGATCAAGCACTTGCTTCGCCTAGCGCTTGGTCACTATCTGTGGTAATTTGGAATAAGAGAAATAATTCATCGCTTAAGTTCATAAGCCATGGTTTTTCACTATCGTTCATATGAAAATGGTTTGAAGGAAGGGCCTCTGCAAAACTGGATTTCTACGATAATTGCAGAGATTTGGGATTGATTTGAAAGATGAAATTGATCCATATCTATGATCAATTTATGAAAATCCTTCACAGTAAGGTTTGAATAATAACAAAGATTATGTTAATGTTAAAATGAAGAGGTGTGATGGACCAAACAAAGGGACACGATGTTTCATATCTCACACCAGTTGGAAGAATATATAAACGAGAAAGAGTAGTGAGAAGAAGGTATCTCTGCAGTTCAGATAAGAAGATCAAAACAAAGGCAGAGTTAAAGAAGACAAATTGTTGGCTCTAATGGGTCTGTCAATGTCTTATTGAAGATAAACAAGAGAAGAAGACAGAGAAGCAATTATGCAATGCAGTATTTTATATAGAATAACTTTATTGGATTGCAGTAGATTCATTGAAGATTAAATGACAGAACCCAGATAGCATGAGATGACGTTTGACTACAGAGAGGTTGCAACAGACAAGTAGAAAGTGCAACAGTTAATAACTCTAAGAAGACTTGAAGAATTGATAGTATCTCTATGAGTTTATAAAAACCTTGAATAGAGTGTAGTAAAAGAGTTATAAGTGTTATAACCTACATCAAGGGAGAAAGGGTGGAGCAAGGGAAAACAAGTCGAAATCAAAATGGAGTCAAATCTTATAGGACTTGTGTTAATGGCTTCATGAATCAAATTCAATGAAGAGTAGAAGAGATTGAATTACATTGTAAAATTAAGGGTAGATGGGTGGTGAAAGGGAAGGTTGGAGCCTGTAGGGGGGTAGGTTCTTCCTTTTCAGTTATAGTTGACTAAATAGGGGGTTGTATCCTCCTTCCAGTTCTAGCTAGTAAATAGGGTGTTGAAGCATCCTTTCAGTGGTAGCTGATAAAATAGGGGTTTGTAGCCTTCTTCTAGTTGTAGATGGTAAATGGGGTGTGGAAGAATCCCTTTAGTCATAGCTGAAGAAACTTGGGGACAGTCTCTCCATCAAGTTGTAGCTTGAAAACAAATTTTTAAAAGAAACATTTATTAATGAGAAAAGAGTTGGTGGTTTTTCCCTATTGGTTTCCACGACAAAATCTTGTGTTCGTAAGGGTTTGTTGTTCATAATATATTTCTTAATTGAATAATTAATTTGTGTGCTTAATATTGGTGAAATTAATAAGAAAAAGTAGGCAATATTTATTCACACCCCCTCTCAATATTGTTGGATATTCCATCAAGAGAGTCCTAATTTATCTTAATATTGGTGAAATTAATAAGAAAAAGTAGGCAATATTGATTCACCCCGCCTCTCAGTATTGTTGGATATTACATCAAGAGAGTGATCATATATCTTTGATGTTGTTTATCCCCATGACATTCGATGCCAACACAATATCATGTTGCAGTAGATATTACTTTGTGACCATTGCAGTTTTTAGTAGCGGTCGACGACCTCTGAATCTGAGTAGGCCATCAATTCCTTAGAGTCCTTCACCACTCGGTTCAAATCCACCTTCGTCATCAGCCTCGTCACTTGTCATTCCTTTTTTTACCCCCTGAGGGCACTGCAGATATCTACTTCATCAACAAGTTCAATTACTATTATCTCTTTATGGTCTCGTGATATGAGCATGGGGCATGCCCGCCTCATTTGTAAAAACACTTTTTGTTTTCCTAGCATAATTTGTACTGATATTTCATCTCCTCTTCCTCTGATGGATGACTCTCGATGCTCCTCACTTTCAGGTTTTCTCACCTTCTACACAATGTCATCATCAAAAGAAACTATGATGTATTTCGGCTAAACATATGCTCCTAACCTCACACATCAGGGGCATTTCTTATCACCAGAAAATGGTTGACTACAAATACAGACAATGAAATAGGTAACACAAACACAACATACGACCAATTTTCATTGAAATATTACACTAAGGTTGGCAAGAAATTGATAAAACTATGCAAAAGTGGTTTTTTAAATCCATGAGCATTCATCCAAATCCATGCACACACATCTATGTGAGATGAAACAATGTACGATGTGCACAGTGCATGACTGATAGTCAAAATACCCGCGCGGAAGCCGAAATAACGCATTGATGAGTTTGGTCGGGCCTCAACCATTTTTGGGATGAAGGGAACCTCCCCCATACCCAAAATTGCCCTCAAATGTTTCATTTTCATCACTGAAAGGGATGGTAGGTACCTCCAAGGGATTCTCATTCACACTTGGAACCAGTTGAGAAAAATCTTGTCATCCTCCTATAAATAAAGAGCCATTGTATGTAAAAATGATGAAGCATTTGAGTATTGTTATGGTGCTCATTTTTAGATTTGGGAAGTCATATTCTTCTTAGAAATATTTTGAGCATCCATAGCAAGTGTTAGAGATCTCTCCTATTCAGTAGTTCATGACTCTTTTATTCACCATTTTCGTTTATTAGCCATTGATAGTAGAAATAATACTTTGTACTTGGGGACTCAAGAGCCTTCCCAAGGAGGAAGAGGGGACTAATAAGTTCTCATATTTATCCAAGGGGTATCTATTCGAAGATCTGTTTACTTGGTATATATATCTTGTGTTTTCTTTGTGCATTCGTTTCAAGTTATTGTTTGCTTAGTTTAGATTTATTTCATTGTTTCTTATCTCTTGTTTCTTTATGTTATTTGAGCCACTGACCAACTAACTTTGTGTTGTTCTTTCTAGATAGCCTAGCTAGATAGTTAAGGGTCCTCTTTTTGTTCAGCATTGTGACAAAAGGAACCAAACACCTAACCAAGAGATCCATAGCCTAAGGAACATATACTTTGATAAGACATATTCAAGAGAGAAAGCAGAGTCTGATAATATAAGAAGGAGAATCAACCAACTAATTAAGTTCCAATGGAAAACAAAGTAAATCAAGGTATTGACGGAAAAATATGACAATCCATATGAGTCAGCTCAACTTGATGGAGAATTGTTTAGGGATTTTGTTAATGGGAATTTCCTCAAACACTTCTTACAGTACTGAGTGCTGCCATTTTTCTTACCTTGTACATAAATAAATCTTTTTCCATTACTGTTATGTATTTTTTATTTTACTTCATTCACCATATTTTATGCGAGCAAGAAGTATGGTTTTGACTTTAAGTTGTTGATCAATTTTTATTTACCTCTTGGATGAGTCTTCATTTGCACAAGGAATTTTTGTTTAGTGTGGAATCCATAACCCAAGAGGAGAAGGCACTTTCTCTATATTTCTCAACAGACCACATTGGTATGTTGTCCCTACTGGAGCTGATGTTAGTATTGGATTTACCTAGTCATTAGTGTGCACACCAATTGCAATTATGAGGCCGAAATTCAAGAAAAATAGTTTAAAAAGGACCTTACAAAGATAATGGATAAAAGAGGAAAATCATATTATTGAGAGCCCCAAAATCTTACAACAAATAATCAATCCCTAAGGGCTCAAGGTTGAGTTTCAAAAGCTTGGGCGTTTATCTAGAGTGTAAATGGATATTATCACATTCAAATTAGGGTTAAGCCTATTTCATGATATACTATACCATATAACCATGGCTCAAGGAGAAAGTGCCAATAAATATGTGGGCCTAATCATTTGACAACTAAAAGTGAGCTTGATCAATGACATATAATGCATGTCGCATGGAGAAGCACACAAGGGTTATCACGGTACTGGGGTGCGACAATGGTTTAATGTGTCATGCATATAAAAATGAATTGCATCGCATGGAAAGGGTATGGTGAGCCAAACCACTATCACCCAGTTGTGATAGTAGTATTTTGGTTTTGTCTAATCGCCTCTACATTTATTATCCTGTACTCTCATGTGCTCTCATTCATCACCACATGGAGCTCACTTAAGATCTTGGATTTCATACCAAAGGGCCTACCATTCCTAATCGATCATGATGACATCAACATGAAATCACTCAAACCCTCAAGCCATAGGGATTTTATGAAAAATATGTGTCCCGGTCGAAGGCAATGCGTGAAAATCTAAAGGGTAAAAAATAAATATAAAATCCATTAGGCCTAGAGAATATTACTCATTCCAAAGAACCAAAATACACACTCATTATTTTTGAAAAAAGAAATATATTGAACATCTACTTATAGGAGCCCATACCTGTAGTCTTATTTCAATGTAACGTGTAACCCTTCCACCCCTTTTGGTTCATTGTGCATTCATCTTCTGCATATTTTCAAATGGAAGCTAAGTCAAACCATAAAATGCCTCAATCCGCTAGAAAGATACTTTAATTCGATGAGCCCTTAATTCACCATGATAGTAAAATTTATGACCCAATGTTTTCTTGCTCCAACCTAAGTCAAATCATCATTATAGCATAGGAAAATAACATATGCGGTGAAGATTATATGCACATGTGGGATTCGAGTCTAATCCGCTATAGCATACCACAAACCTTTGACTTCCCAAGTTCCATCCATTGGTGCATTTCCAATTACCTGGCTTTTGAAGGTGGGATATTATCCATTGATAAGAAACATGTTATTTTCCATCTATCACTCGAATACCTAGACAAAATTCTCTTATTCCCAGAATAACCCTCACAGATATTACAATAACATGCCCTAGAGGTCACATATTGAGTATTAACCAAATTCGATAAATAAAATTCACTTTGAGGTCTCAAAGCCCCCAATACTACACTACCTATCCTATTAATCAATTGCCCTGCTGAATTTTTCCATGAAATATCCAACATGCCCTAACTTTATTTTGTTGAGTTTTCGGTCAAGACCATGATAGGATAATGGATTACCTTTTTCCTTCCTTTTATCTACAGGTTCCATGTCTCCCTCGAAATGGGAATTTTGTAAACTATTAAAGGAGTCCATTCAAGTCCAATTAGAAAATTTCCACAGTACACGATGCTTCAAGTACTAGTCCTACTTGATTTATCTTATCCTTTCCCAAAGCCATACTAATTTCAAGGGTATGGAAAAAGAAGTTGCATATCAAAGGGGAAACCTCAAACCAATATTTGAAAGGCCTCAAAGTGTCAAAAGGTAGGATCATAATGAGGGTTTCAATTATTATGTGAACCATTACATGAAGGCTTTATACACTCTCGTTCATGGTTCACCTCCTCTGAGATTTTTTCCAGAAATGAAACGCTTTCTACAATTGAGTAAATATTCCATAAACATAGATTGGTACCTAGCCCAAAATTCTATTTTCTTCAAATCTTATGTTTTCTCATAGGAACCTTTTAGACTTCCCTCTTTCCTTACACCTAAGCTGATGGCTCTAGAATATATTAGACAAATATTGTGAGTTGATCATTTCCTATTTGGCCAACATAGGAAAGTAATCACTTTTACATTACCTCAAGAGGTTGGCCCCTTCCTGGTGCAATAAAGAATATCTTTTTGAAACATTGAAGAATTATTGAACCTCCTTTATTTTGATAAATAAGATAGGTGGGTATATGACCCTAATGGAATAATCATTGATAAAAATCCCACTTACAAGCATGAGGCAAGTGGAGAGATAGAGAAGGCAACAAATCTAGAATCCCGGGAAGAAGTTAGAGAAACATTAAAAAATAATCTCATGAATCATTAATTGTATTCTCTCATTATAGCTCAATACCACCTATTAAAGTATTGAAGCATCCATTATCAATTCCTCTACCAAATTCAGTGAAAAATCAGCATCAGAGAAAGAATCTCAAAATAGTTGACCTAGAGAAGGAAGAAGAAGAATATGAGGAAGAAATATTTGCAAACTTATTCAATAAAGAGAAAGGATTAATATAGGAAACTCAATGGGATATCTAACCTGAAGATACACCAATTATTTTTGAGCATTTTCCATCAGTGATGCTATCAGTAGGGTTACTCCATCAAGCTACCGTTAGTGAAGGAATATCAAAGAAGCCACCCCACAATTTTCTCTCGTTATAAGGATATAAAGACACGCGACAAAGAATACCAAAGAGACTTGTATTCCTCAATAAGAGTCAAATAATATCCACCAAACATGTTTATGACAATAGTAGATCATCAGGAAAGCACCTTAAATCTATCTTTTTTAGAAGTGAAAGTATAAAAGCCACTTTCTCCAATAGACTACAAAATGACGTAGATCAAGTTTAAGAAGAAGGGTATCAAATCTCCTCACTTGGTTGATTTTCATCAAAAACATTAGTGAGATGATATATCAAGGGGTTTTGCAATCCTTTGCAAATGAGAGAGAATAGAAGTAAATTGCACTTAAAATATATAAGCAACTGAGGCATGAAAAGATAGCTACTAAAGCTAATAAAACTAGGGTGGTGGATCTTGAAAGGAAGATAATAGCTTTGAGCAGAGATCCTAAAGATCCAAAAGTGTTTGAATATATAATAAAGAAAGAGGACACAAATATCAAAGCATTTGACAAGAAGTTGAACATGTTTGAAGACTATCATGTCCAAACACTAGAGTTAGAGGCTAGTTTTTAAGAAAAGGAACAATTGCTCTTCCAGTTGAAGGAGAGAGATGAATAGAATACATAGTTTCAAAGGGAATTTGAGATATTGAGAACCAAAAAATGAATTTATTAAAAATCAGAAAAGTCCTTCAACTCAAGTCTCGGTGCAAGGGAAATATCTAGTCGAGATCATAGACCCAACATAATGATTGGCCAAGGTGATGACTGACCTCAGTGTGAAGGAAAATGAATTGGGGTATCTAAACACACAATTGAGAAAAGAAAGTTTGAATATTATAGAGCTAGAGGAACAATTTAAGAATAGAGAAGCACTGGTGTCTAATCTTAATACAGATAAAGAGGAAGCTTTGAAATAAATAGAAATATTGCAAAGTAGAGCTACAAGGAAGCCAACATTGAAAGCAGTTAAACATGTAATATGGGACCAAATATCTAGTCTAATAAATGACAATTGGGAACACTTTTCTTTGGTATGATATGATATTGAGTTGATTAAAGTGGTTGAGAATGACATAATTTGGGTAAATATTGAATTGGATAATAAGACAAACCTATCCAACGAGATTATCAACTTCCTAAATGGGAGAACCAAAGAGAAACTTGAGATCTGAATGTTAAATATAGGACCAAAATCATTATCGATGCCAAGAAAGTTTTCACAAAGAGGAGACAATTGCAAAATGTTGAAAGTAGAATGGAAGAAATGGTAGATGACGTATCATCATTCAAAAAAATATTCAAAGAGCTCATCATTTTGGGATTACCTCCCCCTTAATAGGGGAATGGAGATATTCACTCTCAACAAAGGTATGCAGAGCTACCCGAACATAAACAAAGATGATGATAAGTGGTTTGATAAGATAACGTGAGTCTTGTCGGGACAAGATATAATGGAATTTCGCACATGAGATTTCAATATCCTACACAAATTGAAAGGAGTTTTTAAGCACCTACCTCAACCATGATATGAGAGGTACACTAACCTTGATGAAATTGTTCGAAATATGAATAAGAATAATTATCTAATGGGAAGGCCATGGTAGTATATGTGTCAATTTCTCAATATTCCCATGGGTAAACAAGGTGGATCAAGTAGTGCTCAACATGCCTAGTAAAGTTGGTTACCAAAGAATATTTTTGTTAGGATTATACTAGTTGTAAGAATTTTTAGAAACAACAAAGATAGTGGTATGATGAAATCAGGGATACTAAGCAGTATCAAGAAGTAGTTTTGAAGAACAACAAGAAGAAAAAGGGAAAGGAGAATTCATTTTGTAAGGGTTGGAACTTTGGGGAATTTAATAGTTTCTTATAACCACAATTGTTTGACTAAGATACCCTCAAACACAGACGAATTTTCAAGGTTGCAAACATTAAGAGACTCATCCCCTGTGTTATGCTTTAGTATGTTCTTATTTTATGTGTATGTTATCTTGTAGAATCAATCACTATCATCTCATGGCTTCTTGTATCATATCCCCATTAATAAAATCTTGAGAAGCAAGTTTTATGACATGTCTAGTGTTATTGCATGTTTTTTTATCTTATGATAGTGAATTGTTTTCCTCTAAATGTATGACCACTTATTGTCATTATTTCTTGTATTTAATGATGCATAGAGGGTACCTCCATGGATTTAAATATATGAAAATATTTATTTTTTGAAGCATGGTTTAATGATCTGGTATAACTATTAGAACCGTTGAATTATCAATTTATCAGCATGTTATTCTTTCCATAGACTGTGAGGTTCACTTTAAAGTTTCCTCACATGTTTATTTTTTATTTCTTCTAAATATGTCTCTTCCCAACTTAAAACTCAAATTGTTTAAAGAACTCATGGAAAAATTCCTCTTAAGGTTGAATTATTTTATATTTGGTCAGGGATTGTTTCAGGGTCGAGAGTTCTATAAGAGAGAGAGAAAGAGAGAGAGAGAGAGAGAAAAACTTACCCAAAATTTTTCATTATTTCTACTGTTATAAGCATGGCTTTAAGACTCACTCTGAGTCTTATCCCCTGGGATGACTCACCATAGTTCCATTGACAACATGGATCATCTCAAGGGACAATAGAATGTTCCCTATTCACTACATCTAGTCCATTGGGCTACACCATTATTTTATCAAGTCTATTAGTGCAGGCGACCAACAATTATGAGATATGGTTCAGAACTCAAGCTTCCCAAAATGGATTCTTTTTTTTTTCAATTTATGTTTTCTTTAAAATTGTCAAAAATTTGTGGGTATTCCTACCACATGTTTTCTTCATGCTCCCATGTTTCATCTTTAGGACCATAGTAGGTCCCTTGAAAATTTACCATCCCTATGGATTTGTTCTGGACCACTTTGAATTTTCAGTCCAGAATGCGTACTTGTTCCACCTGAAAATCCCCTTGGTTTTCCACCTAGATCCTAGTCCAATCAATTATGTGGTTAGGGTCATGCACATATTTCTTTAATAACAATACACGAAATACATTATTCACTCTCATAGATTTATCCAACGCTATCATGTATGCAACTGGCCCTATTTTCTCTAAGATTTCAAAAGGCACACAATATGTTGCTACCAACTTTGGCAAGCAACCCAATCTAATCGAACTTCTCTTCACTTTCACTTTTACAAAAACATGTTCACCCACTTTAAACTCTCTAAAAACGTTTTTTTTATCTGCATAACTTTTATGCCTATCCTCGAAAAACTTTAAATTCTATCTGATCTTTGTCATATGTTCTTCCATTTCCTTTAAAAATTCTAGCCCAATGACATCTATATCTACTAGGTTATCCAAACTCAGTGGTGTGTTACACTTTCTTCCATACAATTCATCAAATGGGACCATTTTTAATGAGGCTTGATACCCATTACTGTAAGAAAATTCCACTAAGTGGATATAATCTTCCCACTTTGATGGGTGTTCCATAATAGACATTTTGAGTATGTCGTCAATGATTATGATAGTTCTCTCTATTTTCCCACCTGACTCTAGATCATACATTGTACTAATATTTAAGCTTGTCCCAAATCCCTTGAATAACTCTTTCTAAAAATTTGATGTAAATTTTGGATCTTTGTCTGAAACAATTTCCTTACATACTCCATGTAGCCTGGAAACGTCCTTCATGTAAATATTAGTGATGTTTTTTGCTTTGCATGTGGCCTTCATAGGAATAAAAAGTGTATATTTTGTTAATTTATGCACCACCACCATGATGGAATCATGTTGCTTCATTGCTCTTTCAGACATTGTAATGAAATCAATTGTAACCACTTCCCATTTCCACTTGGGAATGGGAAATGTCTGTAGCATCCCCCATTGTATTTCTATGCTCTATTTTCACCTTCTAGCACTCTATACACATAGATATGTAATTGGCCACTTCCTTCTTCATTCCTAGCCAAAAGTAATGGCTTCTTACAACTGATTTTTTTTATGATATCATGGTTTCCCAACATATGGCACAATGTGAATTTCCCTTTGCACTATATTTCTTTTCTCTCTGGAATTTGGCACATATATTTTCCCTCTGTCCATGAGGATTCCATCCTCTTTCAGCTCATAATAGTTAAATTTTTGTTTTAAATTATCTTGTTGTAATGTTTCTTTTATTTTTACATATTCTTGGCCTAAATTTGCAGCCTCTAAAATTTTATCTTTTAAATATGTGTTGAACGTGATGATGGCTGAAATATGCATTTCATGAGATCTTTTGTTGAGTGAATATTCCACTTGATTTTCTTTTGCTAATTCCAAGTCGTGTATCAAAATTCATCTCATGCTCCTTTATTTCTAGGACTCATAGCATACCACATGAATATCTTGACCGAGGACTCCACCGGCTCCTTCCTTGCACGCATCAGTGCACACCACAAAAAATTCTTCTAGATATGCAATATTTAAGATTGGTGCACTTTTTAAAATATCCTTCAACTACTGAAAACTTTCTTCACATTTGGGATTCCATTCAAATTCCACTCCCTTCCTTTGCAAACAATTTATTGGGATTGCAATCTCTGAAAACCCCTTTATGAATCTTCGATAATAACCTGAAAGACCCATGAAATATATGACTTCTTCAAATTCCTTGGCATTATCCATACTATAATGGCCTCTATATTTTTGGTATCAACTGTTATCCCATCTACTAAAATAATATGCCCCTAGTAGTGAATCTTCTTCTTTTTAAATATACACTTACTTAGTTTGGCATACAATTTATGCTCTCTTAAAACTTTGTTGGCAGCCAATACACATTTTTTTTTCACTGTCTTATAAGCTGCCTACACTAATGTTTTGCAAACATCATTTTTTCGTCGCAATTTTCAAATCATGACACTTTTATATTTGTGACATTTGCACCTTTACCTTCGTTTTGTTTTCATGACTGTAAGCATGAAAACTTCGTCTTTCGAAGTCGCATTAAAATCACTATCTGAACTAGCATTATCTTTTTTTGTCGATATTTCTATTGCGCTTACCTTTTATCTATCATTATACAGCTAGCAAGATCCTTTGAGCGGTACTCATGCTTCGATTGATTGTGTAATTTGGTTTCATTGAGTTTGTAATGCATTGGCATTTGGATTTGCATTTCGATCTACTTGACCTTTTGGTTTCATAAGATACATGGGTGTTATGGTTAAATCTTTCATATATATCTTTATAATATAATGCCTATGTTTGTGTTTTCATAACTATTGTCTTGTTGATTATATGAAGACCCATCGACACATTGGTTAAACTCTTGATATGAGCTGTTACAATTCATTGGCGCGTGGTCAAATGTTTAGTATTGATTTCAAATTGAATGTTGATGGTTAAAAAACTTTGGCATAACGTTGATTTTGCGCATTGGTTCATACACTCACCATTGTTTTCATTGGTCGGCCAAGTGATATGATTGTTAAACTATAGAATAGTGGGTTGAACAGCTATGAAAAATGGCGGTTGTACCTTGGCAGTAATTGTTATGCATGGCAGAGATAAACTCCACCACCTTCGCATGCTGGCATTTATGCCTATCCCTTATTCCCGTTCACTTCTGTTAGCTCGGGTAGCTCTGCTCCTGTGTGTGTTATGAACCAAACCCTTGGCTTACCATGTGCTCGGTTCCATGGCACCAGTCGTACGAATCGAGCCAAATGGCAACCAAGCCTTGTTAATGTTTGACAATGCTCGGAAAGACTTGGAAGATAACGGATGGCTCACCTTCGTGCAGCGATTTGAGGGTTTTAATTTAGTTGTGGCACAACAATTTTCCATGACTTTCGATGGCTGTAGAGCCAAGGTGGGCGACATATAGTTGGAAATCGACGAGGAATTTATCAGTTCTGCCAGAGGGTTACCCTCCTCGGGACAACGTTGGTTTAAAAATTCGAAGGTCGAGGAGGTGCCATGGAGACTAATTTTCCTCTCACGCAAAGTTACCTCATGTGACAGAGGTATGCCCATCCTTGCACTTAAACCACACTGGCACAATCCTTTAATGGCAATCAAACAGTTCATGACCTGTGAAGGTCGATATGGACTCGTGTTTCTCCACCACCTGCGTTTGCTAATGAATTTTATGGGATACTCGTTGAATATGCCCTTTTACTTTCATCGTAGCCTATATAAAATGTCAAAAAGGTTCAAATGGCAGAAGGCTGACAGTAGCCTGTTCCACCATGGACTTATTAAGCTTATCATTGTTTATCACTTGAGTTTACATGGTGATAGCTGGAGAGCTTTCGTCGCTTGAAATGGTTTCGATGAATCAGACCCTATACAGGTTGACGAGCCTGTGGTGACTGAAGCCAAGGCCGAGCCACCTGTGCCCTTCCATATCCTATTGCCCTCTCCTAAGCCTTCAGTCGACCCTCCTATTGATTTACCATATGTTGGAACTGAGAAGGCTGAGACTATTAAAAGGCCTGTAAGCAAAAATCCCAAGGCAAACCCTACGGCTTATGCCAAGAGTAAAAAGAACGCTCGAATGATTTCAAGAATGGATAGGAATAAGCCTAAACCCTCTGCTGAGTCAAAGCCTATAATCCTTAGTGAGGATTCGGATTCTGACATAGAACGTTTTCTAGCCAGTGAGTACCCTTACTCACAGGGTTTATGTCCTGAGCCACCTTACGATTTTGTGTCGAATCTTCCCCCTTGCCTAAGGAATAATACCAGTTACCCGGGGATTAAATTGCCTAACGAAACCCTCAGCGATGTGATCGAACCCTTGCCCGCTCTTTCAAACCTCACACAACCATCCTATGACCAATGTGGTTTATGGCTGGAATGATACTACATTGATGTTCCCATACTCCAATCGAAAATTCAATCACTGGAAGATCAAATTACAATGTTGACCAGTTAGAGAGACCAACTCCAAGCAACTGATAAAAAGTAGAAGACGACAGGCTCCATCCTTTTCCAGAATGTTGAATCGGCCACAGCCGTTATAAACTCTAAATTGTCGTGACCAAGTCGTCTCGTCACTGTACAGGTATGAAAATTTGATATCGTTTTTGTTTTGTGAATGATCAAGGTTAATATAATGATTTGAATTCTGTTTTTAAATAGCTCAGTCTCTCACTCAAATGCCTCTGTCTTTCGGTGATCATCCTGTATATTGTGTTGCTTTGCTAAAAATAAATTCAGTTTCCTTTTAGATACATGAGTTGATCATTCCCAGTATAGCCATCGATATATTTTTATTGGATTTGAATGGTTTTCATTTGGATTTGATTTGTTGGTTTGCTTGATTGAGTTAACGAAATTGACAATTTGCTTTCAATTCAATTCGTTTTGTATTTACTCTGAATAGGAAGTTTTTCTCGCTCAATTTAGAGTGCAATTATGTTTGGATTTGATTTCGTTATGGTTCGGATGCTGTGATTGGTAAACGATTTCAACGAGATGGTGGTTACGATCTGGTAATATATTGTGTCATATAATTTTCCAATTTGGGAATACCACTATGTTCAATTTAATTCGGAAAGAACGACTCTGTTTTTGTAAAAAAAATGCTCTCATTTAAGCCTGTGCAAATGCACCCGAATCGTGGAATGGATTTGATTCATGACAACTATGATAAACCCCAACCGATTGATTTGCTCGATTGGATTGTTGTTAGTTCGATCATTTTCATGAGTTAGATTCGTATCATAAATGAATGCTCTATTTGATTTTAAATTTTGCAAAACGAATTGATTGACTGTGTTATCTCTACCAAATCTGGCTACAATTCGTTTGAGTGGAACGATTTTGATCAAAGTCAATTAATCTTGTTTTCCCAATTTGCAATAACAAATTATGAATTCTGTTGTTAATCAATCGATCCTGTTACGATTTTGTTTGAATTGATTTTCGCGCCAATTCAAATTTATCTATTTGTGGCATGAATCGTTTGTTGTGTCAACACAGTTATAACGATTTGAAAATTATCTTTTCGAATTCATATTTCCTGTTGACAAGGCAGTGTAACAGTTGCTTGCGATTTGGTTTGATTAAGTTGAATTCGATTTGTTATGAAACGATTGCATTGATGTTCCATATAATTGTGTCACCCGACTTTGTGGTAACAAACAAAACAGAGTATGCCTATCTATGTAGTTACTTAATTGATTTGAATCCTGTTTGATTTCGAATGTTATAACAAACTCAAATTAAATGATCCATTTTCAAATGGCTATCGGATGTCAATTAAATGGAATTCTTTAAAAGATTCTTAATTAATTTCAATGTTGATTCTATGCCTTATTTAGACCAGCTACATAATCGCATGATTCTGTAGCTAGTCTATAGAATTAATTTTTTTATCATTTTATTAATAAAAGATTCTTCTAACTTGTTCTTTTTGACTCTTTTCAGGTGAATTCGGATTGCATGGGATATGCTAGACAGTCTAGGAGATATTTGTGTATTTAGTTTTATTTTAGTTTCCTAGTTTAGTTAAACTTGGGATATCCTCCCAGATTTTATGTAAACAGTTTTGATAACTTCCATAGGGAGGTTTTACCCTGTGGAAAAAATTATAAATACTTATTATTTTTGTAATAAGGATCATCCTCACTTGTGGGAGAACCAGGCTATGGATTTCTAATACAAACTGAGACAGAAGTTGATGTTCTGCTATATCTTTTGTTTTTCATAATATCAATCTTTTGTTTCATGTTTATGCTTATCAATTTGCATTTGATTAGTGACTACTTTAGCTATCATAGTCTTTTGCAAAATGATATGATTTAATTAATATGATTTATGTCTGATTTCTTTCAACATTTAAAAATCAACAATTATTTGATTCAGTTCATGAATGACAGATTTCTCTTCTTCATCAATTGAATTATTTTGTATAAGTCTTTGCATACGGGTCTATCTGATTGTAGATATTTATAAATTATAAGATTGTTGTTATTTTTATGTCTTGTTTGTCCTGTAACCAAACTTAAAGAGCACTGCAGCTATCGTTTACGAGAAGCTTCTAGATTATTCTGTGTGGGTTTCCTCCCTCCGATCATCTAAGAAGATCATCGTACACAGGACAAACCTGGAGCGTTTCTAGGTCAATTTGTTACTTATTTGTTTGATTAATTTGTTAGTATAACATCAGTAGTTTAGTTAGATATATGTGTAGTTAGAATTAGTATGTTAGTTGTTTAGTTTTAGTTAGTTTTTGTTTTATTTCTTGTTCATAAAATTATAAAATCAACAAAAATATATCTCTCTGCCATAGGACAGAATGCAAATGAGTTTTTCAGGTTTTATTTAAATCTGTAAATTGTAGATATTGTATATTTTGTGAATAAGTTATATTTCTGTTAGTAGTTAAATAGTAAATTAGTTAGAGTTAGTATAGTATTAGTTAGTAGATTGTATATATAGAATAGTTAGATTAGTTTAGTTTGTTTAATAGTTAGTTTTATATTAGATTAGTTAGTTAGTTAGTTTTATTTGTTTTTAATTATATTAGTTAGTTTGTTTGTTTCATAGTAATGCTTATACAAATATTTCTTTTGGAAATATCCTTTGAACTTCCTCTGTGAGACATTCCTCTCATCAAGGTTTTTTGTTTTCTTAAGATAATCCCATCACATGGTTTTCTTTCCTTGCAAGTGATAGGTTGCCATTCTTGTTTCTACCCTGGAGGGAAAATCATGCAAATGGAAATATTTTTTCATTTCCAATAGTTAGGCCTTAGCCTCTTCTCCCTTCCTATGCTCACCATTGAAATTAGGTGGCTTTAGTTTCTTGGGTTTACCTTGCAATATGTATCCCTCGGTCCTTCTCCTCTATCTCCTGAAAAGAGACACACTTGGAATACTTCCTATCCCTGAACTTGCATGAACTCTCCTAGTGGATTTCTCTAGGAATTAACGGTTCCTTCTCTTGATCCTTGACTACCTGCCATTCCCATGATCATCCCTTATACTATAGGATCTAGATGTTGTCACTTGTCTATCACTAGCTTCTTATTTTGTGTCAGAGTCTTTATTGGCTTTCTTATGCAACATGTTCAGACTATGAAGTATCTCTTCTTAGAATTTCATAATCTTTTCATTATCTTCCCTATAACTCTACACTTATCTCTATAGTATTCTCATAGTTATAGGCTCATGCCTATCTCTTCTTCCATTTGACTTTTTCTCATCATTTCCCATGCTAACATGTAGTTCTCTAAACTCATCTTCATGACTGTAGGACCCTTGGGAATATTCCATGGTTGTGGTTCTCATACGGGAACCAAACTACCTTCCTCTACCTCTAAATTCTGCAAGAAAATATGAATACAAATAAATTTCTATTAGACAAAAATATATATACATACAGAATTATGGAAAAGAATGCATAATTGTTTCTGCTCTTTAATGCCACTAGTTATCTTACCACGACATTGATTGTAAATTATACTACCTAGATCATTTTTTTGGGTTTATATATGGATTCTCCTCTCCAATATATTTCTAACAACTTTTCTCTTGCTCAATTATGATTTCTGAGAAGAAAGTTATAATTATCTAAAAATTGCTAATTTTACCCTTTTTCTACACTTTTCGTTCTAGTGAAATTAATCCCAGAAACCAACTTTTGTCACTTGTAGAAGGAAATATTTCAGGAACCTGAAAAAATTTTGTATGATACATAGTTAATAATTATGACAAGAAATTCATAACAACTCTCATATTGTCAATATGATGTTCCAATCAAAACTACAACAATCTAGGAATGACAACTTTGTCCTTTTTCACTCCCTTTTAGCCAAACTGGCTATCTCCCAAATTGCGCACTTCTGGAAAATATTCACCATAAAAAATTTGTTTGGCTTGATGAGTATACAAAATTTCAAATAAATAATGTTTTCTAGATTTTCCATCCAGGGAACCTTTTCCTCCTTTGAAAATCCAAAAAAAAGCCTCAAAAAGTGGCCCGAAATAGTGGATTTTGGTGTATTTCAGCATTCACATTTCAAAATCCTTAGAATTTATTCAATTCCCTCATGGGTTATTTCCATGTCTTCTTTCTAGACTCCCTCCAATAATTTCATTTTAATCTAGATCTCTGCCAGTGGTCTAGACCCA
>JZKD02S2400202.1:5973-29030 GCA_000966675.3 Picea glauca
ATTTCTTCATGTTCTAAAATTATTCATTTATTATATTTTTACAAGCTAGTATATTAAGCTAATAAAATTTTCATCATTTTTGTTTAACACAGTCGTTGCAGTATAGTGGTACTTATTCCCGCCTGTCACGCAGGTGACTCGGGTTCGATCCCGACAACGATGATTTTGGGTAAATATATTCATGCCTACATAATTATATATATGAAGTTCTACACTGGAAAGTTTACTCTGAACCCCAAGCTCAGGTTCGATTCCCGGTTACAGCGATGCTTCTTTTTCCAGCCAGACTCTACACGTTTAAACACGAGGTCCATTGATGATGAATGTGTGTATTTTCGGTAGTCAACTAGTACTTAGGTAACTCGAGTACGGGGAGAGAGCTCAAATGGTAAATCCCTCATCAAATTTGAGGCCGTCACTATCCTTCCTTCAAGATCTTTCTAGGACTTTTTAAAAAAAAAATAAAAAAAAAATATCCTTACAAGAAGAAGAAAATGAGTTTTAAATAATCTATGATCTAGAGATTTCCATTGAAAGTTCTAATCAAAACCTCTTCAATCTCAAAATTGAATATCAAAACTTCACTAATTTATGAGATTTTTCTTCATTAAGCTAGGGTTTAAAATGTTTCATTGAAAATTTATATGATAGTTTTTTGCTTAGTGGAAGATCATTCCCCTATATTGATAAGTGGTATGTTTGCAATGTGCATCTATTCCTTTTAAAAATTTATAGAATTTGGAGACACATATAATGTGGAAGTGTTAAAGATTGTGAAATGTTGACTAAAAATCACATTTAATGATTATTTTAAAAGGAATAACTCATTATACTATTATTTTCAAAATAAGGATATTCACTGTTTGATTTTCTTTTTCATTTTTAAATAAAAAACATATTATATTTTTGGTTACCAACATACAAGGGTTACATTGATAATATCCTTTCAAAATGAACTATGACTTTTTCCTTCAAATTTGATCTCTAAGCTCTATCTTAGCATGCAAAAGGTACATAAATCAACAACCTCTTTCCATTTCGTTCGAGATTCAACAATCACTTGTTTTGATTATGAATTATGAATTGCTGAATTATGAATTATGGTAATGAAGATAAGCTAAAATTTCACATTTTGACTTGAATAATTTCAAAAGGCATATTTTGACTTGAACAATTTCAAAAGGCATAATTTTCAAGGTTACAATTCCATGCTTAAGAAATAAACTTGAATTGCATAATTATGGCAATGATGATAACACAAGATTTTACATTTTTAGTACAATAATTTCAAAAGAGAAAAAGATTTTATAATTAAATGAAAAAGTGATAAATGATTTCTTGTGACACTTCATATATCAATTATTCATGTTATATCTTCATATGTTTTGATAATTAACTAGACTTGGAATGAGTGTTTGGAGCATACTAAGCAGATTATGTAAACTCGTACATATTTAGGTTGTATGCTAATCTTGAGAAATATATCTAGGTTTCATTGTTAATGACGTATGTGTTCATTTTTTCCTTTCAAAAGATTAGTTTTGTAGAAGTAATTTTACCCCCCCAAAAAAAAGTCTTTATAGAAATGCGGAATAGTATATCCATGTATGTAGTTATTATTTTATAACAAATTCAACAACAAGAATAAGAAGTAAATATTACACACACCATTGTTAATCTAAATTACAAATATATTGGGAGTTAATTTCGATGGATTTTTTCACAAGTTTGKTGATTTTTTTATATAACTTTAGCGATGTGTTTGTTATGGTTAATAAGTTCTHRATGTTGGYCATTCCTATGTAGTGTTACAAAATATATATCATGCATGCTATAACCAAGATGTTTTGATGCATGTGTAGCTTCATTTTGTTTTTTCTACATTAATTTTCTTTAAGATGATCTAGAGTTTATCAATGCATTTTTTAAGTCACTCTAGATGATGTTGAATATAAGCCTTAACACATCCACAAAATTTCTTCATTGGACAAATGACCAATTTAGAGAGGTTGCTAAGAGGGACACAGTACACCTTTTATACATGCCCAACCCCACAAATATCTATGCATGTGGTATGGTAACCTAGCAATTGATATACAAGTCTTAAGGGTTGGTTCAATTTCTCTTAGATCAAGATGCGGAGCCTCTCAGTATTGGCAAGTCTTGGGTTTAACTCTCTCGAATCTCTTGGAATTAAACACCATAATTAATAGTGATAATTTACCATATTTACCTTTCATAAATCATGAAAAAGTACTTAAACAATTTTCCATAAAATCTACACTAAAAAAACTTAACAATCATACAACATAAAATATAATAGATCTATGCATTTTTGTACAAATCAAAGTTCATTACAATTTAACTTCAAATTCTAACCTATAGTTTCCATCAATATAACATATCCCATGCCAATGATATAAGAAACTTTTTATTACAACATAGAAAAAAATCAACAAAGCTTCCCAATTTTTGTAAAGTGCAAAATATATGATAGCAAGTTCAAGTTCTTCTCACACATACCATAGATAAGCATAAAAAGCAATTGTTGGAGTATTTTGTTACTATCAAGAATTAATAATTGTATTGTACCTTTATGTGTTAGGTCTAGTGAGTTATTTGTGGTTTTGGGTTGCATTTTTATTTATTTTTATTTTGATAATGTTATATAGTGTATATAATTGTATTGTACCTTTATGTGTTAGGTTTAGTTATTTATTTGTGATTTTGGGTTGCATTTTTATGTATTCATATTTTGATATTGTTATACATTGTGCATAATTGTATTATACCTCTATGTGTTAGGTTTAGTGAGTTATTTGTGGTTTTGGAGTGCATTTTTATTTATTCTTATTTTGATAATGTTATATAGTGTGTGCATAATTGTATTGTACTTTTATGTGTTAGGTTTAGTGAGTTATTTGTGGCTTTGGGTTATAATTTTTCTTTATTCTTATTTTGATAATGTTATCTAGTGCACATAATTGCATTGTACCTTTATGTGTTAGCTTTAGTGAATTATTTGTGGTTTTAGGTTGCATTTTTCATTATTCTTATTTTTATAATGTTATACAATGTTCATAACAATATGAACTATCTTATGAGTCMTTCATTTGTAACATATTGTTTATAAAAAAAAATCAAATATATAAACAATAAGGTCYTTTAATATGGAGTTGTTAGAATTGGACAATACTCTTTCTAAGCCATGTGGTTTATGYGGTTTGTTAAGGAGAATATTAAGTAATATTGATTTTTTTACTTTAAACAAGTGTTATAGTAGAGTAGTRGCTATGTTTTTATGTTTTTGTTGATAATGAATTTGGAAATGTTATAGAAACAATTTTGTTAACRTTGATTTAGACCTTGAGATATAGATCAATAAAAAAATAGCCTTTGTTAGATTTAAGTTTACAACTAGTTTAATCACAAMTTAAGACCATAGTTACTAAATTCAGTYGAATTAGCCCAAATAATATGGAAGATCGACAGTACAATTCATGAGGTGAACTATCTGATTTAATTTGATTCATTGAATTGTGTTGTTATCTTTACCATGAGTGTGTGCCTCTTACTTTCATGCCAGACCAAAAATTTTCATAACTGCCACGACTGCCTCTATGAGATCACTCTCTTGGCCTTTCATTGACCCAACATAGGAAGAGAGGGCCAAAATGAAGATAGATAGTCACATTGCACAATTTTTTGTTGTTTTTGTCATTGTTGAAGGTAGTATCACAACAATAGTAACTAATGGATATATGGTGATTCTAGACGTATTCGTGAGGAGATAACGATAAGATGCAAGTGCAATCACATAGATGTGCTATTTGACCTCAAAATATATTCAAAACAATAGTGACTAATGGATCCATGGTGATTCTAGACATATCCATGGGGAGATAACGAATAAGATGTAAGTGGAATTGCATAGCCATGTTATTTGACCTCAGAATGTATTCATGAGGAGAATAATGATAACGATGGAAGAGAATTACATGGATGCTTCTTAGATTTGTCATCAACATTAACATTGTTATTTTGGAAAATTATATTTGTGAATTTTGGTAAATTATATTGGAGAATTTTAACGACTTTTTTTCGAATTGAAATTTTTTCATTCATTTTTTTTTTGTATCATACCAAATTCGAATTCAAACTTGGTAATTATGCTTAAGACTACATGCTTTAGTAGTAGGTTTAATCCATAGATTATTATAGATCCAACTACCTATGTAATAGTTGCTACAAGATTTTCATGTGTAGAAATAAAATGATTGACTATATATGAATTGCATAATGTGTTTTGTTTTGGGTGAGTGCAAGAACTTGGTGGCCAAAAAAGTGGAAATGGCATGATTAAGAATGTGCACTCGCAAGAACGTGTGTGTGTTCTTAGGAACACACAAGTGTTCCTACAACTATAGGTTCAGTTGTGGTCGAACCTCCACATGGATTGCCACATAGGTTAAGTAGTAGGAGTGTGTGCACACTCTTAAGAACGTGTGCGTGCTCTTAAAAACGCGTGCACATTCTTACTGTTGTTTTTTTTTAAACTGCTCGAGAGCGATTTTGTGCATATTGTGCACAAAATCACACTCGCGTTTCTCATTGGGAAAATAGTGTGAATAGAGGAGGAAGAAAGGGAGGATATTGCCACTGCCACCACCACCGTGTGTCCAGATCTCTTACATTTATCTTAACTTTAATCCAATTTAGTCATTCTAATTTAGTATTTTTTACCCAATAATCTTAATTGAAAAAAAATTGTGATTTAGTATTTTAAATAAAAAAGGAAACTAATTTACATGTCGTGGATGTTAAATTGTAGCATATACAATATAATGGAACCCCAAGAAAATTTAAACCCCTCACAAGAAAACCAAGAAGATCAAAACCCCAACCCACCACCACCACCACACAATGTAAACAATGAAATTGATGAGGGGTTGGTGATATTAAGAAACCTTGAGGAACAATTAAGGGAGACTAGAGAACCTAGCAGAGTCTCCTTGACCACTTCTTTGGACATCATTGTTCAGTTCATTGCAATTTCCCAAGGGAAATTGACATCTATTTCTGACTATAGGGAAAGAATGTACGAGTATTATATTACTGGTTTGGACAGAAACCAAATCAAAGAACTAGGCATTTCAAAAAAACAAATATTGTCTATTTTTAGGGATCCTAGAAATGGCCAAGAACTACAATTGACCAGGAAACGCATATCCATTGATTGGTGCATCCATCCCCAGATTAGTCAAAACTGGATGGTGTTACGCATCAAAATTACTCACTTTGATAGTGTTGCAAGTGTCGTCATTACAAGTGTCGTAAGTGTCGCATTTTGCTCACAAGTGTCAAGCAAAGCATACTGCCATGATGCCTATGTCATACTTATAATGAAATCAAAAAGACACTTGAAACACCTCAAACACTTGATTTGGAAGAAGAGGAATGGTTAAATGGAGTTATGTACCTCTTTCCATCTGAAAGAACCATTGAATCTGGGTTTTTAGAGGAGAGCGCTCCCCTATACCTCTCTCAGGAGTGTTGGCGCCCCTCTATAGAGTGTTAGGGAGTGTTATAACACTTGACAGCCCTTCTGGAGGAGAGATACTACTTTTGGGAGTGCTGGTGCCTCCTAT
This sequence comes from Picea glauca, assembly GCA_000966675.3. Taxonomy (NCBI): domain Eukaryota; kingdom Viridiplantae; phylum Streptophyta; class Pinopsida; order Pinales; family Pinaceae; genus Picea; species Picea glauca. Next base: position 11,622 of record JZKD02S2400202.1, read on the forward strand.
ACATGGCCATGGAGTGCTATAACGCTATGACATCCCTTTTGATAGAGCGCTACCTATTCTGGGCAACAATTGGTTTATTGAGAAGAATGAGGGGAAGATCCTCTTAATATATGAAGGCAGTTGGATTCGAATCCTTGGCCAAGCCATGATCATAGGGAAGATCCATAACCAAGGGAGGAAAATCCTCAACTTACTCTAAAGATATCTCAAGTAGTTGGGCCTCTCCAAGCCTATTTAAACATGCCTTCTCATGGTGAGAAGGAGGAAGAATTAGAAGCATGAAACCTATGATCTCATAGGAAACACACAGTGAAGTGGAGGCTAATTAGCGAAGCTATCCTCATTCTGATCGTGGAGATTTTGAGCAAGGGTTAGAAAACGAGAACTTGACAAAACTACTGCATTCCATCTATGGTTGTAAGTAATGTTTTGTTCTCATTAATATAATTCGCTTGGCCTATTTCTTTCTAATTTGTGTTTGAAATTACATGAATTTGTCTCTAAGTAGATAGGTCTACTTCGAACTAATCTCGATAGAGTAGGAAGTGGTTGTACTTTGTTTGTCTACAGGGCTTATCGAGGAGCTCAAGATTGGAGTTCAACTCGGAGCGTGCAGGGACAAACACCAATAAAAGGTACGTCTTTCCTCCTTCCTCCTCATGCATTAGTTTATGTAGACCTAAAAGGAAGTCAGTGACCATGATAAGCATTTTCTGTCTTAGATTTAAGAGTCTAGCTCTTTGAGGAGATCTACCTGTCCGTAGGGAGATTTTCCTTCAACAGAAACTGGCGATTCCACTGGGGAATCGAATCGAAACTTTTGGTTTTGGTTTTTCCTCATAGACCTTGTCTTACCCTTTGTTTTCTATAGGCCTTGTTCACCCCCTATGTATTATTGCACTTGTTGATTCAATCCTCAATCCATCACATGCATCTTGATTGACAAAAAATTGACTAATTTTTTGGTTTTTTTGACATTTTTCTGAGATTTTTGAGCCCGGCGCCCTTGTGCCTATGTTAGCCCAGCGCCAACACTCAGTGGAAGCCTCAAACAGAGCTTTATAACGCTCTGGTGGCCCTTACACCAGAGCGCCAACCTCTTTTTTGATAAATTACCTTCCAGAATTGTGTTTTTTGCAACTCAGTCTCTGTTTTTTGCCCTTGTCTAGCTTCTTGATGCTTCATGACATCTTCCTAATGACATTTGACCCTCTTCTTTTTGAGAAGTAGGCGCTTTTTTGTTTATATTTGGTGACCTTCTCTCTTATTTTGAGTCTTTTCTCCTGTTGAGAACTTGGAATCGATCCACTGCCTTTTTCTCTCGTGTCTAACTGAGCAGAAACTTTGGTGAAGGACATCAGAAGTCTATGAATCTTCTCACTTGGTTCTTTTTTGAGGTCATTTTTCTTGAACATCTCTCTTTTGTGTGAATTGTTTGATTTTTCTTTGTTATCTTTTGTTTTCTGTTTGCTTCTTGTTTCAATCACAGCAAGAGGGTGTGTGTTGTGTGTGCGAAATCTGCTCATACTTGTCTGAATCACCTTGATTTGAAAGGGTAGTTAGTAGGAGAAGTCTTGCATTGAATTAATCATCATTTGCATACAAACGAAAAAAGATACATTTTAGTGATTGGTTTGCATATTAGAAGGCGTTTTTTAAAATGTTTTAGCATTGCATTAGATTTGATTGAGAACCAATTGATAGAGGACATTTCATATTAGTGTTTGAAAGTGAAAACGACTCTTTCTCTTTCCCTTAAATAGGCGTTCATTGAAAAGAAACGATTGCTTATCATCTTTCATGCATCTTTTTGGGAATTGAGTCCTCATTCCACCAGTTTCACTTTCGTGCACCCTTTGAGTAAAGAATAACTATAAAACAAATGTTAATTAAAAATTATCTAGAACATTTTTGTTTTTAGGATCTTCCACCAACAGTAGACTAGGGTTAGCACTTTGGATTAGGCTGTGACTACAACTCTCCAAAGTTTTCAAAACAAACATTATCATCCTGAGCTAGGGAGAGTCAAATCCAATTGTTGTATTGGTTTTCTGGGATCCCCCTCTCACACAAGGGTTACACACGAGGTCACATTCGGGCGAATTACGGAGATTATCCCTCTGTGGTTCAATTGTTTGTAGTGGTCGAATCGTATATTGGGGGTCACTTGGAGGTATACCCACGATTATGTGTGGGAGCCTCTCGAGTTGATTTCGGACTTGTTATCCTGCCCATACATTTCGGATCGGACTGTCGACTGTACTCGCCTAGGGAATCACTGCAAATTGGTGTCTTTAGTTTCCATAATATTTAGGTACTTACACAAGGTGACGGTGAAGGGAAGTCTCATTGTACCTAGAACAGACATTGGTCAAACTCACTCGGGCTCCTTGGAGGGTAAATCCACAATTACTGCGTGGAAGCTTGCACCAAGGTGAAAGTTCGTTAAGCAGGTCACCATTGTAACTGTTCCACCATATCCCATCCCCTTCTCGACTTGATCACACGACGTTGGATTTCATTACCAACTAGTACGATCATCGAGAGAAGTTTTTTGTCTGCTTGGTTGATTCCTAGATTTTATTAGCGTATGTCGTTTCTTTTTGTTAGTTGGCCCTAGATTTTCAGTGTGTTCTGTTATTTTCCACAATTGAGCCCATAGACGATCAAGGTCTTTGCCGATCATGTAGGATGCAAGGGATGCCTTTGGAAGGCTATCAACCCTTCCCTCCTAACCCTCCAGAAGACAACTATCGTAGAGAGGTAGAAAATCAATCCAACGCTGGAAGTGTTATTGCTCCTCCATTAGATAACTTAGAAGGCACTTTGGACACGGTTGAAAATCCCACTACATATGTGTCGGTAACTCCTCTCGAACCACTTTTGGTTTGTTTAGAATCCCTTGGAAACATCAAAGATGAAGAGATCCCACGATTACTGAAGAGGATCATTACCGAAACATATATGGGATCCACAGAACCAATCTTTGGTGATGAGTATAGGACTCCTGTTCGTCCTAGCACTGCAGTAGAAACCAATCCCACACCTACTCGTTCTGTATGGAGGACTTCATTGGGACGTGATCTCTATGAACATTTCGAATCTATTCGACAACCCTTTCATCGTCATGACCCTCCTAGTGAAACATGACCATCCGGTCAAACCATGAATCACCCAGTTGATCAGGTTATTAACCCTACTGCTACACCATCACAAGTCCATCCTAATGCTAGACTCATAACCTCTACTCATCCCCAAAGCACTTCAATATCTACCCCCGTTTCTATAATATTTTACTCTACAGCTCCACATGTTCCACATGATCTTGTTGGGACATCTTCTCACCCGAGAACATAGAGCGTTGTTGGAAAAACACAACCGGCTGGAGGGAAACCACCATCCAATGCACCTTTCTCTCTTGGAGGACTACCTTTCCATGGTGGGACTACCCCTCCCAGGGGACAGTCCCCTTTTCATGCTCCTCCTGGAGGGCAACCTCCATTTTCCAGTCATACCCCGGTCATAAATCCACCACTGGCAGGGGGGAAACCCTCGTTTGCTGGAAACCCTTCACAATCTTGGGGAGTATCTTCAGGAGGCACTTTTACTCAACCCCACATTGGGGGGCACTTGTATAATAACCCACTAGGAGGAGTATCCAATCCCGTCCCTTCCGAAACATCTTACGGGCAATCTTATCTGGGTGGCATCCCAAACACCACCTAGAGTTCTCTGGGACCACAATCTTATCCTCCTCATGGGCCTCATGTGTATCCGCCTTCAGGGTCTACTCCTTACTGTTTTCAAGGGAAAAATGTTTATCCTCCTCACGGGAAAATAAATCACCCAGCCTATAATGTTCAGAACCCACCGGGTTATGCCAATGTTTCTCATGCACCATCGAATCCTTCTTATCCTGGACAACAACAACCGTATGTAGGAGGACCTATTGGTTACATCTATCCACCTAACCCAGTCTATGGTCCTACTGGTGTTCCTATGCTGCACCAGTATCATTCGCACATTAACCGACAACTACCTTTCCTTGCGACTCTGGATCTCCCAGACTTGTCTCAGTTAACTAATGATCCTATTTCTCATTCACCGGTTTGGCCAGTCATTCCAGCTAAACTTCCTTATGATATTCCGAAATTTGACAGAAACCCTGGCGAAGATCCGAACAACCATGTGATGACTTTCCATTTGTGGTGTTCATCAAACTCCCTCATGGATGATTATATACGTTTGCGTCTTTTCCAGCAAACACTTACCGGTTCAACAAAAAAGTGGTATATTGAACTACCACGTGCTTCTTTTCATGATTTCAATTCCCTTGCCATGTCTTTCTTCATGCACTTTCAACTGCCTATTCGCTACGAGACAGGTACTGAACTTTTGACCTCCCTTCGTCAAACTAAGTCCGTCCATATCTCTGACCATATTCATGAGTGGAGGCGACGATGAAGGATGATCAAGGCAGTCATTCCTGACATGCTATTGGCAGAATGGTTTACTAAATCATTGTTACCCCCAATCGCTCGCGATGTCGCTATGGGTGGTGTGGTCACAGAGGAACAATCCATCGCTCAGGCTCAGTATTTAGATTTGGTTTATTCCCAATCTGGTACTTTGTATGATTTTCTTCCGAATGTTGCTCGAGCTAATACTGATCCTTCTAAACCATCATCCTCATCTCATGCGGATGGTGTTATTGGTTCTGTCAAAACTCAATTCTTTTCCCAATCGAATACACTCTCCTCTACCTCCCCCCAAACTCAGATCTCTGAGGTGAATGCAGTTCAATCTGCCCCTTCACAACAATCCGGAGGTAAGAAGAAGACAAAGAATAAATCAAAAAATAATAATGAACAACCAAAAAATCAAACACCTGCTACTGAAAAGCAACCACAACGGAAATTGAAATTTCCATGTATCATTTGTGGTGATGATCACTACACTCGAGACTGTCCACTTCACAATGAAGTCGCCAAAATTTTCCAAGGAAAGTCACAACCCGTTGTGCTCACTCATCGTTTTCCGCAGCAGCAATCCGTGGTTGCTCAAACCCCCTCTCCTGGGGGCAGTTCTTGCGATCCTCATAATGAGGCATCATCGAGTGCACATATTTATATGTTTAATGGGATCAATTTGACCACTCTCTCTAGGACATATAACACACTAGGTAACCCTGACAAAGGAAAAGACACCAACGGTGCTGGTACTTTACCGGATCCATCATCGTCCTCCGTCAGTCTGCCATCGGTTAATCCTCCGTCTGGACCACTTCAGATTGAGAAACCCACGTTCAACTCTATCTTACGCCCTCCTAAGAGCACTATCCGCAAAGCTACCTTTAATCCTAGTTCACGTGTCGCCCAGAACTACAACATTGTTGAAGATTTGGCTCAAGCACCGTGTGCTATGTCTCCGTTAGAAGTTCTACAGCACTGCCCCAGTCAATGTAGAATGCTCTTGGTTTCTCTTGGCGTTGTTGATCCTGAGTCGTCCAATCAGATCATGTTTAACTTGGACAATTATGTGTCTCGACTCTCCCACCAACTTGCTTTCCAAGTTTGTTGTTGTTCACAATCAACAAATCCACCAAACTATTCTGGATGAGGGAGCCTCGACTTGTGTCATGTCTTTGGTGTGTTGGAAAGGTTTAAAATCACCAGCACTCAACAAATCCCCAATGATGTTACCGACGGGCAAGGTTTTCATCCCCATGGGCTTTTACAGTCCCTGCCCATCCAATTGGGTGGCAAAATTGTTATTGTTGATGTCAAGGTGGTCGATGCTCCCCTCGATTACAACTTGTTACTTGGAAGAAGTTGGTTTTATGCTATGACTATCGTTGCCTTGTCAGTTTTTTGATGTGTCCAATTTTCTCATCAGGGAAAACTTGTCACTGTTGATCATTTGGATTTCTGCGCGACCGATGCTCGCACCCCTGCTACCAACAATATTCCTTTCTTGGGAGACCACAAGATCACGTATGAAAGCATTGGTGTTGTCTTACTGAAATATTCTAGCCTCAGGGGTAACTTCCCTACACCACTTCCATTGACTACACATCATATTGCCACCGTCGATATGATTTCAACCGCGGCTTATCAATCTTTGGAATCATCTTACCTTTGGATTGTACCTCGTCCGTTGAAATTCAATGCACTAGGTGACACCGTGCCACTTAATCTAGCCAAAACATCATATGTTTCTACCCAATCCTCTTCTCCCTCGTCAGATGACCAACATCTATTGGCACCTGACGTTTCCTTGATGCAATCACGGTTGAGTTCCTTGTCGTCTGCGATCGACTACATTTCCCCAACTTTTCCCTCAGATGAATCTATTCCAGAGATGCTTCACACTGACAAGTTACCTCAGGATAATAACCGTCACCGATCTTCTTTTCTTCCCCCTCGTGAAGAAATTCAGGCAGATATACAGTCTATCTCCCCTCCTGATGTTGAGTTTCTATCATCTCCCATGCTTTCAACTTCCGATGATTTGGATCTGGTAGTAGACATGGTGATTTATTTGGTAGGGTTATTGGAGCCTGATCTCCTTACTCCTATCGCGACCCTCGACATGTGTGTCATTCCCATGTGATTATCTTCCATCCAGCGAAGATCTCTTGGAAGCCATGACCGAGTTTTGTCCCTTGACATGTTATCCTTCCAGAGCGTTATCCTCTCGGAAGCCATGATCAGGAAGAAACCATGAGCATAGTTTCTCTTCTCTGTGACAAACTCGTTAAAAAATGAAATAGAGGCCCTGAGCATAGTTATTTTCCTGTGTCAAGATCGTTAAAAAATGAAACAGTCGCCTCTCTTGAACCTTGTTTTCATCCACCCTTATCCTTTTTCTCATCTCATAGAGAAATTGGTGACAACCTCAAAGTCAGTGAATGAATTGAAGCTTGGAGGGCATGTCTCTAGCCTTTGCTGATCATTCTGGAGTTAAGCCACTAGCTTTCATGCTGGGGGCATACCGAGCTTAGTCTTTGTTCTTTCTCGTGCTCGTAAATACATGAGAATGCATCTGGGTAAACTTTTATCTCTTTTTCGAACCTGTATGGATACACGAAAAAGGAACCCCTTGGAGTCTCCTTTAAGCTCTTTTCAGACTCTCTAAACATGAAAAGATTGCCGAATGATCTTGCTTTCTTTCCCACTCGTTAAAAGTTTTGAAAGGGTGTCTTTCGAGTGATAATTTATCTCTTTTTCGGCCTCGCGAGACTAACATTACGAAAAAGGACAACATTGGAGTCACCTTTAAGTTCTTTTCAAACTCTCTAAACATCAAAAGATTGCCGAGCACCTTGTTCTCTTCACGCTCGTTAAAGTATTTGAAGAAAACGTCTGTTGAGAAATAGTTTATCTCTTTTTCGATCTCATCAGACTACTTTACGAAAAAGGAACTGAGAGAGTTCTCTTTTAAGTGTTTTTCTAGACTATATAATCATGAAAAACCTTCAAGTTTTCTGTCTTTGGACTCTTTAAAACAAACATCGACAGGCCCATACAGGATCGAACCCTTACTTCTTCTAGTTCGTTAAACAAAGGAAGAGGAACTTACCGAAGGTGAGTTTTATCGAGCATGTGTTATTCTCCTCGAGCTCGTTAAATTAAAAAGAGGTACTCATCTATCTGGATGGGGGAAAAATTGAAGGAAGCAAGCCAAGCAGTTTTTTTAGAACATTACCAAGTAACTCGTAGAGTCACCCTTGAACAAGACACTTTGTCTTTGCATACATTTCAATCCACTGAACCTTTGTACTGAACCAATCCTTTGAGTTTATTTTACTCCTTTGGGTCACCCGACGTAAGTCACAACATCCACTGCATTGTCAAGTTTTGGTCCATGTCATGTTTTTGCTGTTGTGCCTCAGTGTTCAAGGGAAGTATCCACCTCAAGAGTCAGCCATCACAAATATATTGTCTCAATACCCGTGTCAGTCCATGTTCATTTGATCTAACATTTACATCTCTGTGTCTGTTTCGCATCGTTGATGTGGGATACATCAAGGCCCTCCTTCGACGAGTTTGTTCCTGTCGACTTCAACACATTATCCAGGAACTAGACTTAGAAACCAATTAGTACTTTGGGACCTGCATGCCTCAATGGAAGGCCTCCTCACATCTGACAACGGGTTTACATCATTGACCTCTGATCGGATGATTCCACGGATGTTCGACTTCAACTCATCCATTCACTTTCGTTGGAATGTACTAGAGTACCTTGGGAATCATTGACATCAATGGTGATCTCCCTCATGCTTGTTAACGGTTTACATCATTGACCGGTAATCAAGTGGTTTATGCCATGTTCAACATCAGCACATCTATTCACATGGTTAGATTCGTACTACATCATGATCGGTAAGAAGACCCTGGGTTGAGTGATCACTCTGATATGTACTTTTCCCAGGTTGCGAAGGAGTTTCTCTTGAACAGTGGCACATATACTGTCACATAGATCCACTTTGTATTGGTTGTGGTTATGTCTTGTCATCTCGTAGATCCACTGTGTATTCTTCATGGCTACGATCAGTTCAGATCATATGAGTATAGATCCACGTTGTATCCTCAGTGGCTATACCTTTTACCAATACCATTATGGATCCGCAGTGTATTTTATGGCGGCCATATCTTGCAAGTCTTGATCACCCAAGCATAGGTATGTCTGCCTTGGGTTGGAAACATGTCATAATATTTGTTGGATGTTTGTGTGCAGCTTTTGTTAGGTTCTCCGCATCTATACCCTTGCTTGAAAGTCTACAAATCATTTCAGTTATCAGTTCTCATCTTCTAACTTCATACTTTGGGGGGCAATCTGTTACACATCAAAATTACTCACTTCGATAGTGTCGCAAGTGTCGTCATTACAAGTGTCACATTTTGATCACAAGTGTCGCAAGTGTCAAGCAAAGCATACTGCCATGATGCCTATGTCATACTTATAACGACATCAAAAAGACACTTGAAACACCTCAAACACTTGATTTGGAAGAAGAGGAATGGTTAACTAGAGTTATGTACCTCTTCCCATCTGAAAGAACTATTGAATCTGGGTTTTTAGAGGAGAGCATTCCCTTATACCTCTCTCAGGAGTGTTGGCGCCCCTCTATAGAGTGTTAGGGAGTGTTATAACACTTGACAACCCTTCTGGAGGATCACTACTACTTTTGGGAGTGTTGGCACCCCCTATACATGGCCATGGAGCGCTATAACGCTCTGACATCCCTTTTGACAGAGCGCTACCTATTCTGGGCAACAGTTGGTTTGTTGAGAAGAACGAGGGGAAGATCCTCTTAATATCTGAAGGCAGTTGGATTCGAATCCTTGGCCAAGCCATGATCACAAGGCAAATCCATAACCAAGGGAGGAAAATCCTCAACTTACTCTAAAGATATCTCAAGTAGTTGGGCCTCTCCAAGCCTATTTAAACATACCTTCTCATGGTGAGAAGGAGGAAGAATTAGAAGCATGAAACCTATGATCTCATAGGAAACACACAGTGAAGTGGAGGCTAATCAACGAAGCTATCGTCATTCCGATCGTGGAACTTTTGAGAAAGGGTTAGACAAGGAGAACTTGACGAAACCGTTGCATTCCATCTACGACTGTAAGTAATGTTTCGTTCTCATTAATATAATTCACTTGGCCTGTTTCTTTCTAATTTGTGTTTGACATCACATGAATTTGTCTCTAAGTAGATAGGTCTACTTCGAACTAATATCGATAGAGTAGGAAGTGGTTGTACTTTGTTTGTCTACAGGGCTTATCGAGGAGCTCAAGATTGGAGTTCAACTCGGAGCGTGCAGGTACAAACACTGGTAAAAGGTACGTCTTTCCTCCTTCCTCCTCATGCATTAGTTTATGTAGACCTAAAAGGAAGTCAGTGACCATGATAAGCATTTTATGTCTTAGAGTTAAGAGTCTAGCTCTTTGAGGAGATCTACCTGTCCGTGGGGAGATTTTCCTTCAATAGATGGATAGGTGGTACATGGTTTTTGATAAACCTCCCTGCAATAAAAGTAGATGCCCTTATATTTTATGAGGAAATTATGGGTAAACATGTCAACTAGTTTAACATTAGTGACTTCCAGGGGGTGGGTTGAGGGTCCACACAGGACCGAGAGTAGGCTAGGAGCAACCTCGAGTTAGGTCCCCTTCCCCTAGGTGAAGTCCCGACCCCCCTGGTAACATACATAACCTCTCACAGGCAGGGCACACTAACTTCGAGTCCCCATTTGGAACTAATTCGTCTTATGATACATTCTTGATTATTAAATATGCATGAAATGTACACATGCATTTATCAAGATTCATGCTACCACATAAAAGAAATGAACCATACGACATGCACAACAATAATCAACAAGAATGTAAATTATAGATGTGAAAATTATAGATAATTAAATACACAATGAAAATAAAGATACACAGGTAAATAACCATAGCAGAGAGCACTTATCTTCTCTGAAACAAGACACTAACCGGCTGAAGACCAAGGACGTTCTACCCAACCGTAGACATTGTTGTTCCAAGTCTCAACAACAATGTCACCCCTGAGCTAGGGCTATGAATCCACAAGGACGGTTCCAGAATGCCACTCAAATTACCAAACTAGTGAACACTCAAGCTCTCATAGGATTCTCAACACCCACAACAATCCAAAGTATGCCAACTCTCTTCTACCCAACCTACACAACCCAAGAGAATGGACCCCCTTCTCTGCCACGCAGTCCCTTAGGCTGTCCATATCCTTCCAGGGCTCCAGTGCAGTTGGTCCAGAATCTCCATGCTGGGACTCTCATGACTCACAACTATGAGAAAAAATAAGCACAGACCAAAGCATCTTAGACATGCAGGTCTTGATTCATGGCTGGAATACACCAACGGATTCTACAACCAACCATACCATGGATTCTCTTCAACAATTCGTTTTCCTTTCCCAATCCAAGACACGAATGAGGAAAGATGAGTGGGTGAAATAATGAATGGAGTGAAATCCCTACGAAAGGTGTGAAGAACGAGTAATTGAGTGAATGAGGGAATGAGTGAAATCCCCACAAAAGGTGTGAAAAACGAGTAATTGAATGAATGAGTGAATGAGTGAGGAAGAAGCAAACAACAAAAGAAGAACCCCCACCCCTAATGCTTATTTCTTCTCATTGCTTCCCAAACCTCTGTACTTCCAGGAGACTAATTTCATTATTTACCTGAAGATTTGGATGCCCCCCCTTTAGAGGGATGAGGAATATTTTGGGTTGCCCCTTTTGAGGGGGGAACATATCCATGGTTCTTCCCACTTTTCGCCTCTTTCTTGAATGCTCCTTCCAAGGTGGATTGAATGCCTAAATCTTTGTCTGAATCTACTTCATTCCCCATTCTATTTTGATTGGAATGTCTACCCACTTTCTTTGTTGTTATATTTTGGGAGACTTTTATCTCTGATTCTTCACTCAATTCCTCCTGGATTCCTTCCTCTAGAATAACTGGAATACCTTAAATAGGTCGAGAAAGAATATTGTTGGGGGTGGGATCCCCATTCTTGGTGGATGCAGCATATTGAGGTTTCGAATGAGACTCAGGCTTCTCCACCACTGTCTTTTTTAAGTCTTCATTTTCTAGAATCATCTCACAATAATTTTTTTTGTCTGCTTATATATTTTCTAGTGTTGCATACTTGTTACTACTTCTCTCAACCATTTGAATCTCTCCAACCACATATTTGAGAATCTGGGGAGATGGGAGTCAAGGATTTTGTTGGACACACTGACTACACTGCAGGGGGGGTGAATAATGTAGGGCTCTTTTCCCAAACTTCCCTTTACACAAAACTCCTTAGTTAACAATCAAAATTTTATTCATTACTTACTGCTGCGATTTATAACCAGTTAAGTGTGAACATGCATGAGAAACATATATCAACAACATATATCATCAATAAGTCATCACCGCAAGGAAAACAAAGAACACAAGATATATGCACAATTTTCTTTTTATTACGGACTACAACCCTTGGGTTATCAGCAACAACTAAATAGAGTACAACTCTACAAGAGCACCAGCGCTATAATGCAAGACTCAGCTCACACTCTCAGCACCAACTAAGAAGAGGAAACAATCCTCAACAGATACCAATCTGTCAACAGGTACATGACCTGTCGGTAGTGCATCATGCGTATGTATGTTCCCTACCACTAGTACAACTCGCGTATGTACACGACCAGTATGTACTACAACATCCGTATCACTTCTGAGTTACTTAGGGTTTATTTTCAAGATAAACTCAAATCCTCTATAACCTCCAATCCAATTCACTTATGTCTTTCACTGTCCAATCTGACCCATAACCAATCACAACACATCCAAGCTCTCCAACAACTTACTCATGCTCCTCAACCATACAATATGAATGCTACTCAATCATGTATAAGAAACCAGTATACTATAGAAATCATATCGGTACTGAATCATAAGAGTGTTGCTCACTCTATCAACCAACACAAACCAAATCACAACAACCATACCAAGAATTCCTTAGGAATTCACCACACAACAAGCAAGAGTATCCATCAAGACAACAATGTAGCCATACCATAGTTTCTATGGTAGTTCTAAGCCCATAGAATGTAGATCTAGAACCTGCTTTAGTATTCAAGAGCTTGGCACCAACTCACACACAAGTCTTCATGACTTCATCCACTGTATGCACTCTGTCCTCATTCAACGCACGTATGTACGCGCCATGGCTAACTGCAGCCTCCATATACCTCAGAAACTAGGGTTTCTGAACTTCCAAAACTTTTTCCGTCGTGATCTTAGACTTACCGAAACTTTGATGCATCCATGAGATCCTCCAGATAATCTCTCTCTCATAATAGATCTTCAATACATGCTCAAGAGATATTTTTCACAAGAGACCCTTGCCTCTTATTAATACTCTCCGAGTAGATTCCTTAGAAGCATATTCTAGGTCACTTGGCCCACATAGCCACTTGTTAAAAAAACAGGATCGTGGAGCAATAAAATAAAAAAAATGTAAAAATAAAAGACATAAGATACGCAATACAATAGAGACACATATATACGTGGTTCACCTAGTGTGGGCTACATCCACCAAAGAAATTTCCAGGTCCTTCCTTTATTATTATCTAGCAATCGAAGGGATACAACCTACAACAAACCCGCTGTAACATAGTCAATTATGTTCAACTTTTCCCAATTTTCCACTTTTCCATGTATCCAATAGCCACTTGACCACTTAACATTATTTTCTCATTATAGGGTTAACCTTCTCATAACTACTTTCCATAAATAGAAAGTTCTCCATTTATTTTATTATTTAAATAGTCCTCCTTGACTTTGTCACTTTACTTTATCATTTAAATAATGATTTCTTCTTTTCAAGCACTTTGAATTATTTGACCTTTTGGGGCTTCAAGCCAACATATGAGGGTCCTTCATCCTCGTAGGGCCATAACTCTCAAACCATGAGGATTTATGTGACATTCCACATACCACCGAAAATGACATGACAAGTACTATCCATCTAGGATAGTTTCACTAAACAATTCATTAATCTTGATCTCATTATTCCACATATAAGCATGGGTTCTCTAACCATACTTCTAGGATAACTCAACCACAAAGCGTCTTCCTGTGAGGGATTTCACCATAAGGGGACCACTTTGGAGTTCATCCATTTGTAATCCTCATCAACCATGATAAGACAATAATGAGTCATCTTTACATCAAACCAACTATGCATCATATATCAAATAAACCACATTGATCCATGTTCATCTATGCATAACATATCAATGACAACTCATTGATCCATCTTCATTTATGCATCACATATCAATTACAACTCATTGATCCATATTCATCTATGCATGACATCATATGACTATGATTCCACTTGACATCTATCCATTCACATCAAGGACAATACATATTACATTAGTATGCTATGACAAGACATTGTTCCTTTGACATCAATCAATCAATCAATCAATCCTTTGGCATCAATCAATCATTTGACATCAATCAATCAATCCTTTGACATCAATCAATCACTTGACATCAATCAATCAAACCTTTGGCATCAATGACAACATGATCCAACAATCTCCCCCTTTTCATTGATGGAAATACCAACATTGATGTCAACACCAATCATTGATGTCAACATGTAGACAAAGAATTGCTTCTACATCAATATTCATCAATCACATCAATGTCACTATCTCTCTCCCTTTGACATCAATGGCAAAGGGTAGTTCTCTCCTTAGGGTTGCTCCCCCTTCTTGAACTCTCCTTGGGGATGCTCCCACTTTCCGAATGCCTTTGATCTTCCTATGAATAATCTCTCCCCTTTTTAACAAGGGATATCACTCTGATGTAATGATGAAGATATATCACTCATGCTCCTCTTGTGACAAACACTCCCCCTGGAACTATGCCTCTGTGCTCTTTCAAATATAGGGCTATCTTACCAAGTATGCAACTGATAAATATCTCCTCCTAGAGTCATGGGAAGAAGAATGACTCCCCCTATGGGTATGTCTCCCCCTGTCTTCTCTGAAATATGAACAATATGCTACCACTGCAAATGTTACTGCTCAACTGGAACATAGATCAACCCCTCTTTCTATGATGATCCTTGGACTTGTCCATGCATCAAACATGTGTCATACCATACATCATGAAGCAAAATACATGTCAACAATGAAATAGAGAATCATGAACAAACACATCATGTGCCAAACTGTGTGCCAACCATGCACAATACCCATGTCCATCAACCATGTGTATTAATACCAAAGATATCATCAATGAAGAGTGTCAACCATATGCTAAGAACATGTGCCAACTATGTGTTAAGCATATATCCATATCACACACAAATTTCTCTAACAATCCTAAAAATGAGTCAAAGAAAGATATGTCTCATCATGTACTAACATTATCAAGTGGATCTTATCAATATATGTATCCAATCCATGTACCAAACATGTGACAATGGTGTACCAATCATATGCCTCTACCAACATGCCAACCATGTGCATATACCAATATGCCAACCATGTGCATCTACCAACATGTCAAACAAGTGTCATATCACTCATGATATGTCTCCACCATGAACCAAGTATCAAAATCATGTATCTCAATCAATCAAGTGTCTCAACTATATCATCCCATATGTCATGTACCAAAGTATATGCTAATCAAGTACTACCAATGGTGTACTTTTAGCCAAGTACTATCATCCAAACATATACCATCTATGAGTGTACCAAACATGCACATCAACAATTATCACGACTTGTACCAAGAAAGTACATCAACCATGCACCAATACCACAACAAAATGAATCCTCATGTATGTATGCCAAATCCACCACAAAACATGTGCCAATCAAACTACTAGTAGGTTCCTCTACCAATGTACTATAAGTGTACCAATAATGCATCAACTATAGGTCATACTCATCAATGATGTACAACATGATCACCTCATCAACTCACCAACTACATGTCCCAATATGTAGTCCAACCATATGCCAAATACATGCACCAAGATATCCAACAAATATGCTTCAATAATACATCATAAGATATATCAATGAAACTCAAATATGTACCAACCATGTACACTAAACACGTCATCCTAAAACTCTATTCACTACAACAAATACTAAGCATCCAATATGTACTAGATGTATGCCTCAATATATCAATGACATCTCTAGATAGCATCATCATGATATATCTCATAACCAAGGTGCCATAACTTAACTGTCATAACCATCATTGTTCTTCAACATAAAATGCCTCAATCCATACTCAAGGGTTAGTACCATGCATCCAAAATAGTATTTCATCACTCAACCATATATCACGATCATACATACAAATATGTATGCCATCATGTAATCATGGGCACCTGCAACAAACCATGTTATATCTTGTAATAAACAATGTCATATCCTGCAACACAATTTATACCATCACATCAAACTGCAACCCTTATGCATATCATTTTTCCCAAGGCTTTACCACATATACGCAGCTTGTTGCACAAACAACTCGCATATGTACGCAACCTATTCATAGGTCATCCTACGTATGTATGCGACTGTTACCACTGTAACCCACGTATGCTTATGAAGATGACACACTTGGGCTTCCCTTAAGGCTTCCATTCTTCTCTAGTTGTCCAGTCTTCTTCACCCACTTCTGAAGGTGTCCTTGCTTCTTAGAACTTGAGCTCTAAACTTCCATATTTTCATAAATGTCTCCCTTCCTAACTTCATGCCTTCTTCTAGTCATGCTATATGAAGTCTTCATCATGGATTTTCTTCTTGTGTTCTAGAAATCCTAGGATTTGTGGCCAAATCCACTACAACTGGAGCATCTCATGGTGTGACAGTGAACAACATTGTGTCCTACTTTATCACATATCCAACACCTTATGGTGTTATGAAATCTTCCATTATTTATCCTTGCATAAGATTTGGATTCCAAAGCTTTGTGACCATATTCATTACATGAATAACATTGACCATGAAAAACACTTTCCTACCTTTTCTTTGGTGTCCATCCCTTTTGAGGTGTAACGATGGCTTCTTGATGTCTTCCTTTCTTTTTTCTTTTGAAATTTTCCTTTCCTTGTGTAGATGGTTGACTTGCAACATTGTCTTCATCCTTTGAGAATGAGGGACTTACCTCATGCTTCTTTGAGGTGCTTTCTTCAGCATTTGCAACTTCTCTCTTGTATCCAAGACCTGATTTATCATTTGGTGCTCTTTGACTTTCCAAGATCTCTTTCAAGATTATTGAGCTATTAAAGAATTTGTTTGACTTCTCCACTTTCTTTCTAAGATCAACAACTCCAGCTTCTAACTTATGACATGTTTGTTCCTTTTCATTTACTTGATTCTTCAATAGTTCCTCTACCATTTTGGCTTCTTCAATTTGGGTCTTGATATGGACAATAATTTCAAGACTTTTGTTAATATCATGATCTACCTTCTTATCTTGTTTTTCATTCTTTAGTCTTGTGATCTCTTCTTCCTTTTCTTCTAATTGAGTCTTTTTACTCTCTTCTTGTTCTTTGATCATTTCCTTTAACTTCAAGATGTGCCTTTGACTCTTCTTAAGAATTTTTTTAGTGTTATCCAAAATATAGCTATAGTCTATATAATAATGGGCATTGATGTATTCATATATACCCCTTTCAACTTTCTCTTTAAGCTCTGATAGTTTTTATTCTACTTCTTCCATGGGATAACAATCAATTGATTCTATACAAACTATTTCTAGATTTTCTTCTTCACTTGTAGAGAAATATTCAACATCATCACATTTTGAATTATTGCAATCA
>JZKD02S2400213.1:12612-29029 GCA_000966675.3 Picea glauca
AACAAGTATTTAAAGACCTCCCACAGGGTAAAACATCCCTGTGGAAATTATCAAAACAATTTACAAAAAATCTGGGGGTAATATCCCAAGTCCCTATTTTTTGCCTATGACTAACAACTGAAAACTATATCTAAACTACCACAGGATGTCCCATTTTCCAATGAAATTCATAGGTACCTGAAAGTAGACAAGAATACAGAAGTTCAGATATTGTTTTATTGATAAAATTGACAAAAATCTAATTTTCAAGACTAGCTACAGAATCTTGCGATTCTGTAGCTGGTCTAATTTGAGCACAGAATCGTTTTAAAATCAATCCAAAACTTATTGGAATTATATTCGACTTATTAAACCAAATCATTAATTACTAATTCCAAACAGAGTGAATCATTCATGCAATATCAAACCAACACTTGTATGCAAATTGAAACAAACGAAATAGTGGTTCCTTAACTGAACGGTGACAGGAATATATGCAAAATGTCAAACGTTTGTTATTGCCGATTGGGAGCATACAAGATCGATTGACAGTTGGGGAACCAACGAAATCATTTATTGAACCAATTTCAAAACAAATTATAATCGATTTAGCCAAATAGAGACCAAATATATCAATCTGAGCTTGACATAATCATTTTTCAAAATCAATGCTAACGGAGCAGTATCAAATCTATCTTCGGTACCAATCCAACTCATACAAGTAATTATGCCAACTCAAGGCACGCAACAATCATTTGCAAATCAAATCAAACAGGAACGAATTGAAACAATTTGGGGCTGACACAATCGTTATGCTAAACCGTATCAATCAACACACAACTACACGATTTTAGCAAAGAAATTTTCTGTACATATCGAATGTAATCAAAATCCAACGATAATATTTATTCAAAACGAAACAGACTTGTTATTCAGATAATCAAAATCAACAGGATTGTTTTGAATGTATTGAACCGAACCAAACGGAAACAAACCCAATTGACTATATTAATTCAAATGTACATAACTGTTTCAAAGCAAACCAAACAGAATCACAACTAACCCAATCTCTTATACTAATCTGAGCACACTAAAATCACATAACCAAATCGTATCTATATTTGAGTTTAGCAAAATGACTCTACTGTACAGGATCCACAACAAAATCATTTTTGATAATCAAACTATAACATAATCATTTCGAATGTATTAAAATGAACAGAGCTAATTGAAAGCAAATCCAATCGGTTAAATTAATTCAAGTAAACTCACAAAGCAAAATTGATGTCCAAACACATACCTGGGCAACTTGGTCATGATAATTTTGAATTGACAAACGCCGTTGCTGCTTCGACATTCCTGAAGACAATCAAACCGGTGGTTTTTTGTTTCTTGTCGTTGGCTCGAAGCTTGTTTCTCTCTTTTGACATCACTGTAACTTGTTCCTCTAACGATTTGATCTTTGATTGAAACACGGGAACGTCAGTGTAATAATTCTCTAGCCAAGAATTACATTGGATACATGATGGTTGCTCAGGCTTTGATACCACAGGCGAGGGTTTGTTCAAGTCACCGGGGGTTTCCTTATGCAACTTAATTCCAGGGTAATTAGGATCATTTTTGAGGAACAGAGGTAAGTTAGAGACATAGTCATAGGGTTCCTTAGAGCATAGGCAATGGGAATAGGGGTACTCCTTAGCTAGGAAACACTCAATATCAAAGTCTGAGTCCTCGCTCAACACTATTGGATTTTGGTCAACATTTGGCTTGGGTTTGTTCCTAGCACACCTCGATATCCATCGAGCGTTTTTCTTCCCTTTACTATTGACAGTAGTATCATTCTTACCTTTCTTCCTCATAGGCTTCTTAATGGCCTCAATCTTGTCTTTAGTACACGGGTTGGCTATGGCATCAGGTAGATCTATGTCAGGGCAATCCGAGGGTTTGACAGGGGGTAAAAGGATGTGAAGTGGCACGGCTGGTCTAACCAATGTTTCTATAACCACAACCTTGTTGATTTGAGCAGACTCGGGATTGGCAAAGCCATTCCTTGATAGGAAGGCTTGCCAATTATCACCACTGAGGTTTAAATGGTGGACGATAATGATATTAATCAAGCCGTGATGGAAAAGGCTGCTATCAGTCTTCTCGTGCTTGAATCTCTTAGACATCTTGTAAAGACTATGCAGGAAATAATGTAGCATATTCAAAGGGTAACCTATAAAATTCATCAACAACCGAAGGTGATACAGAAAAACCAAGCCATACCGACCTTCATAGGTCACAAACTGTTTAACAATTACCAAAAGATCGTGCCACCTAGGTTTGAGGGTAGTGATAGGCATACCTCTATCACAGGAAACAATCTTTCTTGATGTGAATAGTAATGGCCATGACACCTCATCTACTTTGGAATTTTTAAACCATCGTTGCCCTGTAGCTGGTAGTCCCGTAGCCGAATTCATGAATTCCTCATTGAGTTCTAGCTGTATGTCATCGACCTTAGCCTTGTACTTGTCGAAGGTGAGGGGGAATTGTTGGGAAACCAAAAGGTTGAAACCCTCTAACCTCTGTATAAACACCAGCCAACCACTGTTTTCTAAATCTTTGCGAGCATTATCGAATAGCAACAGAGTTTGACTACCATTTGGCTCTATACGCACCACAGGTGCCATGGACGGAGGTACACAGTGAGCAGAGTGAACGGGCAAGGGTTTGGACAGGGAATTCATGGGATCGAAAGGCACACATGCTTACCCAAAAACTAACAGAGGTGACCCAAGATAGGGGGAAGGCATTAATGCCCGAATGTGCGAGGGTGGTGGAGCTAGCTCAGCCCATGCAAAACATTCATTTCCCAATGTACAACCGACGACGCATATAACGATTAAAATCACCATTGCATATGTGAAAAACTATGCCATTCAACGATTAATGAAATGTATGGTAAGTCGACCCAAAAATTCATATAAGTATAGCGTTTGCATAGTTTTAAAACCAAAAGAATGATTCAAAATTGACACCAAGGGTTCGATCATATCAAAAATGTTGTATGAAATGATTATACCAAGGGTCTAACCACAACGTCAATGTGTTTTCATGAAACCAATGTGTCAAAGAAATAGATGAAATACTATAGAACATCAAAACACCAATGTATCAAAAACTCGATCATAAGAATATCATCACAGTCTTGTAAAAACAAAGTCATATTAACAATCAAAGAATGCCAAATGAGTAAAGATCTTGGTGTCTTGCCAACTGTGCGACTATAATTTAATTGGAAATGTAATGAACACATAGACAAGAGTGACCATAAGAATCCAGTGACAATTTAAATGTGACTTCAAAATCAAAGTTTTCACACTTGCAGTCGTGAAAATGAGAACAAAGTGCGCAAAATAGTAGTGTTGTTTTATTCCAAAGATTGCGATGAAAATCAAGGGTTGCAAAATAGTAGTTTAGGCAGCTTATAAGGATAGGATAAAAATGCGAAATGGCTGCCAACATGATGTTAGAAAAATAGGATCGCAGAGAAATAAAATAAAACAAATGCAGAAATAATACAAAGAAGATACAAAATACAATAGAGACACAACTATACGTATTTCACCCAGTGTGGGCTACGCCCACTAGAGAAATTGCTAGGTCCTTGCTTTATTATTATCCAGCAAATGAAGGGATACAACCTACAACACACTTGATGTAACTTCCTCTTCTTTCTCTCACAATATCCTCACTCAGAATACAATATTCACAATGATATATAGCCGCAATACATTTCCCTCATAAAATAAGGTTTGCTTCTAGGGAAAAAAACCCTAACATAACTTCTATCATTAGATCCACGAACTTATAATGAATGGTCCATATTTACAATGAAATTACAATATACATTTACAAGGCAATTTTTCCTTTGGGGGCCCGCTTGCCCTCGGACTCCGTAGAGGGGGTAACCCCCCTCTGCACTCCCCTGCGTGGAGGAGTGTACATTATTACTGGGTGTAAAGTCTTCATGGGGTATAAACACGGCTGAAAACAAAGACCACTGAATCAGGAAGATAATCAGGCTCCACAACCAACAATCTTCTACTTGGAGACTGATCTCAATAACTCCACTGTTGTTGTATATGTTGGACTATGATCCTTATTATATGTTGGACTATGATCCTTATTGGACCTGGAAAATTTCTCATATTCATGTTCATTCTTGAAGACCAACTGAAACTAAGAAGGAACTCAGTTTCTCCCTGGTTACTCCCTTTGTTAACATGTCTGCAGGATTCTGGCTAGTGTGTATCTTTTCCAATTTCAAGTGTCCATCTTCCAAGACGAATTGTATGAAATGGTACTTTAGCTGTATATGCTTAGTATTCGAATGGAAGGTTGAGTTCTTTGCAAGATGAATGGGACTCTCATTGTCACAGTACAACCTGCTATTCTTCTACTTCTTTCCCAATTCCTCCATAAACCTCTGTAACCAAACCATCTCTTTACTAGCCTCTGTAGCAACAACATACTCTGCCTCTATTGTTGAAAGAACAACAACCTTTTGCAGTTTCGAAATCCAACTTAGTTGTGTGCCAGCTATAGAAAAAACATACCCTGTGGTGCTCCTCCTAATATATTTATCACCTGCCATATTTGAATCAACATATCCCTATACGATCCAGGTGGATATTGGTGGCCACGCACCTATTCCATTGGCTCGAAAAACAGTTTTCCATCTTGGAAGTTTTTCGGGTTCCAAACTTCCGGGGCCGTTTTGAGGCCCTAAATGACGTTTTTTGGGGATTTAAGGCGCAGATGACTGCCAAGGGCACTAACCTGGGCCAATCCAAAATTTATCTTCTCATTTATACCTTTCCAATGGGCTATCATGCGCCTAAAACAAAGATCCTATGCAAAAGTTACGACCCCGAGAAGTTGATGTACTAACTTATCCAAATGGGGCCCACATGACTTTTAGCGCTTCATCTCCTAAGGTTATGTTTTTGGATGTCTAGGGTTTTTGAAATTCCCGTTTATTTTTAAATGGGCTTCATAGTTTCATTGTAACCATATTCTTGCGAATGAGCACATTCATCACATCTCTTCTCAGAGATAAGCAACCACCATTCTAGCAAGCTTGCTTTCTGCTGCATTTTACAGTTTCAGTTTATTTCCTTATTGAATAGAAAACCAATTTTACTGTATCTCTATTATTTTGTGTTAAGCATCTTTGAATAATATGTATTCATTTATTTCTACTCATAAAATCCGGATTAGTGGTATCAGAGCGGTCTGATCCTTGTCGTCTTAATGCATGTCCCCAACTAGGTCAGGGTACAAAGAATTCGGTCTCGAGCTTGTTTCTCTTGAGGAAAAAATCTCTCACACACCCAAGTGACCTCTCATGGAAGGAGAAAATAAAGATGACGGGACATGAGATCCTTTCAAAATTTTGCTTTAGGAAGCTCTCACACAATAGAGGAACGAGATGATGGATAGTTTCGTGCAAATCCTTCGACGACTACCAACAGGCGACGCATCTTCCTCGAGTGGAGGCGCCGCCCCCTTCAAGGTACAAATAAACTTATACATTCCTATATTTGAAGGTCACATAGATGCAGATGTTGTATACAAGTGGTTGAATCTACTAGAAGGGTATTTTTCTATCCATAACTTTTCGAATAGATAAAAGATTAGTTTTACGCTCCTCAAAGCCGTTCCCCATGTCAAAGATTGGTGGGAAACTTTCTGTGAGCAAAAGGAAACAAAGGAACCCTCATTATTTACAGTCACGACCACCTAGGAATCCTTCAGGGATGGTATTGAGGAACAATAATACCCTATCAGAAGTTATGATGAATTTTATACCAAATGGACCACACTGCACCAAGAAAGAGACCAACCAGTGCCAGAGTTCACAAGTATCTTCCATACCTTGCGCACCAAGGTGGGTATCAAAGATTTAGAGTGACATCTGGTGCTCAAGTATCATGGTCCTCTACATAGATACATCCATATTGAAATGGAATTTCTGGACATCTCTTCCTTGGGCACAACCTACCAATATGTTGTTAAAATCGAGCAGAAGCTCAAACAAAAGAAGCGACAATTTGGGCCCAGGAACCCCTCACAACAAAAGCCAGAAAAGGGAAGCCCCAACCCACAAAACAAAGGACAAAGTAAACATGGACAGTATCAGGACAACTAGTCCAAGACACAAGAAAAGAAGGACATCGGAAAGACAAAGAAAGATACCTGGAAGTGGTGCGACTTCCATAAGAGCCCTTGGCATAACACTGCTAACTACCGCTCAAAGCAGTTGTTGGTGGCTGAAGTGAAAGCCTCTGAATCAAATGCGGGTTCTGACTTTGAGCCAGAACTAGAAAGGGGAAGATGGATCATTGATGCAGAACCTAGTGCCACTGTTGCTACCACCAATCTCTAGCCTGGTGAACCAGACGAGCCAGAAGAAGGAGAGTGTCTCTTCCATTAACAGATGTGGGTAAAAGGCACCCTGCTGCACTTCATCGTTGATAGCAGTAGCCAAAAGAACCTCATCTCAGCAGAGGTCATCAAGTGACTGGCCATGCCGACAATTCCACACCCACAACCCTACACCATTGGATGGCTCCACCAAGGAAGCAATCTCTGTGTCAGCCAACATTGTCGATTGTGGTATGACATCAAGCCCTTCAAAGACGAGGAATTGTGTGATGTTGCTCCTCTCAAATTTTGTAATGTTCTTTTGGGCCAACTTTATTTATGGAAACATCATGTTGTATATGAGTCTAGGCCTCGTAGTGTTATTATTACTTTGAACATGAAATTGTACAGGATACCCGAGGCAGTCCCTCCTAGTGATATTTCCTTGNGATGAAATACTATAGAACATCAAAACACCAATGTA
This sequence comes from Picea glauca, assembly GCA_000966675.3. Lineage (NCBI taxonomy): Eukaryota > Viridiplantae > Streptophyta > Pinopsida > Pinales > Pinaceae > Picea > Picea glauca. Next base: position 19,490 of record JZKD02S2400213.1, read on the forward strand.
TCAAAAACTCGATCATAAGAATATCATCACAGTCTTGTAAAAACAAAGTCATATTAACAATCAAAGAATGCCAAATGAGTAAAGATCTTGGTGTCTTGCCAACTGTGCGACTATAATTTAATTGGAAATGTAATGAACACATAGACAAGAGTGACCATAAGAATCCAGTGACAATTTAAATGTGACTTCAAAATCAAAGTTTTCACACTTGCAGTCGTGAAAATGAGAACAAAGTGCGCAAAATAGTAGTGTTGTTTTATTCCAAAGATTGCGATGAAAATCAAGGGTTGCAAAATAGTAGTTTAGGCAGCTTATAAGGATAGGATAAAAATGCGAAATGGCTGCCAACATGATGTTAGAAAAATAGGATCGCAGAGAAATAAAATAAAACAAATGCAGAAATAATACAAAGAAGATACAAAATACAATAGAGACACAACTATACGTATTTCACCCAGTGTGGGCTACGCCCACTAGAGAAATTGCTAGGTCCTTGCTTTATTATTATCCAGCAAATGAAGGGATACAACCTACAACACACTTGATGTAACTTCCTCTTCTTTCTCTCACAATATCCTCACTCAGAATACAATATTCACAATGATATATAGCCGCAATACATTTCCCTCATAAAATAAGGTTTGCTTCTAGGGAAAAAAACCCTAACATAACTTCTATCATTAGATCCACGAACTTATAATGAATGGTCCATATTTACAATGAAATTACAATATACATTTACAAGGCAATTTTTCCTTTGGGGGCCCGCTTGCCCTCGGACTCCGTAGAGGGGGTAACCCCCCTCTGCACTCCCCTGCGTGGAGGAGTGTACATTATTACTGGGTGTAAAGTCTTCATGGGGTATAAACACGGCTGAAAACAAAGACCACTGAATCAGGAAGATAATCAGGCTCCACAACCAACAATCTTCTACTTGGAGACTGATCTCAATAACTCCACTGTTGTTGTATATGTTGGACTATGATCCTTATTATATGTTGGACTATGATCCTTATTGGACCTGGAAAATTTCTCATATTCATGTTCATTCTTGAAGACCAACTGAAACTAAGAAGGAACTCAGTTTCTCCCTGGTTACTCCCTTTGTTAACATGTCTGCAGGATTCTGGCTAGTGTGTATCTTTTCCAATTTCAAGTGTCCATCTTCCAAGACGAATTGTATGAAATGGTACTTTAGCTGTATATGCTTAGTATTCGAATGGAAGGTTGAGTTCTTTGCAAGATGAATGGGACTCTCATTGTCACAGTACAACCTGCTATTCTTCTACTTCTTTCCCAATTCCTCCATAAACCTCTGTAACCAAACCATCTCTTTACTAGCCTCTGTAGCAACAACATACTCTGCCTCTATTGTTGAAAGAACAACAACCTTTTGCAGTTTCGAAATCCAACTTAGTTGTGTGCCAGCTATAGAAAAAACATACCCTGTGGTGCTCCTCCTAATATATTTATCACCTGCCATATTTGAATCAACATATCCCTATACGATCCAGGTGGATATTGGTGGCCACGCACCTATTCCATTGGCTCGAAAAACAGTTTTCCATCTTGGAAGTTTTTCGGGTTCCAAACTTCCGGGGCCGTTTTGAGGCCCTAAATGACGTTTTTTGGGGATTTAAGGCGCAGATGACTGCCAAGGGCACTAACCTGGGCCAATCCAAAATTTATCTTCTCATTTATACCTTTCCAATGGGCTATCATGCGCCTAAAACAAAGATCCTATGCAAAAGTTACGACCCCGAGAAGTTGATGTACTAACTTATCCAAATGGGGCCCACATGACTTTTAGCGCTTCATCTCCTAAGGTTATGTTTTTGGATGTCTAGGGTTTTTGAAATTCCCGTTTATTTTTAAATGGGCTTCATAGTTTCATTGTAACCATATTCTTGCGAATGAGCACATTCATCACATCTCTTCTCAGAGATAAGCAACCACCATTCTAGCAAGCTTGCTTTCTGCTGCATTTTACAGTTTCAGTTTATTTCCTTATTGAATAGAAAACCAATTTTACTGTATCTCTATTATTTTGTGTTAAGCATCTTTGAATAATATGTATTCATTTATTTCTACTCATAAAATCCGGATTAGTGGTATCAGAGCGGTCTGATCCTTGTCGTCTTAATGCATGTCCCCAACTAGGTCAGGGTACAAAGAATTCGGTCTCGAGCTTGTTTCTCTTGAGGAAAAAATCTCTCACACGCCCAAGTGACCTCTCATGGAAGGAGAAAATAAAGATGACGGGACATGAGATCCTTTCAAAATTTTGCTTGAGGAAGCTCTCACGCAATAGAGGAACGAGATGATGGATAGTTTCGTGCAAATCCTTCGACAACTACCAACATGTGACGCATCTTCCTCGAGTGGAGGCGCCGCCCCCTTCAAGGTACAAATAAAATTTTACATTCCTATATTTGAAGGTCACATAGATACAGATGTTGTATACAAGTGGTTGAATCTACTAGAAGGGTATTTTTCTATCCATAACTTTTCGAATAGAGAAAAGATTACTTTTACGCTCCTCAAAGCCGTTCCCCATGTCAAAGATTGATGGGAAACTTTCTGTGAGCAAAAGGAAACAAAGGAACCCTCATTATTTACAGTCACGACCACCTGGGAATCCTTCAGGGATGGTATTGAGGAACAATAATACCCTNTTATTTATGGAAACATCATGTTGTATATGAGTCTAGGCCTCGTAGTGTTATTATTACTTTGAACATGAAATTGTACAGGATACCCGAGGCAGTCCCTCCTAGTGATATTTCCTTGATATTTTCCAAGCAATGCAGGAAGGTCATCTCTCAGACTGGGAAATTTGTCTTCTTCATGATTCGCTCTCAGAGTGAGAGAAAGATCACAACCACATCCAAGGCCTCCGTAACCGATCTCTCCACACAACAAAAGCAAGTGGATAACATCGTGGAATAATACTCATATATATTCTCCTCTCCTACCGAGGTACCTCTGCACTGCCAGGTCAAGCATCCCATCGATATGACCCCAGACGCACTGCTACCCAATGGGCCAGTCTACCGCTGCTCTCTGTTAGAAAACGAGGAGATCAAGAGGCATATCCAAGAACTGATCCAGAAGGGGCACATCCATCCCAACTCAACGCCTTGTGGGAGCCCAATCATGCTGGTGCATAAGAAAGACGAGACCTGACAACTCTGCATTGATTACAGACCTTTGAATAAAATCACAGTCCGAAACCAGTACCCAATTCCCCAAATCGACGACCTCCATGATCAAATCACGTGGGCCAAACACTTCAGTAAGATTGATCTGAAGTTTGGCCACCACCAGGTCCCAATAGAACAAACAGATATATGGAAGACTGCCTTCAAGTCAAAAGAAGGTCTTTTTGAATGGATGGTCATGCCCTTTGGTTTGAAAAATGCTCCAACAAATTTTATGAGGATGATGGACGATATCCTACGACATTTCACCAATAATTGTAGTGTTGTATCTAGATGACATCCTCATCTACAAAAATACTTGGGTGGAACACTTGCAACATATTCAGCAGGTTCTACACACCCTGCGACAGCACAAACTATATGCAAACTTGAAAAAATGCTTCTTCGGTATGGACAGGGTCCATTACTTAGGCTACATTGTTGATCAACATTGTGTGCATGTGGATCCAACCAAGATTCAGGTCATCAATGACTGGCCAGCCCCAACCACACTCACTGAACTTCAGATCTTCTTGGGCCTCACCAATTTCTATCATAGGTTTGTGCTGGGATTCTCTCATTTCGCATGGTCCCTCAGCGAAGTAACCAGGGGTGGAGGTAAGGAAAAATTTGTGTGGGACCTATCCCAACAACAAGCCTTTGATTAATTGAAGAATCATTTGTGCTCATCCCCGATACTTTCATTACCAGACCTGAAACATCCCTTTGAGATCGAGACAGATGCTTTAGACTATGCTCTGGGCGCTGTTCTCACTCAACATGACCATCTCGTGGAATATCATAGTGAGATACTATTAGATGTTGTCTGTAAGTACCCTACTTACGACAAATAAATGTACTCCATTGTGAAAGCCTATCGCTAGTGGAGACATTACATTCTTGGGAAGGAGACAATCATCCACATTGATCACAAGCCACTACAGTTCATGCAGACCCAAGGTAAATTGCAGAATGACCACCATCAAAAGTGGTCAACATACTTACAACGGTTCCACCTCAACATCAAGTATAAAATAGGAAGTACCAACTGAGTTGTTGACTACCTCATCTGATCTCCAGTCACGAAACTCACCACGGTGCTAGACTCTTGCGGCCACGAGACCTCTGGATGGCCCCACCTCTATGAGAAAAACCATGACTTCTCCACCACCTACCAAATGTTGGGCACCAACTCAGTGGTCGCTAATTTCCATCTTTAGGACGGGATGTTGTGTCGTCTGGGCCATCTCCACGTTCCATCAAGAGAGCACGTGAAGCTGATTTGGGAATCTCACTACAGTCAGGTGGCATGACACTTTAGCGTTGAAAAGACAGTGTCATTGTTGTAGAAACATTTCCACTGGCCGAAACTTTGACATGATGTTGGCAAGTATATCAAGTCATGCACCACTTGCGCTATTTCCAAACTGACCATTAAGAAACATGGCCTGTACACTCCTCTTCCTACTCCTAACATGCCATGGGAATCCATCTCAGTGGACTACATGTCGGGCCTCCCATCCACCAAGAGGGGCAATGACTGTGTTTTTGTGGTTGTTGATCGCTTTTCCAAGATGGTGATTCTAGCCGCCTGCAAGAAGAACATCACAGTAGAAGCCACTGCCAAGCTCTTCTTTGAACGAGTATGGGTACATTTTGGGATCCCACAAACCATTATCTCAGACTATGATAGTCGTTTCCTCAGCTCATTCTGGTCGAGCCTCTGGTCACTACTGGATACCAAGCTCACCAAATCCACTGCCTTCCACCCCCAGAAAGATGGTTAAACTGAGGTCGTCAATCGGATGGTCGTACATATCCTGCGCATGTACAATTAAAAACAACCTCTCACATGAGATGAGAGTATTCCCTATGTCCAACATATCTCAACTGGACACAACCCCTTTCAGGTGGGGTTGGGATTCCAACCATTGGGCCCCATCGATGTTGCACTACCCCTGGCGACCACCTCGGCCGAATCATCCCCTGTTCCACTAGAAGATGAAAAGGCAACCCGGTTCATTGAGTGGATCCAACACATCCACCAATAGGTTCAGGATATTCTCTAGAAGTCTAATGCCAAGTACAAACAACGCCATGATAAACATGGGGTGCCACATAAGTTTCAGGTGGGTGACAAAGTTTGGTTGCATTTGCAGAAAGAACTCCTTAAAGGGCCCCATCGGAAGCTTTTCCCACTCCGTTATGAGCTGTACACCATCACCAAGGCTGTGGGTGACAATGATTTTGAGCTCAACATTCCCCCCTTCCTTGGTCTGCCTCGAGTCTTCAACATGGCTCTCCTTCGACCATATTTCCCACCATTATTGGACACCTNTTATTTATGGAAACATCATGTTGTATATGAGTCTAGGCCTCGTAGTGTTATTATTACTTTGAACATGAAATTGTACAGGATACCCGAGGCAGTCCCTCCTAGTGATATTTCCTTGATATTTTCCAAGCAATGCAGGAAGGTCATCTCTCAGACTGGGAAATTTGTCTTCTTCATGATTCGCTCTCAGAGTGAGAGAAAGATCACAACCACATCCAAGGCCTCCGTAACCGATCTCTCCACACAACAAAAGCAAGTGGATAACATCGTGGAATAATACTCATATATATTCTCCTCTCCTACCGAGGTACCTCTGCACTGCCAGGTCAAGCATCCCATCGATATGACCCCAGACGCACTGCTACCCAATGGGCCAGTCTACCGCTGCTCTCTGTTAGAAAACGAGGAGATCAAGAGGCATATCCAAGAACTGATCCAGAAGGGGCACATCCATCCCAACTCAACGCCTTGTGGGAGCCCAATCATGCTGGTGCATAAGAAAGACGAGACCTGACAACTCTGCATTGATTACAGACCTTTGAATAAAATCACAGTCCGAAACCAGTACCCAATTCCCCAAATCGACGACCTCCATGATCAAATCACGTGGGCCAAACACTTCAGTAAGATTGATCTGAAGTTTGGCCACCACCAGGTCCCAATAGAACAAACAGATATATGGAAGACTGCCTTCAAGTCAAAAGAAGGTCTTTTTGAATGGATGGTCATGCCCTTTGGTTTGAAAAATGCTCCAACAAATTTTATGAGGATGATGGACGATATCCTACGACATTTCACCAATAATTGTAGTGTTGTATCTAGATGACATCCTCATCTACAAAAATACTTGGGTGGAACACTTGCAACATATTCAGCAGGTTCTACACACCCTGCGACAGCACAAACTATATGCAAACTTGAAAAAATGCTTCTTCGGTATGGACAGGGTCCATTACTTAGGCTACATTGTTGATCAACATTGTGTGCATGTGGATCCAACCAAGATTCAGGTCATCAATGACTGGCCAGCCCCAACCACACTCACTGAACTTCAGATCTTCTTGGGCCTCACCAATTTCTATCATAGGTTTGTGCTGGGATTCTCTCATTTCGCATGGTCCCTCAGCGAAGTAACCAGGGGTGGAGGTAAGGAAAAATTTGTGTGGGACCTATCCCAACAACAAGCCTTTGATTAATTGAAGAATCATTTGTGCTCATCCCCGATACTTTCATTACCAGACCTGAAACATCCCTTTGAGATCGAGACAGATGCTTTAGACTATGCTCTGGGCGCTGTTCTCACTCAACATGACCATCTCGTGGAATATCATAGTGAGATACTATTAGATGTTGTCTGTAAGTACCCTACTTACGACAAATAAATGTACTCCATTGTGAAAGCCTATCGCTAGTGGAGACATTACATTCTTGGGAAGGAGACAATCATCCACATTGATCACAAGCCACTACAGTTCATGCAGACCCAAGGTAAATTGCAGAATGACCACCATCAAAAGTGGTCAACATACTTACAACGGTTCCACCTCAACATCAAGTATAAAATAGGAAGTACCAACTGAGTTGTTGACTACCTCATCTGATCTCCAGTCACGAAACTCACCACGGTGCTAGACTCTTGCGGCCACGAGACCTCTGGATGGCCCCACCTCTATGAGAAAAACCATGACTTCTCCACCACCTACCAAATGTTGGGCACCAACTCAGTGGTCGCTAATTTCCATCTTTAGGACGGGATGTTGTGTCGTCTGGGCCATCTCCACGTTCCATCAAGAGAGCACGTGAAGCTGATTTGGGAATCTCACTACAGTCAGGTGGCATGACACTTTAGCGTTGAAAAGACAGTGTCATTGTTGTAGAAACATTTCCACTGGCCGAAACTTTGACATGATGTTGGCAAGTATATCAAGTCATGCACCACTTGCGCTATTTCCAAACTGACCATTAAGAAACATGGCCTGTACACTCCTCTTCCTACTCCTAACATGCCATGGGAATCCATCTCAGTGGACTACATGTCGGGCCTCCCGTCCACCAAGAGGGGCAATGACTGTGTTTTTGTGGTTGTTGATCGCTTTTCCAAGATGGTGATTCTAGCCGCCTGCAAGAAGAACATCACAGTAGAAGCCACTACCAAGCTCTTCTTTGAACGAGTATGGGTACATTTTGGGATCCCACAAACCATTATCTCAGACTATGATAGTCGTTTCCTCAACTCATTCTGGTCGAGCCTCTGGTCACTACTGGATACCAAGCTCACCAAATCCACTGCCTTCCACCCCCAGACAGATGGTTAAACTGAGGTCGTCAATCGGATGGTCGTACATATCCTACGCATGTACAATTCAAAACAACCTCGCAAATGAGATGAGAGTATTCCCTATGTCCAACATAGCTACAGCCGAGCCTTGCATATCTCAACTGGCCACAACCCCTTTCAAGTGGGGTTGGGATTCCAACCATTGGGCCCCATCGATGTTGCACTACCCCTGGCGACCACCTCGGCTGAATCATCCCCTATTCCACTAGAAGATGAAAAGGCCACCCGGTTCATTGAGTGGATCCAACACATCCACCAATAGGTTCAGGATATTCTCTAGAAGTCTAATGCCAAGTACAAACAACGCCATGATAAACATGGGGTGCCACATAAGTTTCAGGTGGGTGACAAAGTTTGGTTGCATTTGCAGAAAKAACTCCTTAAAGGGCCCCATCGGAAGCTTYKCCCACTCCGTTATGAGCTGTACACCATCACCAAGGCTGTGGGTGACAATGATTTTGAGCTCAACATTCCCCCCTTCCTTGGTCTGCCTCGAGTCTTCAACATGGCTCTCCTTCGACCATATTTCCCACCATTATTGGACACCTYAGAGATAACAGGGCAGTTGACACCAACAAATCTCAACCTTGACCGCGTGCAAYAGGAATCCAGTGATCAGATTGTGGACACACAGATCAAGGGCACTCGACARCAAAGGATCCAAATTTATCGAGTCRTCAAAGTAGGGAAACTCCTGCACCAAGGCAAGTGGCTCACTCGGGGCCAAATTCAACAAAAAATTCCTCATCTGATGGGGGAACTCAACGCMATGGAGACCATTGCTTCCTAAGGAGGGAGGATTGATCCAAGTGGATATTGGTGGCCACCCACCTATTCCACTGGCTCGAAAAACAGTTTTTCACCTTGGCAGTTTTTCGGCAGTTTTTCAGGTTCCAAACTTCCAGGGCCGTTTTGAGGCCCTAAACGACATTTTTTGGGGATTTGGGGCCCAGATGATTGCAAAAGGCACTAACCCAGGCCAATCAAAATTTTTTCTTTCCAGTTAGACCTTTCCAACTGTCCATCGTGCGCCTAAAATGGAGATCGTATGCTAAAGTTACGACCCTGAGAAGTTGATGTACTAACTTACCCAAACAAGGCCCACATGACTTTTGGTGCTTCATCTCCTAGGGTTAGGTTTTTGGATGTCTAGGGTTTTTGACATTCCTGTTTATTTGTAAAAGGCATTTAGAGTCTCATTGTAACCATCTTCTTGTGAATGAGCACAACCGTCACATCTCTTCTCAGAGATAAACCGCCACCATTCCAACAAACTTGTTTTCCGCTGCATTTTACAGTTTCATTTTATTTCCTTATTGAATAGAAAACCAGTTTTACTGTATCTCTATTATTTTGTGTTAAGCATCTTTGAATAATCTGTACTCATTTCGTTCTACTCATAAAATCCGGATCACTGTAGAACAATGTCTGAACCTCCAAAACATAATGCATGACTAGCAGTACTAACTGAAATGGCTGGCCAAAGGTGTACTAACTGGTTTTTCATTCTGCATTCTAAACCTCTCCAACACCTTCTCTATGTACTCACTCCGAGACAATGTCAATTTGTGATTTTTCCTGTCTCTTGTTATTCTCATACCAAGGATTTTCTTTGCAGCACCCAAATCCTTCATTGCAAATGAATTAGCTAATTTCTTCTTGAGCAC
>JZKD02S2400257.1:14428-26011 GCA_000966675.3 Picea glauca
AATTATGAACAAAGAAATAACCTTCTAACAGATTTAACCATTTGTCTAGGGCATCCACATCTATCTGACCTTCAAATACGGGAATATCAAAATTAACCTGTACCTTGAAAGGAGAAGTGATTCCAAAGTGGTTGTTTGATGAAGATGTGTATGTTTCTATCGACAAGTGTTGAAGGATGTGGGAAAAATTCTCCATCATTTCGTCCCTTTGTCGCGTGAGAGCTTGCTCAAGCAACATATTGATAGAATCGTGTGCTTCGTCATTTTTATTTTCTTCCTCCATCGAGGGTTTCTTGGGTGTGTGAGAGCGATTGTCTTCAAGAGAGACAAGATCGAGACCCAACTTGCTATACTCGAACCTCGTTAGGGACATGCACTGAAAAAAAAATGATCAAGAGCAGCATGCTCTGGTGCCACTGATCTGGATTATTTTCGGCACGAAATGAGAGTGGAGATATAATAAAGCAATGTAAAGAGATATCTCGGATATCCAATAATATAACAAAAATGTATCAGAGATGCAACCATAAACACAAATATACAGTAATACACAATTTTCTATTAATGAGTGAAAATGTACAAACACTGTAAAAATACATAGTGAAAGACTCGTTGGAATGGTGGCAACTTATCTCTGAGAAGAGATGTATCCACTACTCACATTCGCAAGAAGATGATTTTACAATGAGTCTCTAAATGCCTTTTTATCATAAATAAAATCTAAAACCCTAACCCCAGAAGATGAAAAGGAAACAATTTTGTGGACCCCATTTTGGGTAGTTTGGTGTATCAACTTCCCGGAGGCGTAACTTTGGCATACAATCTCCTTTTGGGGTGCACGATAACTCATTGGAAATGTTTCGTCGAAAAGATTCATTTAGGGGGCTCAATCAAAGCCTTCAGATATCATTGAGAAGCTTGACCCCAAAAAACCTTCATTTAGGCCCTCAAAATGGTCTCGGAAGTTAAAAACTGCTAAAAATAGTAAACTACCAAAATTACCAGAAAACTATTTTGAGCCAGTTGGAAAAGGTGGGTGGCCATCGATATCCACCTGGATTGATACAATGGTTATCATGACTTGAGTCACAATTATCCTTCATATTACTTCAATCCTTTCCTTGCCATAGCCCATTCATTTGTACCAGTAATATATATCTACAATTGAGCAATCACCATTGTTTTAATTTTGTGGTTTGATTATTTTTTGCAATGCTTTATACTTAAGTTCACCAACATATTTTAATTTCGATTAATTGTTTTCTCAGTAATTAAGATATTTCATATATTTTAGTGGCTTATGCACTTTTATTGGTTTTAAGAAGCATATGCTTTACTTGGTTTTTGTTTCAATTCACAACAATTATTCCTTTTGCAATGTTGGTTCTATTGTAACACACTCCTTTTGTCATGTTGATATAGCCTGAGTGGGCCTAATGGTTAAGAACATGTGTTTCCCCCTTGGAGGTCACAAGTTTAAATCTAGAGTGGGGTAGGGTATGTATACCTCAGTAGACTTTAGCAGTCAAATCGTTGCATGGAGGGGGTCCCTTGTCCCACAAACAAGGGGGTCTCATACACCAATCTAGTGTCTAGCTTGGTCGTGACCTTAAGAATAGATTATTATTATTATTATTACTTGATTTATTTATTTAAGTGTAGCCTCAACCACATACTTTGGTAAATCTCTCATATATTGAAAAATAATGTACAACCAAGATCCCAATCATAACATTGGACCCAATACAACTACAATAGCATAATAAATATCTTGTGACTGATAAAAACCTTGCATAACTTCACAATAATGAATTATAATTACATAAAGATGTATTCACCATGCATGCTATCCTATAATAGAAACATGTTAATAAACACACACACACACACACATAGAGAGAGAGAGATTTGTCAATTGGGTCTAGCCTGGGTAGTTGAGAGGAGTGTTATCCTCCTCGTCTAAGATCAATTCTTGCAGGCAACATGTTGATTTTTTATGAGTATATTGTTTCATCGACATTGATCCCTGAAGAATTCAGTTTACCCCTAATACCATCTTTTTTTTTGTAAGTAAGATGTGTATTGAGTATTAACAATATTTACATAGTTGCATGTGGTGTTTTAGATACCAAAATATGCCCATACAATTCTTTAAAACCATAAGATACCAAGTATGATAGCCTACCCCTATGGGGAAACCATGCCAAAATTTAGAAATAAATAGTTTGAAAATTATAAGCCTAGATAACCAACAATTCAAGTTAACAACTAGGAGAATTCTGATAGTCTAAACATACAAAAATACTAACAGAACTTGAGTAAAAGGGTTGAGCATCATGTTAGCCAGTGGAATGAGGAACCTAAGGGCCTTGTAGGGTAGCATCTACCATATTACCATCAACTAAAGAAGACTCTGCCCATGGATGACTTGCAATAGGAAGGAGCCACCATAACACTTTACAATTCAGGAGAACATCGAGATGAGCTGAGTGTTCTGATAGTCCAATGTTTCCATGCAACGCTTGAGTTTCCTAAAACCCTACTCCTCATGGAGCATCCCTAAAGCCACCATCGTTTTTGTGTGCCAATAAAGTTCGAGAGTTCTATAAAATTTGGATTTTTTGGTTCTAGTGCAACCCAGAATAAGGATAATGCCTCCCACTTGATGTTCGACCTCCTCATCTTCTTTGAATTCTTTGACCAATTTCATTTCCTCTTCCAGGGAGGGCATAACAGCCTAATCCTCTCGAGGGACAAACACATGATAAAACTTTGTTGCCTCAATGGCTGCTTTAACATCACACGAGCAATCTATAGGGGAAAGTTTGGGTCGCCTCCAACGGGGAGCCATAATGAAACAAGAGTGAGGGGAAAAATCTTTCTTAACAGAGACAAGGTAAGAAGACCAACCATATAACATAATATACCAGAGCAGACAACAGAACTGGGAAGCTTTAAGAGCCATATCGTGATTAGTTTACTGATTTAACTTCCCCATAGTCATCATACCAATGAGAGTGAAGAGTACTGCAATGTCAATGCTCAACATTTTCATGAGAAGTAACATCATTCAACGTCGTGCGAGGAGAGCTCTGAACGTGCAAGCTATCTCCCCCCATTCAATTCCTTGAACACATCCATAACCGACTTCGTCCTCGACACATGAGCCTCGTATAAGAGAAGAGAGACTTAGAGAAACCACCCTATAAACCGATGTCCTATTGTGTCCATCACATGACACCCCATCTAAAGCCCCTAATATCATATTAAAAAAAAAAAACACCCAATAAATTTCTCCAAATATATATTTCACAAATAATATATATATATAAATAAATGATTATAAATATTTTTATTTAATTTATAAAAAACTGTAAACACATTATTATATTAATATAAATTATAATTTTACATAATATACAACCTATTATATAAAATTTAAACACATTCCAAAATATTTACCACGTGACTTTAACATACCATTTAACCTCACCCATTACCCCTACCATTTAAATTCACCCATTTTAACTCTAAAGAACATAGTTTGTTGTTTTAAAACATTGTACCATTTAACTTCACCAATTTGGACTATAGAGTATGTAGTTTGATGTTTATAGAGGATCCCTATGGTTATTAGGGTCAGTGTGTACATTGAGATTATCATCATTCTTAAAAATTGTGCAAAATGGGTTTTATCATTACACAATGGAGATGATTCACCCTTGGAAATAGAGTAAGGTGTTAAAGTCAAATATTGAAGAAATGTCACTCGCTTAAGGGATCTCAAGATCCAATGCAATAATTGGTGTAAACTACTATGCTAAATATCAAATGTTTTTTCTTTGGGCAAGCGTATGACTTCTTTTATACATTTATGTTCACTGTACATTTTGATGGTGATAAGATGAGCAAAAAAGAGGACACGCCCCTCCACTCTAAAAGCAACCTACTTTTAGGTGCCGTCAAGGAAAGACATTAGGATGGATGCCATTCCAAAGCCCCAACGCAACACAAGGATATGGTTGTTAAAAGTAAGGTTTACCTTGATTTTTCTTGAAAAGAGAATGATCTAGGTTTTGCGTCCTCCAATTCAATGTATCAATGTATATAAGTAAATTGTAATCATTATAGTAAGTATAGTAAATATTAATATGATGCTGAATTCAATAAAAAGATATCTTGCTTCAATAGGAATGATTTGTAATGGAAAATATATCTTGCTTTCACATTAATAGTTTGCAATGGATTGCATATCATATGTTTGAGTATAATATTTGAGTTAATATACATGTTCTTATATTAATTCAAGAATTTATATTTTAAAATTAATTTTCAAAATAACAAAGTTTTTGGTGTAGATAATATCTCAATAATAGGGAGAGATTTAATTTTTAACTTTTTCATTAAAGTGGAAAGATTTTATCGTACACATATATATGGAATATGCATTCCAATATAAAAAAAAGTCTCAATAATATGGAGAGATTTAATTTTTAACTTTTGTGGAAAGATTTTATCGTATATATATATATGGAATATGCATTCCAATATAAAAAAGATATTAGATTGTAATTTCTTCATAAAAAAATGGTTTTCATTATTTATTGAATTTTATATTTAGTAATTAAGTTATGGACAAAATCGAACTCACATTCGTGCATTGTTCTTGACTATGTGGAAGACTCATCAAATTGCATAACTTTGGTTGCATTGAAATACAAAAGTACATTAGTCACATTCAAGTCAACATAATAAGTGTGATTGTTGTAAGTAATAATTGATTTGTGGGACCTAGCGATTCAATAAGAATTACAAACACATTTAAGAGTTTACACAAGGATTAAACAAGGTGTTTGTAAATGAAATTAGTAATCAATAGATGTAATGATGTATAAGAACACATAGATCCAACAATAATTCATTGGACAATGAAACAACCATAATCATGGAACAATATATGCAAGGAGTACTCGATTATATATATTAATTGTTGGTATTGAATGATTATAAAATTTGGCAAGATTGAAATATTGTAAGAAAATTATGTTGTGACTTGAGTTGTAAATAGAAACATTTATGGAGTTCAATCTAGCTAAGTAACAATAGATATTGTATTCACCAACAAGTTGCAAAGCTAACCATACACTAGTACATAATTTACATATATTTATAAAAATGAGTGGTCAAATGTATTAAAGGAAAATGGTACCTAATGGTTAGGCTTGTACACAGTGAATGGGCATGTTTAATGTCTTGATTCACATAATTAGGTTGGCTTGGGCATATGTTGACTGGGGCCAATTTGATCATTGACGTAGAACATGAATTGACTTGGTTAAGTCTAATCTCCCAAATGGTTGAGCATGCTAAACCTATGAGTAACGATGTATCACTAATGTGGATTGATGAGCTATTGTTGAGGTGGCATGCCAAGTTATCTGTTGATATCTCTGTTGAGCTAACGTCAAGTGGATTATGCATTAGTGTTATATTCATGGCATCGTGAAGATTAGGTAGTGGTTGTGCATGAGTTAGAAATAATGAGGAACAAATGTCAACCACAAAATAAAGAATGACATAAGCTCTTAAACTTAGACACGCAACTATTCTAGCACATTAAAGATTGAAAAGGGCTTGACACAAACTAAAAGCACCATTTAAAGCTATATGAACTTATTTGTGCACATCTAAAGCAGTAAAACAATACAAGTTTAACCTAAAGTTACTTTATTTCAACATGAAAACAACATTCACATGAAAAGATAGTTATTTTTTCTATTTGAGGTTTTCTTTTTGTAAATAAAAACTATGTGAATTAAAATATATAAAAGAAAATTTACATACACAATTATGGTTTTCTGGTATTTGGCTTTCAATCTATAACCCTTGCGACTTTGGAGTCAAATAGTCAATGTTTAATTCCTTTGATTGAGTTTGAATGACTAATTAAAATTATGATCGATCATACCCTGGTTTTGATTTGATTGTTGTACACTTTCTAAAAGTAGGTGTTTTGTTGTTAATCTCTTAGTTGGGGATCTAAAGATGCAATGAGCTTTCTTCCACCCCCCCCTTTTATCATTCCATTTAGTCTAGAGGTTTACTATTGATGTAGGAACAACTAAGTGCAGGGTCCTTGATGCTTCTAAGTTAGATGCAAATTCCTTTTCCATTTTTGTGTCTTAATTATCTAATTCATAATGCATCTTGATCCCACCATAGGGATTTAGACTATGACTCTCTACATTGAAGGGAAAGGCACTAGATCCACATCTACATCACCAACCTCTAAGAGAGGGTTAGGTGTTTAAATTGATGTTGTTGGTCTAGAGTTAGCCAATATGTGAGCCGTTGCTCCACATCTACATCACCAACCTCTAAGAGAGGGTTAAGTGTTTAAATTGATGTTGTTGGTGTAGAGTTAGCCAATATGTGAGCCGTTGCTCCACATCTACATCACCAACCTCTAAGAGAGGGTTAGGTGTTTGAATTGATGTTGTTGGTATAGAGTTAGCCAATATGTGAGTAGTTGCTTTGCATAAGTTGTGGTGTATGTTGCTTTGGAACAACTCTTGAATATTTCTTCTCTAATGGATTTATTGATTTTAATTTTTTTTTTCTCTAAAAAATCATAATTATTGGACAAGATTCTTATAAATAACTTATATATTAACAAAACCATATTCTAATATTCCATTACTTATATCTATAAAAAAAAATCCACTTTAAAATATTTTTAACAATATTTATAACTTCAAATTATCTTATCAATTAACAAAATCCTACACCAAAACCATATTTTAATAACCTAATACTTATATCTATAAAATAAAAATATCCACAATATTTATAACTTCAAATTATCTTATTTATTAACAAAATCCTACACCAAAACCATATTCTAATAACCTAATACTTATATCTATAAAATAAAAATATCCACTTTAAAATGATTTTTTATCAATATTTATAACTTCAAATTATTTAAACATTAAAGTATAAATATTAATATATTACATAACAAAAACAAATATTAAATCTATAAAAAAATTATCCCCTTTAAAATAATTTTTATCAATATTTATAATTTTAAATTATTTAAACATTAAATTATAAATATTAATATATCACATAACAAAAAAAAATTACATTTTAAAATTTAACTCAAACCCATAATAAGTAGATAAAATTTCAAATTTAGGAGGGTGACTATTTCAAATGCTCAAAACAAATCACATACACATTTTTCAAAATCTAATATTTTTAATTTTTGTTTTATATAAATATTTAAATTAAAATAAATAGTAAAAATTTATATAAATAATTTAATTTAATTTCAAATATTTTTAATAAAAAAATTATTAAAAATAATATAATTTTTTTATTTTTATTTTTTAATATTAATTTTAAATATATTATATTTTAAAATCTAAAAACCATTTTGAAATTGTAATTCTATTACAACTCTAGTGTAACAAATTTATATTTGATTTTCAAAGACAACTCCACGTTATCTCCAAAACAACACATTCCAAAATTTCAATCTCCAAAAAAAACTTGAGTGATTTTTGTAAAAAGAAAATTTATATTTGATTTTCAAAGACAACCCCACGTTATCCCCAAAAGAANTTTATATTTCATTTTCAAAGACAACCCCACGTTATCCCCAAAAGAACACATTCCAAAATTTCAATCTCCAAAAAAATCTTGAGTGATTTTTGTAAAAAGAAAGTGCATGCTCAAACTTGATACATGCAGAACACCTATGCTTTAGGTAACATCACATAAAAGTAGTGTTAACTCTCATGTTTTGAGTAACAAGGCAGTAAACTAGTCTCGAAATTTGGAGGTCCTTGGAAACAGAAACCAACTACACTTTCCTATAAACATGTGGTCCACCACCATCCCGAGGGAAGGTAACGCCAGTGATAGTAACCTGAACATGTGGCCCACCACCATCCTCAGGGAAGGTAACGCGTAACCCAAACAATAGATATTTATGTGGACCATATTCTTGACTTTAGGTGGAAATAACACTGCCAATCTGAAAACGTCCAAGGAAGTAAGCCAAGAGTTAGTGGGTCACAAGATTATGCCAAGACAAATGGATGTGGACCGGATTCTTGACTTAGGTGGAAACAACACAACCAATCTGAAAGGTCCAAGGAAGCAAGCCAAGAGTTATTGGGTCCCAAGATGATGCCAAGACAAATGTTGACAAGACCACTACTGCTGAGCATAGATGTAGCTATATCTAGTATGGATTTTGTTAGGACCTTATGTGGACTATACTCTGAAGGGGCCACCCTGTAGTCCTTTCTTTTTCTCATATTTAATCCTACTTGACATGAAGAGGACGCGATTTTCGTGCCAAAATTTGTACATCAATGGATCTAGTTTGAGACTACGTTCCTCCTCGCTCCACACAACTCATCTGGTTGGTTAGCTGCCATTCTGAATGAAAGCCCCGCTGCTCTAACAGACTCCCTCTCAGGTATTATTCATTTCAAGGCCATTCAATCCAATATTCTATTCCTGACAATGTACTTGTAGTTCCACATCCATGCGCTGAGTCTCTTCCTTACATTTTGAATCTAAGTGCTTCAAATCAGTCGTCCGGTTCACTGCTAATCAAATCAAATTAATAAGGTGTAACCTCAACAATCTGGAAACGAGCTCTATGTGATGGAACATATTCACCCATGTTGCATTTTCGTTGTTTCTGTTATAATTGAGTTGCCGCATTGGGATGTCATGCCTCCTGCATTCCCCCAGTTTGTTCAGTTTTGTTTTCTGGGATTTGTTTTAACAGAATGTGGTTGGGGAATCCATGATTGTTGGAGAAAACGATACTCAAGATAGGATGATTTTATGTACAATGCCTTTTGTTCTTTTGGGATTCGATTTTTGGTATCAGACGCCCAAGATTCGCCATTCTCTGGCCATAAGATCAATCCTCATGCATTCAGAGGACGCAGTTCTCAATGCCAATGGTGAACTATTATCAGGGTTGTGTATTGATTGCATTGTTAAAAGGTGTTAGAAAATATGCCATATACTAAGTCTAAGTTGGCTGTTGCACATTGTGTGTGACTGCTACAAATATGTCAGAGGCAGTCAAGTGTACGCACATGTGTCAAATATAGGCTCAAGGTACCTTGCTGAAGACCGTGGTTTGACCATTGGGCTGTGGTCTAACGGTAGATCAGTAGGAGTTTATCACAACTAGCTCAGGTTCGATTCTCATTGCTGAGTGCATTTCTTTATGGGCTGTACTTGAGAATCCCCTAAGTGGCACGTCCCAGGAGCAGTCCCAACTGTCAAAAATTGGGCAATTTCTGATGATAAGGAAAAGGATCCATTTCCTTGTTAAGAGGTTTCGAGCTCAAAGGAGAAGGGAGGTTACGCATTATTTGATTACCAATTGAATTACTAATGATGATTAACATGTAACAGTTACTGATGTGACACTGCAATGCGAGAGCTGAGTGGAAATTGAGAGAGTAGGGTTTGTGTCTGTATAGCTGGATTGTTTAACACAAGCTTTATTCTCTCCAATTTCTACCATGTCTTCATTTGTTTGCCACATGATTTCTCTTCTCAGTGGTTTGCGTGTCCACTGTTTCCTTGCATAGTTTATCGCTGCACTTATATTTTATAACAAAAGGTAGGTAGATCCTGAATGAGAATATGGATGTGTACATGTGCATTTCTCTCCTCTCTGCTTTTGCTCAACTGTTTGTTTCTGGTTTTACCCAGAATAGGTCACCAGGTCCAAACCTGTTGTGTTTAATCTCCTCTATGTGACTACATAGTGCTGTGTTTGGGCTGCAGCTTGAAACATGCATTGGTTACAATGCTCTCCATTCCTCGCAAACATACTTTAGTACATTTGTCCCAAACAGTTGTTCGGGGTGAAATCCTCATGACCAACTGGCAGTACAGTTAAGTGCGTTCTGGCTAAAAGTTATTCACAAATGCAAGACTGTGAACACCAACCATAGACTTCAGCAGCCTCTTACTGGTGGCAGAAAATGCCAGATCCTGGATCAATGAGAAACACCGCTAAAAATCTAATTAGAATGGTCCAATAGACCATATATAGTTTGAATGCATGGTAGAGGAGGAAATGAAGTTGGTTGTGAGCCATTCAGTGGTAAACATGACTTTTGCACCCTAGAATTATCACATGGATATTGAACAGATAATGCACACCGGGTTGCATGCAAAAGGTGCAGAGCATGGCCCATCTGTCTGACTGGTGCACATTCTTCATGTGATATGTTCTAGGATCAATTTAACTTGACATCCTCAGGCTATAAATTCTACTTGTTGGGTCTATTAACTTGGCAACTTATTTTTCAGCGGATGAATTTTATGTATTACTAGTTTAGAGCAAATATTTTCATCACATGCTTGTGGCAGACTTCTCTTATGCACTATAAAATGTCACCATTATTCTCAGTGCTTAGCTAGTATTTCCAAACAACTGATGCTGATTTGGCCTTTTCTGCTGATTGGAAAATGTGTTCATAACCTCCAACCAGCTGCAGGGGTGTTGACAAGTAGATGACTGCTAGTGTTTCATTTTTATGTTTCTCAGAGTTTCGTAAGCTATTCTGATGGAATTTTTGTTTGATATTTGGAACTGTCAGTATTATCAGGTTGGATCTAGCAATATGGGAGAGGGTCCTTCTGAAGAACTAAAAACTGCTCTGGAGCAAGTAAGTGCTTATTTGGACAAAGGGCAATACGATGATGCTTTCCTTCTTTTGGAGAAGCTTGAACAACAACATCCTGGCTCTAAAGATGTTTCTGTGCTGGTATCAGTAGCTGAAGTTTGCTTTGCTGCAACTAAGACATCTTGTTCTTGTACAAAGCCACAGGATAGGAAGACCCTTGATTGGTACTGTATTCTGAAGGTAAATGACTCACAATGGTTTTTCTCTGTGCCACATGTTATGTTTTGCAATGGCCATCAGATCTGTAGTCACCAATGGGCCCCTGACAAAACTAGTCTCATCTTATGTATGGGTTTCTATATAGTCTTGCTTTTCATTTATATTATTTTTTCCCTGCCTTTTCTTGACTAAATTTCTTTCTGATGATTATTTCAGTATTTCTGGATCTCTATCCTAAATTTCCCAAACATGTGATTTAAGTTTCATCTTTCTCGGTGTTGTGATGAGCAGGCCAAAACCTAAGGAATATAATTTTTTACAGAGACAATATGAAGCATACAATACTCCAGTTTCAGAATTTCATCATAAATCTGAAAGCCCAAGTTTTTGCATCATAATAGTTAATAAATCAATCATTGTTCAATGACTCAAACTTTCATTAACTACACTGCAATAAGGATATATTTTTAAATGAGGATTGCGATACTAGTGTACTATTATAGACAAAGGGATGTAGAACACTTCACAGTCTTTTGCCCATGAAGTACTTGAGAGACTAAGATGTTTAAGGATATTAGGGACATATTGCTATAATGTTCAGCCTTCTGGGTTGTTGTCAAAATGGTTGCCTGAGTTTCATTGTGAAATAGCCTCCATACTGCTTGCTATACATTTGACTTAC
>JZKD02S2400268.1:8817-21186 GCA_000966675.3 Picea glauca
TCTGGCTTCCGCTATCAACAATAAAATGCAACAGGGTCCCCTTCACCCACATCTATGAATGAAAAAGGCACTCCCCCCTCTTCAGGATTTGTTGGTTCTTCTGGTTGAATTGTTGCGGTCACGGCAATAGAAGTGGGGTCTGCGTCAATGATCTGTCCTTTACCATTATTTTCAAAATCAGATTCTCAATCAAGGTTCGGCTCTTTGTCTTTGATCTCGACCACCAATGACTATTTTGAGCGATATTCATCGGTGTTGTACCAGGGGCTTTTTTGGAAATCACACCATTTTTCGGTTTCCTTCTTTGTCTTCCCGTGACCCTTCTTTTCCTGTGTCTTGGACTGGTTTTCAGGAGACTGTTTGTTAGGGTTGTCTTTGTCGTACTTTGGTTGTTGAAGATTTGCAGACCCAAATTGCCGTTTGTTTTGGTGCTTAAATTTCTTCTCAATTTTAACAGCATATCAATAAGCAGCGCCGAGTATTGAGATGTCCAGAATATCCATTTCAGTATGGATGTATCTGTGAAGATCCCCACGGTATTTCAGAACCAAATGTTGCTTGGAGTCTTTGATACCCATCTTGGTGTGCAAGGTATGGAATGCATTGGTGAAATCTGGAACTTCTTGGCCCCTCTCTTGCCACAATGTGGTCCATCTCATGTACTGGTCCTCATAGTTGCCAACAGGGTAATACTGTTCCGTTACCGCATCCACAAAAAAATCCCAAGTGGGATCGGCCCCATATATTCCAGTCTCCTCTATGGAAATTTTCTCCCAGTAAGTTTCCCACCAATGTTTGACATGAGGGAGATCTTTAAGGAGTGCGAAGGTGATCTTTTCTTTGTCGGGAAAATTGTTAATAAAGAAATAACCTTCTAGCAGAGTTAACTATTTTTCTAGGGCTTCAACATCTATTTGTCCTTCAGATACAGGAATATCAAAGTTAACTTGTACCTTTAAAGGCAAGGTACCTCCAAAGTGGTCGCTTGATGAAGATGTGCCTGATGCTATCGACAGATGTTGAAGGATGTGGGAAAAATTCTCCATCATTTGGTCCTTCTGTCCCATGAGAGCTTGCTCAAGCAACAGATTGATAGGATCATTTTCTCCGTTGTTTTTCTTTTCTTCCACCATTGAGGCTTTCTTGGGTGTGTGAGTGCGATTGTCTTCAAGAGAGACAAGATCGAGACCCAACTTTCTATACTCGGACCTCGTCGGGGACATGCACTGAAAAAAAAATCAAGAGCAGCCTGGATCAATCCTCCCTCCTTAGGAAGCAATGGTATCCATTGCGTTGAGTTATCAGGGGAGAGGAAAAATCATTTGTTGAATCTACATCTTGGTGATATGCTTGTCTTGATGGAGACATCACGCTACTCAGTTTGTGGAAATCTGTCACGAACATGTTGCAGTTGAGGCTACTCAACAAGTCAGGATACATGAGAGGACGATGTGCAGAAGGAATCTTTGCACTTTCCTGCAGCCTTGTCGACCTACTTCTGTTGGATAAGAGGTTATTGTGGCAAGGCTGTAGTGGTTGCAGTGTCATTTTGTTCTCCTTCTGAACATATTGTGAAGAATATGAATTTTGCAGTATGGGATACTACCTTGTGGCAATTTTTAGATGGAACAGTAGTCGAAACTACCTCTGGTATTCTGTAGAGATGACCCCCCAAATTAAAAATGACACTACGGGGTCGAGACTCATAAATAGTATGGCGTCTCCACATATATGGTTGGCCCAATAGAACATCACAGACATCCAGTGGGGCAACATCACATAATACCTCATCCTTGAAGGGTTGGATGCCATATGACAATCGACATTGTTGGTTGACACAGAGATCTCTTCCTTGTCGATGCCACCTGATGTTGTATGGTTGCGGGTATGGTGTTATCGACAATCCCAATTGTTTGATGACCTCTACTGAGATGAGGTTCTTCTGGCTTCCACTATCAACAATAAAATGTAGTGGGTTCCCCTTCACCCACATCTGTGAATGAAAAAGGCACTCCCCTCTTCAGGATATGTTGGTTCTTCTGGTTGAATCGTTCCTTTACCATTATCTTTTAGAAACAGATTCTGAATTAGGGTTCATCTCTTTATCTTTGATATCGGACACCAATGAATATTTTGAGCGACATTCATTGGTGTTTTGTCAGGGTCTTTTGTGGAAATCGTACCATTTTCGGGTTTCCTTCTTTGTCTTCCAGTGACCCTTCTTTTGCTGTGTCTTGGACTGGTTTTCGAGAGACTATTTGTTAGGGTTGTCTTTGTCATACTTTGGTTGTTGAGGATTTGTAGACCTAAATTCCCATTTGTTCTGGTGCTTAAATTTCTGCTCAATTTTAACAACATTTCGATAAGCAGCACCAAGTGATGAGATGTCCAGAAAATCCATCTCAGTCTGGATGTATCTGCGTAGATCCCCACAGTATTTAAGAACCAAATGTCGCTCGAAGTCTTTGATACCCATATTGGTGCGTAAGGTATGGAAGGTATTGGTGAAATCTAGAACTTCTTGACCCCTCTCTTGCCGCAGTGTGGTCCATCTCATGTANCACACCATTTTTCGGTTTCCTTCTTTGTCTTCCCGTGACCCTTCTTTTCCTGTGTCTTGGACTGGTTTTCAGGAGACTGTTTGTTAGGGTTGTCTTTGTCGTACTTTGGTTGTTGCAGATTTGCAGACCCAAATTGCCGTTTGTTTTGGTGCTTAAATTTCTGCTCAATTTTAACAGCATATCAATAAGCAGCGCCGAGTATTGAGATGTCCAGAATATCCATTTCAGTATGGATGTATCTGTGAAGAGCCCCATGGTATTTCAGAACCAAATGTTGCTTGGAGTCTTTGATACCCATATTGGTGTGCAAGGTATGGAAGGTATTGGTGAAATTTGGAACTTCTTGGCCCCTCTCTTGCCGCAATGTGGTCCATCTCATGTACTGGTCCTCATAGTTGCCAACAGGGTAATACTGTTCCTTTACCGCATCCACAAAAAAATCCCAAGTGGGATCGGCCCCATATATTCCAGTCTCCTATGTGGAAATTTTCTCCCAGTAAGTTTCCCACCAATGTTTGACATGAGGGAAAGCTTTAAGGAGTGCGAAGGTGATCTTTTCTTTGTCGGGAAAATTGTTAATAAAGAAATAACCTTCTAGCAGAGTTAACTATTTTTCTAGGGCTTCAGCATCTATTTGTCCTTCAGATACAGGAATATCAAAGTTAACTTGTACCTTGAAAGGCAAGGTACCTCCAAAGTGGTCGCTTGATGAAGATGTGCTTGATGCTATCGACAGACGTTGAAGGATGTGGGCAAAATTCTCCATCATTTGGTCCTTCTGTCCCATGAGAGCTTGCTCAAGCAACAGATTGATAGGATCATTTTCTCCGTCGTTTTTCTTTTCTTCCACCATTGAGGCTTTCTTGGGTGTGTGAGTGCGATTGTCTTCAAGAGAGACAAGATCGAGACCCAACTTTCTATACTCGGACCTCGTCGGGGACATGCACTGAAAAAAAAATCAAGAGCAGCCTGGATCAATCCTCCCTCCTTAGGAAGCAATGGTATCCATTGCGTTGAGTTATCAGGGGAGAGGAAAAATCATTTGTTGAATCTACATCTTGGTGATATGCTTGTCTTGATGGAGACATCACGCTACTCAGTTTGTGGAAATCTGTCACGAACATGTTGCAGTTGAGGCTACTCAACAAGTCAGGATACATGAGAGGACGATGTGCAGAAGGAATCTTTGCACTTTCTTGCAGCCTTGTCGACCTACTTCTGTTGGATAGAAGGTTATTGTGGCAAGGCTGTAGTGGTTGCAGTGTCCTTTTGTTCTCCTTCTGAACAGATTGTGAAGAATATGAATTTTGCAGTATGGGATACTACCTTGTAGCAATTGTTAGATGGAACAGTAGTCGAAACTACCTCTGGTATTCTGTAGAGATGACCCCCCAAATTAACAATGACACTACGGGGTCGAGACTCATAAATAGTATGGAGTATCCACATATATGGTTGGCCCAAGAGAACATCACAGACATCTAGTGGGGCAACATCACATAATACCTCATCCTTGAAGGGTTGGATGCCATATGACAATCGACATTGTTGGTTGACNAAGACTCGCTAGAATGGTGGCAGCTTATCTCTGAGAAGAGATGTGACGGCTACTCGCATTCACAAGAAGATGATTACAATGAGGCTTTG
This sequence comes from Picea glauca, assembly GCA_000966675.3. Lineage (NCBI taxonomy): Eukaryota > Viridiplantae > Streptophyta > Pinopsida > Pinales > Pinaceae > Picea > Picea glauca. Next base: position 13,026 of record JZKD02S2400268.1, read on the forward strand.
AAGGCCTTTTTACAATAAACAAGAATTCCAAAATTCCTAGACATCCAAAAACCTAACCCTTGGAGATGAAGCACCAAAAGTCATGTGGGCCCCGTTTGGGTAAGTGAGTACATCAACTTCCTAGGGTCATAACTTTTGCATACAATCTCCGTTTTAGGCGTGTGATAGCTCATTGGAAAGGTATAATAGAGGAGATTAATTGTGGATGATCAATAATTACTTTGGCTATAGTTGAGAACCTATATCATGAAAAACCTTCATTTGGACCCTCAAAATGGCCCCGAAAGTTAAAACCTTCTAAAAATAGTAAATTGCCAAATTTGCCAGAAAGTCGTTTTGAGCCATTTTGAAAAGGTGGGTGGCCATTGATATCCTCCTAGATCAGTATGACCTCATTAGGAAGCAATGGTATCCATTGCGTTGAGTTCCCAAGGGAGAGGGAAAAGCATTTGTTGAATCTGCATCTTGGTGAGATGTTTTTCTTGCTGGAGACGTCGCGCTGCTCAGTTTGTGGAAATCTATCATGAACTTGTTACGATTGAGGCTGATCAACAAGTTGAGATACATGAGAGGAAAATGTGCAGAAGGAATGTTTTCACTTTGTTGCAGCCTTGTCGACCTGGTTATGTTGGATAGAAGGTTCTTGTGGCAAGGTTGTAGTGGTTGCAGTGTCCTTTTGTTCTCCTTTTGAGCAGATTGTGAAGAAGCTGAGTTTTGCAGTATGGGATACTACCTTGCGGTAATTTTTAGATGGAATAGTAGTAGGAACTACCTCTGGTATTCTATAGAGATGAACCCCCAAATCACAGACATCCAGTGGGGCAACATCAAATAATATCTCATCCTTGAAGGGTTGGATGCCGTATGACAATCGACACTGTTGGTTGACACAGAGATCGCTTCCTTGTCGCAGCCACCTGATGTTGTATGGTTGCAGGTGTGGTGTTGTCGACAATCCCAATTGTTTGACGACCTCTGCTAAGATGAGGTTCTTCTAGCTTCCTCTATCAACAATAAAATGTAGCGGGGTCCCCTTCACCCACATCTCTGAAGGAAAAAGGCGCTCCCCCTCTTCAAGACCTGTTGGTTCTTCTGGTTGAATTGGTGTGGTCGCGACAATAGGAATTGGGTCTACGTCAAGGATTTTTCCTTTACCATGATTTTTAGAATCAGATTCTGAATTAGGGTTTGGCTCTTCGTCTTTATCCCAGCCACCAATGACTGTTTTGAGCGACATTCATCGATGTTGTGCCAGGGGATTTTGTGGAAATCGCACCATTTTTCGGTTTCCTTATTTATATTTCTGTGACCCTTCTTTTCCTGTGCCTTGGATTGGTTTTCGGGAGACTGTTTGTTAGGGTTGTATTTTTCATACTTTGGTTGTTGCGGATTTTCATACCCAAATTCCCGTTTGTTCTGGTGTTTAAATTTCTGCTCAATTTTAACAGCATATCGATAAGCAACATCAAGTGATGAGATGCCCAGAATATCCATTTCAGTCTGGATGTATCTGTGTAGAGCCCCACAGTATTTCAGAACCAAATGTCACTCAGAGTCTTTGATACCCAGCTTGGTGTGAAAGGTATGGATGGTACTGGTGAAATACGTAACTGCTTGGCCCCTCTCTTTCCGCAGTGTGGTCCATCTCATGTACTGGTCCTCATAGTTGCCAACAGAGTAATACTATTCCTTTACTGCATCCACAAAACAATCCCAAGTCGGATTGGCCCCATAGATTCCAAACTCCTCTTTGGAACTTTGCTCCGAGTAAGCTTCCCACCAATGCTTGACATGAGGGAGAGCTTTAAGGAGTGCGAAGGTGATCTTTTCTTTGTCGAAAAAATTGTGAACAGAGAAATAACCTTCAAGAGGAGTTAACCATTTTTATAGGGCTTATGCATCTATTTGTCCTTCAAATACAGGAATATCAAAGTTAACTTGTACCTTGAAAGGCAAGGTGCCTCCAAAGAGGCTGCATGATGAAGATGTGCCTAATGCTATCAGCAGGCATTGAAGGATGTGGGCAAAATTCTCTATCATTTCGTCCCTCTGTCACGTCAGATCTTGCTCAAGCAACAGATTGATAGGATCGCCTGCTCCATCGTTTTTATTTTCTTCCACCATTGAGGGTTTCTTGGGTGTGCGAGAGCGATTTTATTCAAGAGAGACAAGCTCGAGACCCAACTTTCTATACTCGGACCTCGTCGGGGACATGCACTGAAAAAACAATCAAGAGCATCTTGTTCTGATACCACTTATCTGGATTATTTTTGGCACGAAATGAGATCGGAGATATAATAAAGAAATGCACAGAGATATCGCAGATATTCAATAATATAACAGAAATGTATCGAATATGCAACCATAAACACATATATATAGTAATACACAATTTCTATTAATGAAAGAAATGTACAGAGACTGTGAAAATAAAGAGTGGAAGACTCGATAGAATGGTGGCAGCTTATCTCTGAGAAGAGATGTGATGGCTACTCGCATTCGCAAGAAGATGTTTACAATGAGGCTCTAAAGTCCTTTTTACAATAAATGGGAATTCCAAAATTCCTAGACATCCAAAAATCTAACCCTAGGAGATGAAGCGCCAAAAGTCATGTGGGCCCCATTTGGGTAAGTGAGTACATCAACTTCCCGAGGTCGTAACTTTTGCATACGATCTCNGTGACCCTTCTTTTCCTGTGCCTTGGATTGGTTTTCGGGAGACTGTTTGTTAGGGTTGTATTTTTCATACTTTGGTTGTTGCGGATTTTCATACCCAAATTCCCGTTTGTTCTGGTGTTTAAATTTCTGCTCAATTTTAACAGCATATCGATAAGCAACATCAAGTGATGAGATGCCCAGAATATCCATTTCAGTCTGGATGTATCTGTGTAGAGCCCCACAGTATTTCAGAACCAAATGTCACTCAGAGTCTTTGATACCCAGCTTGGTGTGAAAGGTATGGATGGTACTGGTGAAATACGTAACTGCTTGGCCCCTCTCTTTCCGCAGTGTGGTCCATCTCATGTACTGGTCCTCATAGTTGCCAACAGAGTAATACTATTCCTTTACTGCATCCACAAAACAATCCCAAGTCGGATTGGCCCCATAGATTCCAAACTCCTCTTTGGAACTTTGCTCCGAGTAAGCTTCCCACCAATGCTTGACATGAGGGATAGCTTTAAGGAGTGCGAAGGTGATCTTTTCTTTGTCGAAAAAATTGTGAATAGAGAAATAACCTTCAAGAGGAGTTAACCATTTTTCTAGGGCTTATGCATCTATTTGTCCTTCAAATACAGGAATATCAAAGTTAAATTGTACCTTGAAAGACAAGGTGCCTCCAAAGAGGCTGCATGATGAAGATGCGCCTAATGCTATCAGCAGGCATTGAAGGATGTGGGCAAAATTCTCCATCATTTCGTCCCTCTGTCACGTCAGATCTTGCTCAAGCAACAGATTGATAGGATCGTCTGCTCCGTCGTTTTTCTTTTCTTCCACCATTGAGGGTTTCTTGGGTGTGCGAGAGCGATTTTATTCAAGAGAGACAAGCTCGAGACCCAACTTTCTATACTCGGACCTCATCGGGGACATGCACTGAAAAAATAATCAAGAGCATCCTGTTCTGATACCACTTATCTGGATTATTTTTGGCACGAAATGAGATCAGAGATATAATAAAGAAATGCACAGAGATATTGCAGATATTCAATAATATAACAGAAATGTATCGAATATGCAACCATAAACACATATATATAGTAATACACAATTTCTATTAATGAAAGAAATGTACAAAGACTGTAAAAATAAAGAGTGGAAGACTCGATAGAATGGTGGCAGCTTATCTCTGAGAAGATATGTGATGGCTACTCGCATTCGCAAGAAGATGATTACAATGAGGCTTTAAAGTCCTTTTTACAATAAATGGGAATTCCAAAAGTCCTAGACATCCAAAAATCTAACCCTAGGAGATGAAGCGCCAAAAGTCATGTGGGCCCCATTTGGGTAAGTGAGTACATCAACTTCCCGAGGTCGTAACTTTTGCATACGATCTCCGTCTTAGGCGTGTGATAGTTTGTTGGAAAGGTATCATCGAGGTGATTAATTTTGGGGCCACAATCATGCCTTTAGCTATCATTGAGAACCTTGATATTGAAAAACCTTCATTTGGACCCTCAAAATGGCCCCGAAAGTTAAAACCTGCTAAAAATAGTAAATTTCCAAAATTGCCAAAAAGTCGTTTTGAGCCATTTGGAAAAGGTGGGTGTCCACCGATATTCTCCTGGATCAATCCTCCCTCCTTAGGAAGCAATCGTCTCCATTGCGTTGAGTTCGCGGGGGAGAGGGAAAAGCATTTGTTGAATCTGCATCTTGGTGAGCTGCTTGTCTTGCTGGAGACGTCGCACTGCTCAGTTTGTGGAAATTTGTCACGAACTTGTTGTGTTTGAGGCTACTCAACATGTTGAGATACATGAGAGGACGATGTGAAGAAGGAATCTTTGCACTTTGTTGCAGCCTTGTCGACCTTCTTCTGTTGGATAGAAGGTGCTTGGGGCAAGGTTGTAGTGGTTACAATGTCCTTTTGTTCTCCTTTTGAACAGATTCTGAAGAAGATAAATTTTGAAGTATAAGATACTACCTTGTGGCACTTTTTAGATGGAACAGTAGTCGGAACTACCTCTGGTATTCTGTAGAGATGACCCCCCAAAGTAACAATGATTGTACAGGGTCGAGACTCATAAATAACATGGCATCTCCACATATATGGTTGGCCCAAGAGAATGTCACAGACATCCAGTGGGGCAACATCACATAATACCTCATCCTTGAAGGGTTGGATGCCGTATGACAATCGACACTATTGGTTGACACTAAGATCTCTTCCTTGCCAAAGCCACCCAATGTTGTATGGTTGTGGGTGTGGTGTTGTCGACAATACCAATTGTTTGATGACCTCTGCTGAGATGAGGTTCTTCTGTCTTTCGCAATCAACAATAAAATGCAGTGGGGTCCCCTTCACCCACATCTGTGAATGAAAAAGACACTACCCCTCTTCAGGATATGTTGGTTCTTCTGGTTGAATTGTTGCGGTCATGACAATAGCAGTGGGGTCTGCGTCAATGATCTGTCTTTTACCATTATTTTCAAAATCATATTCTGAATCAGGGTTTAGCTCTTTGTCTTTAATATCAGCCACCAATGACTATTTTGAGCGATATTCATCGGTGTTTTTCCAAGGGATTTTGTGTAAATCGCACCATTTTCTAGTTTCCTTCTTTGTCTTCCCGTGACCCTTCTTTTTTTGTGTCTTGGACTAGTTTTCGGGAGACTGTTTGTTAGGGTTGTCTTTGTCATACTTTGGTTGTTGCAGATTTGCAGACCCAAATTCCCGTTTGTTCTGGTGCTTAAATTTCTGCTCAATTTTAACAACATATCGATAAGCATCACCGAGTGATGAGATGTCCAAAATATCCATTTCAGTCTGGATGTATCTATGTAGAGCCCCACGGTATTTCAGAACCAAATGTCACTCGGAGTCTTTGATACCCAGCTTGGTGTGCAAGGTATGGAAGGTATTGGTGAAATATGGAATTGCTTGGCCCCTCTCTTACCGCAGTGTGGTCCAATTCATGTATTGGTCCTCATAGTTGCCAACAGGGTAATACTGTTCCTTTACCACATCCAAAAAAAAATCCCAAGTGGGATTGGCCCAATATATTCCAGACTCCTCTGTGGAACTTTTATCCCAGTAAGTTTCCCACCAATGTTTGACATGAGGGAGAGCTTTAAGGAGTGCGAAGGTGATATTTTCTTTGTCGAAAAAATTGTGAACAGAGAAATAACCTTTTAGCAGAGTTAACCATTTTTCTAGGGCTTCTCCATCTATTTGTCCTTCAAATATAGGAATATAAAAGTTAACTTGTACCTTGAAAGGTGAGGTGCCTCCAAAGTGACTGCATGATGAAGATGTGCCTGATTCTATCAGCAGGTGTTGAAGGATGTGGGAAAAATTCTCCATCATTTCATCCCTCTGTCATGTGAGAGCTTGCTCAAGCAATAGATTGATAGGATCGTCTGCTCCATCATTTTTCCTTTCTTCCACCATTGAGGGTTTCTTGGGTGTGCGAGAGCGATTGTCTTCAAGAGAGACAAGCTTGAGACCCAACTTTCTATACTCGGAACTCGTCGGGGACATGCACTGAAAAAACAATCAAGAGGAACCTACTCTAATACCACTGATCCAGATTATTTTCGGCAGGAAATGAGATCGGAGATATAATAAAGAAATGCACAAAGATATCACAGATGTTCAATAATATAACAGAAATGTATCGAAGATGCAACAATAAAAATAGATATACAGTAATATGTGATTTCTATTAATGAAAGAAATGTATAGAGACTGCAAAAATAGAGAGTGGAAGACTCGCTAGAATGGTGGAAGCTTATCTCTGAGAAGAGATGTGATGGCTGCTCGCATTCACAAGAAGATGATTACAATGAGGATTTGAAGGCCTTTTTACAATAAATGGGAATTCAAAAATTCCTAGACATCCAAAAACCTAACCCTAGGAGATGAAGCGCCAAAAGTCATGTGGGCCCCGTTTGGGTAAGTGAGTACATCAACTTCTCGGGGTCGTAACTTTTACATACGATCTCTGTTTTAGGCGTGTGATAGCTTGTTGGAAAGGTATCATTGAGGATATTCATTGTGGGTGATCGATCATGCCTTTGGATATATTTGAGAACCTATATCACGAAAAACCTTCATTTGGACCCTCAAAATGGCCCCAGAAGTTAAAACCTGCTAAAAATAGTAAATTTCCAAAATTGCCAGAAAGTCATTTTGAGCCCTTTTGAAAAGGTGGGTGGCCAGCGATATCCTCCTAGATCACTCCTCCCTCATTAGGAATCAATGGTCTCCATTGCGTTGAGTTCCCATGGGAGAGGGAAAAGCATTTGTTGAATCTGCATCTTGGTGAGCTGTTTGTCTTGTTGGAGACGTCACGCTGCTGAGTTTGTGGAAATCTGTCACGAACCTGTTATGGTTGAGGCTACTCAAAAAGTCGAGATACATGAAAGGAAAATGTGCAGAAGGAATGTTTTCACTTTGCTGCAGCCTTGTCGACCTGGTTCTGTTGCATAGAAGGTTCTTGTGGCAAGGTTGTAGTGGTTGCAGTGTCCTTTTGTTCTCCTTTTGAACAGAATGTGAAGAAGCTTAATTTTGCAGTATCGGATTCTACCTTGCGATACTTTTTATATGGAACAATAGTCAGAACTACCTCTGGTATTCTATAGAGATGACCCCCCAAAGTAACAATGACACTACAGGGTCGAGACTCATAAATAACATGGCGTATCCACATATATGGTTGGCCCAAGAGAACATCACAGACATCCAGTGGGGCAACATCAAATAATAGCTCATCCTTGAAAGGTTGGATGTCGTATGACAATCGACACTATAGGTTGACACGGATATCTCTTCCTTGTCGTAGCCACCCGATGTTGTATGGTTGCGGGTGTGGTGTTGTCGACAATCCCAGCTGTTTGATGACCTCTGCTAAGATGAGGTTCTTCTGGCTTCCGCTATCAACAATAAAATGTAGCGAGGTCCCCTTCACCCACATCTGTGAAGGAAAAAGGCGCTCCCCCTCTTCAGGATCTGTTGGTTCTTCTGGTTGAATTGTTGTGGTTGCGACAATAGCAGTGGGGTCTACGTCAATGATCTGTCCTTTACCATTATTTTCAAAATCAGATTCATAATCAGGGTTCGGCTCTTTGTCTTTATCCCAGCCACCAATGACTATTTTGAGTGACATTCATTGGTGTTGTGCCAGGGGATTTTGTGGAAATCGCACCATTTTCCGATTTCCTTCTTTGTCTTCCCGTGACCCTTCTTTTCCTGTGACTTGGATTGGTTTTCAGGAGACTGTTTGTTAGGGTTGTCTTTGTCATACTTTGGTTGTTGCGGATTTTCATACCCAAATTCCCATTTGTTCTGGTGTTTAAATTTCTACTCAATTTTAACTGCATATCTATAAGCAACATCGAGTGATGAGATTCCCAGAATATCCATTTCAGTCTGGATGTATCTGTGTAGAGCCCCACGGTATTTCAGAACCAAATGTCACTCGGAGTCTTTGATACCCAGCTTGGTGTG
>JZKD02S2400268.1:21196-31696 GCA_000966675.3 Picea glauca
AGGAGACTAGGAGGTATAATTACAACTAATGGCCTAAAGCTAACATAAATAAAATAAAATTACTAATATAATATGCCCCAATTAAGGGGTAATGAGCCAATATTAGGGCTTAACAGAATCTAGCGGAAAAACTGAAATAGAAGAATCTGTTAGTGAGAGAGTTGCATAACCAAATAAATACTATGGAACAAAGTGTAAAAAATAAGATGAACCAGGATTATGATAAAATCATGGATTATGAGAGGAATCAGATTCAACAACTGCAAGCGAGCATTGAGGATTTTCAAAGAAATTCACAGGCTGATAGAGAATTATCCACTCAACAAGAAGAATTAATCAAATAAATTCAGGCCAAGGTACATTTATCTAAATTTACAGCAATAGAGGTGGTGTCTTTCCAATCTTAGGCATTGGAGGTTCACGAAAAGCTAGCATTAACCCAACAAACCCTTTTTACGAAAGTAGAAGTTGTTCAAAACTGTTATTGGGTGGTAGACCTTTCTCTAAAAAACATCTACATTAAGGAGAGAGAAGCCACTGCAGCTCAATCTATGTTCCATGAGGCCATTTTAATATCATCAAAGGATTAAATGGAAAAGATCCCTCGATTGTCTCTTTCAGATCAAACCTGAGGTGACATAATCCTAAAGATATGGGAGACAAATCTAGCTGAAAGCAAAAGATTAGCTAGGGAAGTAAATAAGGCTTGCGAGGAAGCATTGTCTTCACTCGAAAAAGGGTTATTGGACGTTGAAATAGAGAGTATCTCCGAGGCCCTGGGACAGATTGACATAGAAAAAAAACAACTTAATGTTAATCCAACCATAGAAGAGGCCTGAAAGACCATCCATCAATTGAAACAAAATGAATTTATCCATATTAACAAGTGGATAGTAAATCCCAGTTTACATATATAGACTATATCTTTGGAAGTAATAAGTTGTATAGGTTTCCTCATATAGAAAATAATTTGTATATTTTTTAGGCGAATGACACAACAGAACCTTCTAGGTTAGTAGTGCAACTAGTAAGCAGATGTGCCCACTGTGTAGAACACAGGAAAGATAGCACATATCGAAACAAATAAGACAACCTGCACCTACTATTTCCATGAGTCATGATTAGATGCCAGGTGTCTCCGAGCTGGAAGATATGAAGAATAAACGTCCCTACCTGTAGGCGAAGAGACAGAGTAAATGATTATGGGACCTTTCAGTTTACATATTGTAATATTTATCATTTTAGGTTATGAGGAGTCCAACCGTTTCAGGTTGAGACCATTTTGTATAAATATCTAAATCAAAGACTTATTTCAGGCTGCTTCTTTCCATATGTAATAGAGAAAAATCTCCTTTTGTGATTATTAATACAAGTGTAGACGGGGATTCCAACTTTGTGCAGTTTGAGTTATGTTTTTCTCCTATATTTCATATCTCTAGATTTCTTCATGTTATTCCTTGATAAGTGATTGTTTTCAATTTAGTACTACTATTACTGTAATCACATTCAATCGGTTATTTGATAGATAAACAAATTTTCCTCTATATTCACTATAAGTAAATACAAGACATGTGAGCTACTTGGATCACTGTATCTCATATCCTTTCAAGGTTGCATTATTTATTTTCTTCTACTATGAACATGATAAGATTCATATTCCATTGATGCCTCATTTTGCTTTGCAGTTTTGTAAGTTTCTCCCACATCATATGATTTTATAAATCAACTCAGACAACAAATCACGACCTCTGTCCTACTTTTTCATTAATTTCATTTGAGGATTAATTCTTATATAACTAACGGAAGAAAAAGCACCTTTTAAAAAACATTCCTTTATATTTATGATGCCTGACATTATTCTTTGATCCTTAAGTTTAATCTCATGAACAATACCCTCTCTAAGTCTCCTCATTCTTTCCTCTAGTGGTATCATAGCTAGTACTTTTAAGGATTTACCCCACAGACAACTAGTTGGCATTTAAATTAAACAATGATTATATTATATTGTTTACATTCCATGGCATGTCAATCATTAATCATGATTAATTACATATTGGGGAAACAAGGGTATTACAATACCCTCCCCCTTAAAGGAACATCGTCCTATGTGTTCTTTGGTTCTCAGCAACACCTACCATGCCTTCTTCTTTTATCTACTTCAACATTGTTGTTCCTCTCTTTTTGTTTGGTCCTTTCCTAGACTCTTGGAATTTAGCACATACCTATAACAATTTCAAACAACCAACATTTTAATCAAAATTCCATGCATAAACATTTTATTGTTGTTCTCAATTCAAAAGGAAGACTTTACATATCAGTAAAATACTTATCTGTGCATTTCATGGATCTGCATCCACATGGCTATCATATTTTCTCAACTCATTGTTTTCCCCCTGAAATACCCATTGTGTGCATGATCCAAATCAACACTCTATAATATTTATAGAAATCTCCTCTTCCTTTTGGTAACTCATCCTCTAGGCCCTAGATCAGGCATCCCCTTCTTTAAAATATAGTCCCTCGAGCGATCCATCTTTCCTTGCAAATGATTTCTTGCACAAGAAGATTTGTATAGACTTCATCAAGTCTTATAGTCGAGGTGTTCCTTTGACTTGCTCTGTTGAGGTGTCCCTCTTGCCTATGTCTGGAATTCATGGGCTATCATAGGGTTCTCATGTAACAACAATATCCTTTTTCCACGCTTTGCAATATTGAAATCCATCATCTATCCCCCCATAAAATATTTTTTATCTCATGTGTGTCACATGCATACAATAACCATGAGATACAACATCAATTTCAATAAATTTTTCTTTCAAATCTGTTAATCACAGATTTCTAATTACACGTTTTCATTTTCAGATCGGTTCCACATAGGAACCATATTCACAAGTATGAGGCTTTCTTCTCATATCATTTTGATTCAACAGGAATTGGTATTCCTTATGGACTTATTTTTGTTACCATGTCCAAGACCCTTCTTCCTACAATTTTTTCTTAATACAACCAAACAAATTTTTAGCTCTCGTGCACATTATTATTTCGTTACACACTTGCATTGGCTTCCAAATATTTTTCAAAACTATGTGCATACTAACAATCACATTCATTTACTCAAAAAGGAAATACCATTCCTTGCATTTGTATCATTTTAGCATACCAAAATTTTCAAAATGCAATCAAACATTAAATTAATCTAGTCATTGTGCCTATGTCCATGGCCACATTCACACACAATGCACCCTTGCATTGATTTCATATCTTTACTCTTCATATTAGGCACTTTGCCTTGGTGTGTTCGAACCCATCCAACCTCTTAACCCATGGATTCTTTATCAACATTTATCATTATAGCAAGACCGTTCCTCCTGTTTTGAGTTGATCATAGCCCAAAATCAACACATGTGTAACTAAAATTTTCACATGAAGGCATTCAAGAATTATTTATTCATTGTTAACTAGGGTGTCGACATTTCTAGCCATCCAATTTCTCTCTTTACTATTCTTCAACTCTGGTAGAATATTGGAAGATCATGCTGCCATAATGGGCAATCCTATACATTCCCACTCATGTAGACATGCATTAATCAATGTGTTGTTTATGATAATTCTTGTTCACAATCATTCCTGACTGGTCAAAGTATTCATGACACTTTGATCATGAATTTTCTTACAATGATCTCAATCATTCTTGGCTACTAGAGGCTCCTCCCTCTACCCTCAAGATTCTTCTTTCATGATTCATATCCTACTTGGGTATCAATGGCATATTACAACCACTCAAAATCACATGCATATCATTAAGATAATAAAATATCTTAGAAGGGATTCTTACCCAATCCCTTCATACCATATGCCATACTGGTATGAAAATTTCTTATACCTATCTAGCTACAAACACCCCTTTCGGATGTTTACAACATCAATGGAGCTCCACAGGGACTCCAAAATCCCTCCATTAATATTTTCTATCATTAGTCTTCTTGTATTTATCCTCCACCTGAGGTTGTCCACGATTGGCAGTTGACCTCTACCAATAGCTCCAGTCATTTCCTACACATAACATGCATCATTACATTCAAAATTATATTAGTTTTTATGTAAAATTCAAAAGGCATGTGTCATAGCATTTAAACCAAGAAGACATTTTTGGATATGTCCTATAATAGTGATATGCACTATATCACATTATCCTCAATGTTTTATGAGTGAAAACATAATCAGATTTAAGTTGTCTCTAGTATCTTCAGTCATAAAACTATTAGAATTCTCATGCTAAAGTCATTCACAGGTAACATGATTTCAGTTTCTCATCCTAGAGAAACACAATCAATAAAAAAGAAAGGAGTTAAGGGAATAATTATCAATTCCCTTTTCCCTTAGCTTTCATAACTATTCTTTCAAATCCTTCAACTCTGTTAAGAAAATAATAATTTTAGAGTGAGAAAAGTATTAATATGTTTTTTTCCTTCTTTGCTTCCCCAATTTATCCCTCTCGGGATCTGTTTAGGGGTCCTAAATCCCTTTAACTCAACAGTAGGAACCAAACTTGCCATCGAGGCCCAATCAGACTCTACCACATTTAATGGTGGAATGGTTCTCCAGATATTGCAATATGGCCAATTAATCAATGGGCTTTACATAGTAATTGACATGATGTATTCTTGTGAAAGCTCCTCCTTCAGTTTGAACATTCCCTTTTTTGTATTTTCTCTTATAGGCAGGACCGATACAAGATAAATGGTGTTATAAACCAGCTGGATAACAAAGGGGAAATTTCTCAACTACCGAAGAATGTTGAGCTTGGGATAGCCCTCATGTTCAAGAATGCATAAAATGATTGTTACACTTTTGACAAGCCTAGTACTAATAAATCAACTTGTTGGTATTTCAATTATTGACTGAGATACAACTTCAAAAGAAAACGTACATGCAATAAATGTTGGCAAGAAAAATAGTTTCCTTCGCTCTAATGATCAATCACACATTAACACAATGATTTAATTTCTATCATTAGAGACAAGAACTATGAAAAAAAAATATTGAATCAAATAACTTATCAACAGATTTAGGGGTTCTTACTCGTTACAACATCCATTCATGAGATAAAGTCAGAAATAATTCTTCCTTATATTCAATCACACATGCTTTTGATGAAAAAACAAACATAAATGTGTCTCTGGTCCTAAACAAGACTTCTCAATTAAGGTATCTCTGAAATAGCTCTTTACAAATCCAAAAAAGAGGGTCTTTGCAAAAACCATCGACCCTCCTTCTAATAGGTCGATCCTCTTATTTATAACATATTACTAACTAAAAAATAACTATCAAAAGTGAAAGGTAAGTAAGACAAAACATCACCACATGGCACTTTCATATCTCAGTCTTCTAAGAGTCATCAAATGGTTTCACTTGAGTGGCTGAATTTTCTCATACTCTGATCATTTGACGAAGAGTTCCTCGCATGTGTTGGCGTACAAGAATATGTGTTGGTCCATCAGGGATGAAATGATCTCCTTTATCTCCACTTCCCATGCTCGATACTTGACCACTTTAGCACTTAATTGTTGTAACACTGTCTAAGCCTTAATCGAGTGCTCCATTAATTGTTGTACTTGACCCGGTGACATGCTCTCCACCTTTTCTATCTCCACAACCCACAATGAGTCTTGTTCGGCATGTAGTTTGACTATGTCATGCAAGTTGACAAAGTCATCGGGTGTGCCAAATTTTTGGAGGCCAATGTCTTTCATCACCTGATTGATCTTGGTCTAGATCCTTTCGCACTCAACCCATTTCTCTTGGATTTCCTGATGAGGTTCTTGGGCCATTTTCACCCAATATTCAACCTACTTCTTTATGCAGTCAATGCTGCTATCCCTTAGTACCTGAATGTCGTGCTCTTCGGCGTCTCAGCCCTCTTGAACTGTGATGATGTAATAGATCATTTCCAATGCTTGGTGTTCTTTCTCATACCATATTTCCATATCCTTTCATGTTCCCAACGCCATAAGGGTGTATTCTTGGAAATCATCTATCCCTACAGTGAAAAGGTGTCACTCATTAGTGAATTTACTATAGGCATCCTAGAATTCACTTCTCAAGAACATCATGGCCTATGTGGAGTCATGATAATATTTCTCCAAATGGTGTAGATGCTACAACTTCTTCAAAGAAACAACCATCTCCTCTTCATCCTTCCCCGCTCTATCCAGAGTGGCATCTATGATTTCCATCCTTGTGACGATAATCTCAAACATCTTGGCATACTCAGTGCTAATCAATTTTTCCTTTGTGGTGATGAGGATGGATTTGTATAGAGTAATCCTCCTCTTCTTGGTGGTTCTCTTCATGGTGTATTTCCTATTTCGGTCGTAGGTGATGTCTTGTATATCAGTGACCTCATCCACGAGTTTGGGGATTTTCTTCTCTCCCCAAGTAAGCATGTTTCCCAGGCTCCCGACATTGTAAATTTGTTCAAGGTTGGGTTCTTGAAACTCTTTCATCTGTCCCAAACATTTGAATTCTAGTTGTTTCTCATCGGGAGGTAAGGTACTGGCCAATTTTGATGAATCAGGGGAAGGCTCGGTACTTAATTGATAATCAACTATTGATATGTCAATTTCCTACTATGGAATTTCTTCTTCTTATTCACCCAAACCTAGCTCATCCTTCAGGCTGTCCACTTGTGTCCTTGGTGCATCGAGTAGCTCAGTTTCTAAGACACTTTCAAACTCTTGGTCACTCTGTGGAAGGCTTTGAACTTGAGCATCGAGAGCTAGGGAAGATGCTTTCTCAGGTTACTTTTCCTCTGTAATCTATACCGGAGTCACCAAAGAAACCTATGAACTCTACTCATCATCATAGACAATTATTAAGTTGTGTAAGGGGTTTGGTGCACTTGCTCTCCCTAATGTTCTCACTATCTCAGGCTAAGTCAAAATGTCCCCTAGTGATCCGGCCTGTGGTGTTAAAACTTCAGGGTTATCTAACCCAGTGATCTCTTCAATTTGCATTGGCTCTAGGTCACTTGGACCTACCTGACTTTCGATTAGGTTGTCGGTAGGGACCATTATGATTTCTATGAGTTCTAGGTCATTCTACAACTAATCAATTACTCTCTGTGTTTTTCCATTAGGATAAATCCCCTTGCATTTGCCTCCAGTGTCAAAGACAATCCTCTACTTTGCACCTTTGTTGCCTCTGCCGCTTTGTTTTCTTCCCTAGCTTTGAGGGCCTCTTGATCTGACTGCTCTATTCTTGTCTCTTGTTCATCCATGCTCATGGCCTTGAACCTAGTAATTTTTGGGTTGGCCATTATTTGCACCACCTCTTCCCAATCTTGGGCATTCTTTGTGAAGATTTCTTCTTCGAACTTATTGTGAGCATATGACTAGCAGGGTGACACTTGTGAAGCATGTTGCGGGACCAGGCCCTTTGGATCGTGCTTGCAGAATTGACATTTCGACAATCTAAATTCTAGTTGGTTGAGCCCTTCTTGTTTGTATTGAGCAATATCCTTTACCAAATAGAACCCTACATGGAAACTGTAGGGTATGAAATCTTGTTTCTTGTCTTTGACCAGGGTGGCATTGTATCCTTGCAAGATGGTTTGATAACATATTTCTCCTACGACAAGCTATTATGGGACATGAGCTAGCAGGATATGTGGTGCTTCAGTGGCCTTGAACACCATGATGTAGGTGGTGTGCTCATCCAAATACCAATGGCCTACCTTGGATATCATTTTCTTTCTTTTCATCGATATCCTTAGGAATTCATTCTTAAAAAGATTAAAATAAATTTGGGCGATGAATTCATCCTAGATGAGGGAGAAATATTTATTATACATGTTTTCCCATAGCATGCTGAAATAGATGTGGACCGAGAGCTCTGCAACATGGCAGCTCAGATTCATGTTGGCGAAGACGTTCCTAGCACACATGACATCAAGCAGGTATGAAGCCATGTAAAAAGTTGGTGCTTCCCATTCCCTCGACGCATGATCCCGCTGCACATACGTGCTTAGTTTCTTGGATATTATTTCTCCCTAGTTGAAGTTACACCCGACCATTGCAACTGTGTATGCCAAAGGCATCCATGCTTCTGAAAATTTGGAGCAATATTTCTCTCTGTATAACTGACATATGAGAGCCATCAAATATATGTATGGCTCTCTCAGGTTGATTGTTTCATACCATCCATTGCTCCGATTGGTGAATTTCTTGTATTCCCTCCACCATGAGGCCATCAATCGATTGGTGTCATGGATTTCATATAAATTCACCATGAATTCCATGTTCATTCACTCCTCTGGTTCCCTAAGATTGTAGTATTTATGGACCTTTATCAAGAGAAAAACTCTGATGCACCTGCAATTCTCATCGTTAATCAAGAATTTACACTTATCTATGTGGACGATGAGCCACTTCAGGACTTCTATGCAGGGGAAAATGGGGGTTTTGCTCGCCACCTTGTGTAAATATGACCATCGGATGTTGAGGAACCCTTGTTCATCGAGCACCCTTAGCACCCTTATGTCTGGGTCACTGTGTGGGACATACTTAGGGTATTCTTATCTACTAATACTGTTGAAGATATCCCCCCATTGTGGGAGCGCTACCTTAGATCCGGTGCTTTCCTCTATATCGCCAAAGGCCAGAGGTTGAATGAAAACCTTATTTGTTTTTGTCTTGATGACAGGATCTGACCTAGGAATGTACTCCAATTGTCTCACAATCCCTTGAGAAGATCCTTTGTTTGTCTCTAGTTCTTTTAGATTTGGTGCTCTCAACGAGTGTCTGGTAGTTGGATTTGTTGACGACATTGTGCCTGCAAATTAAGCAGAGTTTTAGAGACTATGGAAAAACTGGACAAAAACATACAAATTATAGCCAATGAATTGATAGACTTGGATACATACCTCTGAATCTTGTTAAAACCTATTTTTTTTATAATCATGGGGTTGATACAGCCATCAAGTTGCTTGTTTATCTCCTTTGGATGCTCTGGAATAATCTTGCATATAGAATGAATTTGTTCACAACAGCTCAAGAGATTTTAAATAGGAAATAACTTATAGTGTCATATCAGTCATTCAATTGGGGTTATGAGTGAAAATTCAATAAATATGTCACATAATATTTAGAATTTAAATTCATTGTGGGTTGATGGTGGAGGCGTTGGTGGTGATGTGCTATATCGATGATTTCAAAAGGTTGTTTTGATTGGTGCACGAGGTAAAAACTAATGCGGGATCGGGTATTAATTAGCTCCTTAAATGCCCAAAATCATATCGTATCTAATGCTAAAAATGTCACGTCGTGTCGCTCCTTCAGTGGGTGGATCGAGGATTTGGATTGTGCTATGAACATTTTTGATGATATTCACCTATAAAATATCCGATGTCGATCAATCTTACCATAGAGTGTTGACGCGGAAAATCTGACTTAGAGGTATGACTAGGACCTAGAGAACAAAGAATGACTCAGAATATAACTATATTGTATGACCTTCGTACATGGTAAAGACATGTGGCTTTCGAGACCAGTGACTTAATTCTCTTGTATTAATTGGAGTCACGAATTTCCTTAAGTTTATCTTTCTAAAAAAAAAAAATTAGTTTGTCGATGCCGAAAAAGTGTCAAGGATCAGCGATCGATGATAAACCTATCAAAACGCTTTGGGATCGTCTCCCTTGAAAAATTCTCGATGCCTAAAATGCATCAGGGATCGGTGATTGGAGATAACTTTATCATGGTTAAAATGTTTGTTGCGGTCCTTCTATGTTTTCCCCAATCCCGATAAAGTGCGTCGGGCATCGGCTATCGGGGATTTCGTTTCATCCTTCGTTAACGTCTCTCCCCCTCGTATTTTACCAATGTCGAAGGGGGTTGACTATCTCTGAACCTTTATGTCAAAAAACTTACGTAAAATAGAACTAACTTATGTCGATGCTGATAAAGATTGGTGCTCAATGACTATGGTTTTTCGAGTGGTTACTCTTTCTTCCTTGAATTCTTTTCGATGCCAATCTTGAGCACATTGGGTGTAGTGTTTGGCTGGAAATTCTTAATTCAGTTGTTAAGGTATTTTATTCATGGGGTCTCATAAGTTCAAGAAAACCTGAATAGGTGATGAGAGTAATGAAAATATGCAAAGACAAAACATTTCTCAAAATGAAATCGAATCAGACAGTGCATAAGATCAAGTGGTACCCAAAAAGTAAAAAACTTGATAAGGCTTTTTAGGGTGTGTGGAGTGCTCAACAAATGGAGATTTACTGGGTGAAAGTAGAATCTATGTTCCTACCTTGGGCTTAGCTGATGCAAAAGCTGGTTAACAACTTAATTGTTTTTTTTATCAGAGCCTCTTTCATTCTTTCATTTGAAATTACATGGTTGGTGCATTCAGGCCTGCCTATGGGGTTTCAACCTTTATTCCACCTTTGTTTCCTGCAAACTTGACTCACACCCTCTTTGAAAAGATTTGAGTGAAGCA
>JZKD02S2400268.1:35442-46183 GCA_000966675.3 Picea glauca
GTGTTGTATCTTCATGTTCATTTTCCTTCATGTCCAAATAACTTCATCAATCTTGTGGTCCAAAACCCATGACTAGGGTTGACATCAATGACAACAACCAATCTTCCAACAACCCTCTCCTACTTTTCACTCATTTTATATAATTGATTTTATTTTGGAAGAATTCCCTGAGAGAGTGGGAGATGAGGGCGTCTTTTATTTGAAAAAAAGAGATGGTTAAGGTGAATTTTTTTGTTATCTCTGTCTTGAGGTGAATTTAGTCCTTTCCATATTACCACCTTTCCCTTCAGGTTTTACCAGACCACCAGACAGACATTTCATCACTTTTCCAAGGTTGTTCATCTACACAGGTTAGATAGAAAACTCCTTTAAAACAATCATAGGTCTCCCAACACTTCTTGTGTTGTATGTAAATGATGTGTCATGAACATAGTTCATCATATCACATGAATTGGGGTCAACCAATGTATTTCTAAACACAAACTTCAAAAGAGCAGAAGTACTATAGAAAGAAACAAAAACAAAAATGCACTCCGCAATTAGCCTACCTAAAAACAAAACATCATGAAAACACACAATTTTGTTTTTTTTAACGAAAATATTGTTTTAGGGCTTGTCCATTCACTAGGAGGGTGTCAGGTTCCCCCCTCAGATTTTGCAACCGATATGTGCCTACCCCAATTTTCTTGGCTACTTGAAAAGGTCTGAGCCATAGATTCTGAAACTTCAAATGTTTTCCCTTCAACTCATTTGTTGTGTCTCATTTTAGGACTAAGTCTCCTACTTCAAAATTCTTGTCTTTGGCCTTATGCTTACCAAACCACCTTTTAATTATCTATTGATGAGCTATTAAGTTTCATTTTGATTTCTCCCTTTCTTCTTCCAGCATGAGGAGGGTATGAATTCTTTGTTGTATAATTGATGAGGGTTGTCCTCTATAATATTGAGCAAGTTGAAGAGATGGAAGATATAGCTCATTCGGGAGAATGGATTCCTATCTGTATACCAGAAAGTATGGATAATTTCCTATAGCTTCCTTGGGTGTTACTCTATCAACCCATATGGAATTATGAAGTAAACTGTGCCAATTCCTCTGGTTGTCTGCAACTGTTTTCTTTAATATCATCACTATGTTCTTATTGGTTGATTATTCCACTCTATTCCCCTGTGGATATTAGTTTGTAGAGTATCTGATTATGATTTCTTTGTCTAGAGAAAACTCTGTTAATAGTGTGGAAGAAAATTAAGTGGCATTATAAAAAACAAGGACAGAAGGCATACCAAACCTTGTAACCAACTGTTGTTCTATGAATTGGATCACGACCTTTTCATTCACATGAGTTAGAGGGATGATCTTTTCCCATTTCATGAAATAGTTTATGGAAGTCAGTATATATCTATGTTGTTTTAAAGAAATCAGTGTAATTTAATCTATGATATCTAACCCCCATTGCTCGAATGGCTTGTATATGGTCACAGGTTGGAGTGGGAAAAATGATCTCTTGTCCCTCCTCGCACTTATTTGACAAGTTTTACAGTTTCTAGCATATGTGTGAGCATCCCTGAACAGAGTACGCCAATAATAGTTGGCTCTGAGTATTTTGTGAGCAGTGGTGTTTCCTGCAAAATGTGCACCTGCAGGACCATCATGGAGATCCTTCATAACCTTGTCTGCATATTCACATTCGATACATATTAAAAATACCCCATCATAATTAACATGGAAGAGAACCAAACTTATGAGGCAATATTGCATTGATTTTAACCATAGGGCTCTCCTTTCCCTAGGATTTAGGTTTTCTGGGCAAGTCCCATGATGCAAGAGATAATTCAATTTCTCATACCAAGACTCTTTCCCAGGGGAGACGTGTGAAGCTTCACCACACCATAATGCCAATTCATTCTCCTATATGGGGTCTTCATTTAATGGTCCTGGGCTTCAGTTGCTAGTTTGCATAATCCTTGTCCCTTAACTAGTTTAGCAAGTTTTATATCTAGATCAAATTCTTGAATTATTGCCATCTAGTTTCATCTTCTTTCCCCCATATTCTGTTGAGTGAATAGGGATCAGATGAAAAGGTGAGGGATGATGACTTTGGTATGGTTCTTTAGGATGTAAGATCTGAAGTGTTTCACTTCCTTGTATACTACATAATCCTGCTTGTTTATGGTAGGGTAATTTAGTTCGATCCCTTGGAGATTAGTGTTCATAAATGAGACTGGGGCCTCATTGTTCTCATCATACTTCTGAGTCAATACTATAGCTAACGATTGGTCAGAGGAAAAAGTGTAGAGGAAGAAATATTTGATGAATTCGGGACTTCACAACACTGGGGTTTGAGATATTGCATCCTTAATATTTTTGAAAGAACTTTTTCATTCATTATCTCACTTAAATTCAACATATTTTCAGATCATCTTTTGTAAGGGTTTGATAGTTTCAGTGAAATCATGGGTGAATTTCCTCACAAAATTGATTTTCCCAATGAAGGATTGCATAGCCTTTTTTTGTGGGGTAATGGAAGTTGATATATAACCCTAATTCACTCTATGTCTATGCAAATTATAGCTTGAGATATAATATGACCTAGTAGTTTACCTTCCTTGACACCAAAGATAGTTTTCTTAGGGTTTAAGGATATACCGTATTTCTTACACCTTTCAAAAATCTGGGTTAAGTGTTGGATGTGATATTCTCTGTTCTTCAAATACACAGTCACATTGTCCAAATAAACTACTACACATTTTTTGATTAGTCCCTGGAACACTATGTCCATGGCCCTTGGGAAGATTTCCCCTTTGTTGAATAACCCAAAGGGCATGTGTTTATAAGAGAAGGTTCCCCACTTGGTCTGAAAGGTAGTTTTCAAATGGTCTTCCTCTTAAACTAGAACTTGGTTGTAACCCAAAAAACTGTCTAGTAGGGAGAAAATCTCAGAGCCATACATGGTCTGCAAGAGTTTATCCATTGGTGGGACTGGGTAGTTTTCCTTTTCTGAAGCTCTATTGAGGTTTATAAAATCTACACATAAGAGGATCTCCCCAGACTTTTTCCTCACATGAACCAAATTTTCTACCCATGTTGAGTGTGTAATCTGGAAGATAATTTTATCATATAGTAATTTCTTTAACTCCTAATACATGAGAGGCTCCAGGGATGGGTGGTACTTCCAGAGCTTCTGTTGGACGGGTTTCACTTCGATATTTAACGAGATTGTGTGTTGAATTATACAAGCATCATAAGTTTTCAGATCTCGGTAGGACCATGCAAAGACATCTTGATATTGTCTAAACATTTTGAGATAGGCCTGCCTTTCCTCTTTAGATACTCTCTTGCCAAGATTTATATTCTTGGGGTTTTCCGGGGTTCCTAGATTTATAGTTTCGTACATGGGTTAGGAACTCCCCGTCTTTGTGTTCGTTGACCCTTTGAATATTTCCATTAAGTCAAAAAGGTTTTCTAAATTGGATACCCCTTTCGGTATCGTGTGAGACCTTGGTTTTTCAGTGGTTGATCTGCGTGAAGATCGGTTTCTGCTAATTGCTCCTGAAATACTTCATCATCAATAGCCAAGTCTTTAAAATTATCCTGATTGGTCAAAAAGATTATCATCTGTTCATCTCCTTCAAAGACCTTCCAATTATTGGTCACTGTAATTGCTTATTAACTAAACAATCAAGTGTTAGATAAATTGTCAACCCAGGGAAGTCTGTTTATTTCAAAGGAAATCACACACTGTATATGCTCAATCTAAAAAGCAATATAGAGTTGTAGTAAAAGTAAATTAATCACACCTTGCCTTGAACAGACTAAAGTTCTACTTTGCATTACAGAAAAGCAATCTATCTATTGTAGAGTTCGAGGTTTAAGGAAATGATTATCAGAAGAATCCTGGATTACATTAAGAAACAAAAATCTAGGAAAGAAATCTTTTAGGATACTGCAAAAAGACTAACTATTGTGTAACAGAGAATAGGACCCTATTCCCCAAGCAAGAATCTTCAGCACCTGTTTCCGACTATCACACTTTCATGAACTCATTACTAATCAAAAAAATTGACATGTACTGAAGGCTAACTATCTCATAACAGAGAATAGGACCCTATTCCCCAAGCAAGAATCTTCAACACCTGTCTCTGATTATCACACTTTCATAAATTCATCACACAAAATTACCAATCAGAATGATTAACAGTTACCCAAGCATGAATTGTATGAAAACAATGTAATAATCAGTAAAGCAGAGTTTCGGCAAAACAGAGTTCGGTAAAGTAGAGTTTCAGCAAAACAAAGTTTAATCAAGGCGTGAACAAAAATAATGCTAACACACTACAGAACTAATGGGTGAATCTTGTGAAGAAGGTGGGCCCTCCCTTCTGACAAGATTCCCCAGAAATGAAAGGAACTAAGAGGAAATTCTCAAAATAATCTTTTATTCATCTGTTAATTATATCATGTTACAATATCCAAAGTGAACACGTCCTTCTTTGTAATTCCTTTCTATCCAAAAAGGATCCCCTCTAATGATGATTTTCCATTATTTAAAGAGGAGTATCCTCTAAATACAATTGATCATCAAATTACATGTGCACATATGAATCCTATTCTTAGTCAGATCTAATCTTCTATACTGGAATAGGATATCCTGATCTCCCGCAGCAGAATGCTATTACAATAATTGGAATGGTGTTGGGTTGAGGTGTAGCTGTTGCAGCCAGTGTAACAACTTCTTTATTTATCTTCTTGTTACTGCTATTGTATATTTTTTTAGCATCACAAATCACGGACTGTTTCAGCAACGGGATTTGCGTTTTGACTGTTTCAGCAACGTAGTCTCAAGCAACAACGATGGTTGATGCTGGCTTAAGGTGTGGCTATTGTGTCCAGTGTAACAAATCCTTCTTACTGCTGTGTGAATTGTTGTTCCAACATCACAGATCACAGACTATTTTAGCAACAAGATTTGCGTGCTTTTGACTATTTCAGTAACGGGTCTTCAAGCAGCAACAATAATATGTAGTTCGAACTGTTTCAGCAACTATATGTTTATGATTGATGGATAAGTATGAGAGTAATGTAAAATTACATGTAAAACAAATTAAACATATAGCAAAGAGAAGAAACATTATATACCTTTGGAAAGATAGGTTAAGGTGATAATGTAAGCTTAAATGTGAGTGGGAAACAGATGTAATGATAGAAAAAAGTATGAACAAAAAGGTACATTATAGGGTCCTAACATCCCCCCCAACTAAAAAGGTTGCATGTCCTCATGCAACTTCAATCTGAATCAAAATCTAGATACCGGCTCTAAGCGTGCAAAGTGTTGTCTGTTGGAGCTCTGAATCCTTGAACGCATTGTAGCCTTTGACAAGCTGTTATTTCATCTTTCTTGGGCAAATTATGATGAACTTGATATTTCTCTATTGGAATCCACAGAATAGGAAAATGGAACTGATAACCTATCCATTTTTCAGCATATTCTTGAACGCATTTGATGTAGCTAGGCACCCGGGAGATTGTTGTCTCAAGATTGGTAGGACTAAACGGATTGTGTTCATGTCTTTTCTCAGAATATTGCTACCAAAACATGTTATTTTCTTGTAGGGAAGCAATCTCTGTGGATTTAAGAATCTATTGACAATCCTGAAGTACTATTGTCTATAGTTGCTAAATATATTGAATCATCCCTGGTTTCTTCAAAAATTGATAATACTCTGCAACAAAGATGGCAGTGTTCTGTGGTTCTGGCCATATCCAGAGGAGGCAGTTATCCTCGTTATGCTTGGCAGCTAGGAAGTCATTCTTCCATGTAATCCGATTGTTAAGGAAGGAGGTGAGTGCTTGAATCTGGATATCACCGACAAGAGGGTTAAGGTTAAGATGTTGGTTCTTAGGGATGGCCTCATTATGAAGATATACCTCAAATAGGAGGTGTTGATCAATAGTAGAGGATTCTGCAAAAGTTCTAACAAAATCTATTAGATTTAACACTGCATGGGGTCTGCCTTCTTTGATTGATTTAATCTGAAAAAATGTAAGTCATTCTATGAGGAAAAGAGAGTAATTGGAGGATGGTTTCCTTGCAACCAACAATTTTTGTGCCAAGTTAAACATCAGGAGAAATTTTCCTTTTAGCTCTTCATTCTGCTTCTTATGGGCACGGGATTCTTGGCATGTTTTCTCCAAAGCTTCCCAGTTTGAATAGATGCGGTTTAGCCAAAGTAGTCTGTGCTCCTGCAAGCTTTTGTCATGTGTAACAACAGACTCTTTTTTCCATTTGTCCATTATTGCCTGCTCATCCCATGGTTGAGTTTGTGTTTCAACATCRCAAGTGATAGTCYGAGGTAGGGTCTGAGTGGMTCGTTCCACAAGAGTATGGGTGTTGATCTTGCTAGGAGGGGTAGATTCATCAATAGGCAGTGTTTGTACAGMTTTATTAATAAAAACAGGGGCTTCAAATGTAGCAGTTGTTGTAGGCCAGGGTTCATTCTGAATTTTGGAAGGTCCTACTAGTTCTTGTGTAACAACRGGGTTTTCTTATTTGACTRCAAAAGTYGTAGGTGCAGGGGAAGCTCCAGGCATTGGAATTTGAGTTACTTTGTAGCCTGCTTGATAATAAATGTCCCCACATTAACTGCACAYATACTCTCTACACTAATTATCTTTTKTGTTTTCCTCTTTCATGGTCACTATGYGAGCTAGGGTATACAATTTAAGTTCCTTGTCRTAGGCTTCCTTTACCATTACTAGCTCTTTCTTGTAGGCTTCCAGTTCATACCTTAGGAACTCATTTTCTTGTAARACAGAGGCCATTGTTGGTTCTGGTTGTTGATATTTCATGGGTGTATTAAGAGAGGTGACTGGTTCTTGTGTAACAGTCACAGTCACACTAGCTGGTTCTTCTGGAGAAGCTACAGGATCAGCAGTTGATTCTTGTGCTTCATCTTCTTGATGTAGAGAAAGTAGTGTTGTGGCACCCTGGGCATCTGATTCCTGTATTTCGGTAACAACATCAGCAGTTGGTTCTTGTGTTTCAGTTGTAGCTGGTTCTTGTGTAATAGCTATAGTTGTTTCTTGTGTTTCAGCTACTGAATGAGTAGCTGGTTATTGTGTTTCAGCTACTGGATGAGTAGTTGGTTCTTGTGTTTCAGCTACTTGATTTAAAGAGAATGATGTCGCAGTCCACTGAGCCTCTGGTTCTTTTGTTTCAGTGCCCATGGGTGGAATAGGTAAAAATTCTAGAATTTGGGAGGGTAGAGGTGTACAGGATTTTAGCAAGATGAGTTGGGGGTTTAGGGTAGTGGCAGTAGTGGCTGCTCTTGTTGAGGTCCTCATTCGTTTTCTTTGAAAAAAGGAGGGAAAAGGAGGAATTTGCTTCTTTCTTTTTTGTGTGGGTTTTTCCTTAGTGATGGGGCAGGGAGAGTTTTCTGGTTCAGAATCATCGCTAAGGATATGAACAATATGATTAAATGATTCTGGTAAGTTGTGGGGAGGGCTTGGTATGGTAGGAGGGTTAATTGGGTCTATAGGCGGGTTGTTAGGTATTTCCGGGGGGTCTGGAAGGTTTTGTGGTTGTTGTTCTTGAAGATGTTCAGGATGTTCAACAACTTCTTGAGGGCCTATGAGTGGGTTGTTTAAGGGAGGGTTTTGTTGGGAAAAACCCTTTTGGATGAGTAGTTGAGAGAGACGGTGATGGGTGAGGGAAAGGGCGGGATTTTTAGCCTTTTTAAAATAATGCGACATATTTCTAAGACATCCGAGCAGATAGTAGGGAATATTCACCAATCTAGCATGTCGTAAATAAGACAACAAGAAAAAATTGTACTAGTAGATTAACTGGTATCGGCCTTCATAGTTGAGGTAGTGCTTGAAAAACTCTGTAACTTTCGGCCAAGGAGGAGGCAACGAGCTAAGTCGAACACCCCGGCCTTTAGGCTCAATTTGTTCTCCTGGCAAGAGAAAATCCTGCTGGGAATTAAGGATAATGTGTTTGTGGCTGAACCAGCGAATGCCAGTGACAGGGAGACCCAAAACCTATGCGATATCATCCTCTGTGACTGGAATCCAAACCCCTTGAACAATGGAATAATATTCTTGAAGATTTCGAGAAAATTGAAGAACCTGTTGTTGATCAAATCCCTGGAGCCTCTGAAAATAATCCAGCTAGCCTGCCTGTAGAAAAATTTGATAGACTTCTAGATATAATTCTAATAGGGTTGTCGTGGCGGGTTCGTATCATATAACAGGGCCTCCCATAGCTAACAACTCAGTAAAATGCACAGTCAGAGAGTAAAGTAACCGCTTCTGAACAGAGTAAGTTTTGCGGGTGAAGGCATGCAAATGGTGGTGAAAACAAATGAAATGATGGGTAAAAAGGAATGATGGTAGTCGGTTTGTGTGAAATGATGGCATAAGATTTAGATATCCTCCCCCCCCCAAGTACGGCTAAAATAATGATTTTAAGTGAATGATAATAATGAATCGGGATCTTCTCATTAGCCATAGTTCAATTGTATTTACATATAAAGTTTACATACCTCATCTTTACCTTTGATTTGTACTTCAAAAATATAGTGTCTGTCCATAATAGTTCTACAGTAACCATGGGAGAGACTTTTGATTTATTAGAGAAATTGTATCAAGGGTTTGTTTAATTATGAGAGAGGGTTGTGGAAGGACAAAATATAGTATGAGAGTGAAAGAGTTGAAGTAGATGTTTTTATTGATAGGGAATGTTGAAAAGTTGGTGTTTCAGCAATAGGAAAAGAATAGAAAAATGTTTGATGAAGAGTGATTTTTTAACAATGGAAAATGTTGCTGAAGAAATGGTGTTTTAGCAGTGGCGAAATGTTGTTGAGTAGTGGTGTTTCAGCAATGGAGAAAAAAAAGGAAGAAAAATTGTTGAGCAGTGGTGTTTCAGCAATGGAGAAAAAAAAGGGCGAAAAATTGTTGAGCAGTGGTGTTTCAACAATGGGGAAGGGCGAAAAATTGTTGAATAGTGGTATTTCAGCAATGGGGAAAAGGGCAAAAAATTATTGAACAGTGGTGTTTCAGCAATGGGGAAAAGTGTGAAAAATGAGGAAAAGTGTTGCTGGAAAGTGATGTTTCGGAAATGGGTAAAAGAGAAAAACATTGTTGAATAGTGGTGTTTCAGCAATGGGGAAAAGGGCGAAAAATTGTTGAACAGTGGTGTTTCAGCAATGGGGAAAAGGATGAAAAATTGTTGAACAGTGGTGTTTCAGCAATGGGGAAAAGGACGAAAAATGAGAAAAAATGTTGCTGAAAAGTGATGAAGAAAGAGGGAGTAGTGTTTCACAAAATGAAGCTTGGATCTTCTTGAAGTAAGATCGTCCTTTCTTGGTAGGCCTTTTCTTTAATCGAGAATCTACAAAAGAATCAATTGTAACATGCCATTCCTTGACAGGGATTATGAGTAAAAGAAATCTAATCTAATACTAAAGGAATTAAATTCAGAAAAATTAATTGCAATGAGGGGTAGGAGGTCCCTCTAAAAAGAGATAATGTGAGTCTTCCACACATGTGGCCTTAAAATCTTCTTTGGAAATGGGGTGCTGGTATAGATGGAGTCGATGACCATTCACTGGTAACGATGTTTTAGAGTCATCGATTGTGAGGAGCCTTACTATTCCATTAGGGAAAACAATGTCCACTTTGTAAGGTCCAAGCCATCTTGTACGTAGTTTCCCTTGAAATTATTTAAACTGAGAATCATACAGTAAAGCCCAATTACCTTTTTGGAATTGCTTATGCTTGATGGTTTTTTCATGCCATTTTGATCTTTGTTGTTGAATCATAGTTGTCTGATGAATGGCATCTAGTATTTTTTTATCCAATTCATTAAGCTACTGCAACCTGGTTGTCTATGCATCGGTCAAATCAAGGTTTACAGCTAAATCAGTCCTTAAGGTTTTGATTTCAAATTCCACAGGAAAGACGACACTTTTTCCATAGACTAATTCATAGGGAGAGAATCCTGTAGTATTTCTCCAGGTAGTTTTGTAAGCCCATAATGCTTCAAGGAGCCTGTGAGACCAATCCTTTCTATTTTCCTTCACTGTTTTTGTGAGAATGGCTTCTATTACTTTATTTGTGCTTTCCACCTGTCCATTGGCCTGGGGGTGGTATGGTGTAGTCATTCTATCATGAATATGGTATTTTTGAAGGGTGGCTTTAAAACCATGAGAAGTGAAAGGAGGTCCTCCATATGTAACTAATTCTCTAAGCACTCCAAATCTGATAAAGATGTCTTCAAATAGAAAATCTAGAACCGCTTCTTCAGTAGCTCTATGGAGTGCTTTAGCTTACACCCATTTGGTCATATAATATGTACAGACCACAATATAAACTTTTTTATTGGATGGAGGGTTAATGGGTCCTACAAAGTCTAAGGCCCATCTTTCAAATGGTTCGAGTACTACTTGGAGATTTAATGGCATTTCATCTCTATGATTAGGTTGACCCATTCTTTGATAGCTATCACAGGCCCGAACATATTTCTTTGCATATTTAAAATGTGAGGGCCAATAATACCCCATCCTGAGAATTTTATGTGTTGTTCTCTTATCAGCAAAATGCCCTCCACAAAGGTCATCATGACAAGCTTTTAGTAAATCATAAACCTCATATTCTCTAATGCACCTTTGGATTTCTTGATCAAGTCCTGTGTGGAAAAGACACCCACTTATCCATCTATATCGAGCACTTTGTTGAATGATT
>JZKD02S2400270.1:14894-25132 GCA_000966675.3 Picea glauca
ATCAACATAAAGTAATTTTCTTTTCCTGTACCTTCTTTCCTTGATGGTCCACATAGATCCATATGTACTAACTGGAGAGGTTTTTATGTTGAAGGAAAGTTTTTAGATTTGAACTAAGTGCAAGTAAGCTTTCCTTTCTGATAGGATTTACAAACATAGTCATATGGATTTGATATCTTCAGAAGATATTTTAATGCCCCATTCTTTCTGAGTTTGATTATGTGATCAAAATTTAGGTGACCAAGTATCCTATACCAAAACCAACTTTCATCATATTTTCTTAAGTTGCATTATTCTTCTTCTTC
This sequence comes from Picea glauca, assembly GCA_000966675.3. Classification (NCBI taxonomy): domain Eukaryota; kingdom Viridiplantae; phylum Streptophyta; class Pinopsida; order Pinales; family Pinaceae; genus Picea; species Picea glauca. The sequence continues at coordinate 15,200 of JZKD02S2400270.1, forward strand.
TTTTAGAACATAGACATTGTTTTCTGTTCTTATACCTTTTGAAACTAGTTGACCTGAATCCACAGTTTTTATTCTACAGTCTTTAGAGGTAAATACAACTTCACACCCTCGGTCATAGACTTGACTGACACTAAGCAGATTATGTTTTAAGTCTTCTACAAGAAACACATCTTGAGCTTTTCTTTTTCCATTACACAAATTTACAATTCCTTTACCTTTTATCTTTCCTGGTGCATCATTTCCAAAAGTTACATTCCCTGATTTGCTATCACTTAGAGTTAAAAACTTACTTCTGTCTCCAGTCATGTGTTTGGAGCATCCACTATCAATATACCAGGGATTCTTTTTCCTTTGAGCTTATAGCACTAGTCCACACTTTTCATCTACTTTCTTCTTCCAAACTTTGACATTTTCAGTAGTGGGGATCAAATCTGCATTGTATTTCCTTAAGTGACAGTCTGCAGCTTTATAACCATAATTATGACAGTTGTAACATTCTAGTTCACTGAATAATAGATCATAATGATTGTTATGCACATATCTGTTGTTGTGTTTCACCTGTTTCCTTCTCCCAGTCATCACATGATTTATAATCTGTGATTGTTTGTTGCTTGGCTGTCTCAATATTTGTTGTGGAAGATAGTTATTCATTGAATATCTTGATTGTTCATATCTAAATCTTAGAGAACAATTTATAGATTTGTGACCAAAATTAGAGCAGAGGAAATTTCTCCATTTCTTTTCTAGTTTTTACTATCTCTTCTTCTAAGGCTTCAACCCTGACTTTCTTCTCTAACAATTGTTGTTTCAGTATGTCTTCTATTTTCTTTTCCTCTTCTAATTCCACTTTCAGCAGAGCAAATTTTTCATCAGGTTTTATACTGTCTTTCTCGAACCGTGTCCCTTCATGACTTGTCATGTTTAATCTTACAGATCTACCTTTGAATAAAAGGAACTCGCTCTGATACCAATTGTTGAAATTACTAAGACAACTGAGAGGGGGGGGTGAATCAATTGTAATTGAGCTTAAACAATTTTAACTCTATTAAAACATTATTAATATTTCTTCAAGTGATCATCAACATTATACAACATATGGATAGTAAAGGTAAAGAGAATTAGTCACACATAATATATACACAGAGACATATTTTCACAAGGAAACCCATAAAGGGAGAAAACCTCTTCTTCTTCGAAATGATAGGCAGTCTTTTAAGTTCTGTACATCATCTATAATTGAGCACCAACTCAATGTGAGGCTGCTACCTCTATTTTGCAAGCTGCAACTTGTTTGAGAGCACCAACTCTCTGGTTTCTCTAGCACCCACTAGAAGGAAGAACCAACTCCCTTACTGTTCCAGCACCAACTGGATGGAAGCACCAACTTCCAGTTACACAAGCTCCAACCTGTATAACAGAGAACACTTGTCCTCCCTTGCACCACCCTGCCACCCTGGTTTCTCTGGCTGCAACCAGATGGAAGCTACAACTTCCTGTGTTCAAGATCTCACTTGAACCTCTGAGGAAAAAAATCCTCCCGAGCACCTCCCAACCTCCCTCAAATATTAAATGAATAAATAAATAGTCAACTATGCAGATAAATCAATTCTTACCAATCTTTCTTTGTTCTTTAAATCTGGTCTTCTACAAACTGTTCTTCTGTTCTTCTCTTCCTCTGTCTATTCAGCAGGTCTGCTCTGCATTAACTCATTCTGTCATTTTTCTCTACTTCAACTTCTCTTCATCATCTTTTACTCTTCTCTGAGTTTCATCCCACGCTGTCTGTCTCATTTTCTTTTATTCACACCCACGGCGGTTCCACTTCCCATATCCTTAGGCAATAAAGAAGACAGTTGTCTGAGAAACTGAAACGCTAACTGATTCGCAATCATGAGTCCGTTTCACTAACAGATTCGTAACTGAGGAGTTAACTGTGAGAGAGAACAATAGCCCTCCGATCTTTGTTCATATTCACCTGCACCTTTGGATTGGCTTCATGAGATCTTGCATTCATTTTGGCATTTTTGTGGCCAAGCTTATCACCTCTAGCTTCTACCTCCATCTTCCATCGATGTGATCAATGGGTATGACCACGTGCTTATGCATAAAGCGCTTTCGCGATTTCTCATTTCGTGATTTTAAACATTATGCTCCGTTGACCCCAAGTCAGTGAAATTTCGAAAACTTGCCACATGTCCTATGATGCCATGGTCCAGATCTGATCTTGATTTAACGAATGCAATTGAATCGCGATTTCGACATTCTTGCTGCATTGTTTTCTTTGCCTCTCCATGTCGTGATTCGCGAAACTCCGATATGGAGTTAGATCAATGGTTTATATCTGATCTTGATTCAACGACTGAGATTGAATCGCGACTTCGACATTATTGATGTTCGGTGTCTTTGTCACTTCAGAGTCTCGATCCACGAAACTCCGTAATGGAGTCGTATCAATGGTCTAGATCACATCTTGATTTGACAGCTCAGATTAAATCGCGATTTTGCATATCGTGATATCGAGATTCCTGTGGATGATATTACTTGACATCTCCAACTCTCGATCCCCGAAACTCCAACATGGACTGGAATCAACGATCCAGATTCAATCTTTATTTGATGGATTAGATTAAATCACGATTTCACATAACGCAATTTCGAGAGGTTAGGGAACATTGTTCCTTTGACTCTCCAGTCAGGGAACTAATGATCTATCCCCACGTGTCCTACCAGGAAATGGACGGTCCTCCATCTTTCAGAATTTTGTAAGCCCTGCTACTCCTTGCACTTTAAAGAATGTACAGTTTCTCCTTGATCCAACGATGGTTGAGTCATGCGCTTGGATCTAACGTTTGAGATCTATCGTCCTCTTCAGTGCGCTCTTCTTATCGATCTGACGACCCTCGTTCTTTCGGGAATTTGAAGGGAATCCAATGATCAGAGATGGACTTCATCATGCCTGATCAACAGTTTATATTATGCATGTCTGTTACAAACCTCCTGTACTCATGCCATATTCATTGTTGTACTTTCCATCAATGACAAGCATTCGCTTCAATCATTGTTGCGTTGTTGGGATCATTGTTGCATTGCTGGTCTTCCTAAACTTATCTTTTGTTCTTGTTTTTATGCCTGTCTGTTACCGACCTCCTATACTCATGCCATCTTCATTTTTGTACTTGCCATCAATGACAAGCATTCACTGTCTATTAAATATTTGCCAACAAGTTAAAACATTTGAAGGGAAATTTTCCTTGGTACTTGCCTGATCCTTTCTTTAGTCTTCTAAAATTTGTTTCTTCAGTTTCATCAGTCTCAGAATCCTCATTCTTATTTGCTTCAAATGATGCTTCTCTAGAGGTGGGGTTATCTTTAACTATCCTCATTTCATATGCAGTCAATATTCCTAGAAGTTGATCAAAAGACAAATATTTTAGATCATTAAGTTCTTCTATAGCAGAAACCTTTGGGTTGAACCTCTCTGGCAGAGATCTCAAAATTTTCTGAACTAAAGAGGCTTCCATAATTTTTTCACCAAGTGATCTCATTGCATTTACTAGTTCTTCAACTCTCAGAAAGTACTTCCCAACAATTTCATCCTCTTTCATCTTTAGCTGTTCAAACTGTATTCTATAGGTTTGAATCTTTGCATACTTTACCTTCTCATTGCCTTCATAACTGCTAATGAGTTTGTCCCACATTTGTTTGGTAGTTTCTAAGTGCATAACTTTTACAAATTCTACTTCTGCAAGACCACTCAGAATAGAATTCACAGGCTTAGCATTGAAGCTGAATTCTAGGTTGTCATCCTTATTAGCTAGTACAGTCGGATTTACATAACCAGTCTCTACCACATCATAGACATCTGCACCTAAGGCCATTATGTAGGTTCTCATCCTAACTTTCCAAAAGTCAAAGTTTGTTCCATTGAACAAGGGGGATTTATTGGTTGAAGTTTCTTCATGGCTAGTCATGTTTAAGATCTAGGATCTACCCTTAGATAAAAGGAATCAACTCTGATACCAATTATTGGACAAATGAGAGGGGGGGTGAATCAGTTGTTACTGTGCTTATTCAATTATGCCCACTTTAAAATCTTTAAATAACACTCAATGACAATCACAATAATGCAAGGAAGTAAGAAATAAAATATTCAACATCAATCATACACATGAAATATACAGAGACAGATATTTCCTAAGGAAACCCATAAAGGGAAAAACCTCTTCTTCTCTATATGATAAGTAATCTTTATACATTATCATTGTTATGAGCTCCAACTTCTCTTGAGGATACAACCTCTATTTTACAAGTTGCAACTTGCTGAGAGCACCAACTCTTTGGCTTGTCTAGAACCCACTAGAAGGAAGCACCAACTCCCTAGTTTCTCTAGCACCCACTAGAAGGAAGCACCAACTCCCTAATTGTTCTAGCACCAACTGGATGGAAGCACCAACTTCCAGTCACACAAGAACCAACCTGTATAACAAACAAAAATAGTTCTCCCTTGCACCACCCTGCCACCTTGGTTTTTCTGGCTGCAACCAAATGGAAGCTACAACTCCCTGTGTTCAAGAACCCACTTGAACTTCTGAAGACAACAGTCCTCCCTAGCACCTCCCTACCACCCTGAAATATAAACATTTTTTTTTACAACTTTATCATAGCGATACAACATTTATCTATGTCTTACTAATCTCATCACTGTTCTGCTACATTGCTCTTCTCTGCCTGCATCAATGTTTCTCTCTTCGCGTCTGCTACTCTTTTTGTTCTTCTCTCAGATATGCATTTATGTTCCTTGCTTCTTCTATAATTCATCTCTTTCACACTACATGCTTCTACCCGCATGAATCACACTCAACAAAAACAACCCTCTATTCTCTGTTCTGTGTATATTTATGATGCCAAGTTCTCTGCTAGATCATACACCTAACTCTTCGTTGTCTCCAGTGATCATGTTGAGCCTATTCTTCATCAGTGACCGTTATGATGAGACTGTTCATCATCAATGGTCGTTCTTGATATTCTTTGCCTATTTCTGGTAGTGCGACCCTTCGTCTTCTTTGTTACAGTTGAGCTTATCCTATCTATTACAATTACAGACTTCAATGCTTTCCCATCTATTAATTGACACTATGATGAGTCTTCATTCCACTGGTAGTTAACTCGAGAATCTTCGTCTCCTCTAGCATTCACCCTATTGATCCTCGAATTCTCTGGCAGATGCAATCACTTCGTTCTGGAAGTTACTTAGAAAACCTCTGCATGTTCATCCCTTTGGCGCCTTTTCCCTTCCGAAGAATAACTTCACAGTGGGTGCTAGATCTTCTTTCTAAGACCCTTTCTTTCACGTGACCACTGGTGGTGACCATACGCATAACCAAAAGTTGTTTCATGATTTCACGTTTCTCGATGTTGACTGCGAGTCACCTCAATTTTTCCAACTCGCAAAACTCCGAGTTGGAGCCTAGCAATGCTATCTCCTTCCTTAACATTCATCAATGTGACCATGGTTGTGACCACAGGCCTTACTTCCGAAACTATGCTTGCCACATCAATGGTCCAGATCTCTGTGATTCAATGGTTGAGATCTCTTTTTTGCGTTTCACGATTCGTGATTCATGATGTCAAAGGTTGGCTCACCTCCCTTCTTTTGATTCCCAAACTCGCGATTGTCTTAGATCAATGACCCACAATCCTTTGTAATCCGACGACCCAAATCTTTTCGCGACTTCACATTTTGGAGATTTAGCTACGAGTTGCCTCGATTTTCCCAACTCATGAAATCCAAAATAATCCATATCAGATCAATGGTCAAGATCTCTCCCTTTGATCAACGGTTGTGATCAAATCACGATTTCAAGTTTTGTGACTTCAAAGGTTAGAGCACCTCCTTTCTTCGACTCTCGATTTCCTGATAACTTCTCTAGATCAATGACCTATGATCTTTCATATTTCAATGATCTAGAACTCTTCTTTGAGAACTCAGACTTCGTTCTTTATCATGCCAGATCAACGGTCCATGATCCTTAATGATCCGACGGTCCAGATCATTTCGCGAATTCGCATTTTGTGAGTTCCTCCAACTCTCACCTTTGACTCTTTTAGTTCGTGAGTGAGAAAAATTTTGATCTCTCACCACGTGTCCTTCCTAGCATCAATGAATAGGATTGAATCGACTCTATCCCTTGCAAATATTTCAAAGTTCAATTCTTTGAACTCTCGGATCTACTGCCTCCTTTTAACCCTGATGATGGATGGTTCTAATGACTTTGAAACTTGTCTCGTGCACTTTCCTTGGGATCCAAAGGTTGTTGGTCCATGTACTTAGATCTAATGGCTGAGATCTGTTCTCCTCTTATCCATGCGCTCATTCCTGCTATCTGGACTCTGATCTGATGACCCAGATCATTCACAGTGCTCAATACAACGGTCACTATTTCTCCTCCTCCTGAGCTTTGGCTTTCTCAAACCTCTAAGTGTCAAAGGCCATGAACTTTGATCCTTCTACGAGCCTTGATGTATGGGATCTCATCTGCGCATCTCAAAACGCTATCTCTTTTGAGCTTTGGTAATGAATTTAACCTCAGTCCTAGCACACAGTTGTGCTCTGCATGCAACTCAACACTATGTTTTATGAGATTCTCGAGCTTTCTCTTCTATGTCTTCCCAAAAGTCTTCTAGTGCCCGTCTGGAACATTCTACTTGTAATCATGCCATTGTTGTTGTTGTTCTTGCCATCAATGAAAAGAACACTTTTCTTGTAAACATTTTTTCTGTTGTTATTTCCATCAATGACAAGCACACTGTTCCTATAAACTTGCCAACAGGAAGCCGAGAGATCAAGGTGATCAGCAAACAAGGCCTTCGTTCCAAAACAACTACACGGATGAAGACTTCGATCAAATGTTCGAGGAACAAATACATTGTTGCGACTGTTGGAGAAATTTCTATTTTCGACACACTAGTTCAGTGGGAGTAACACTAGTTCATTGGGAGTTAACTAACTAGTTCTATTTTTATACTTTCTATTTTTACCATCACTATTATGCATGCATGCATTCCTAAGGAAAGCTATCTGCTTGATTGCTTTTCTTAATTATGGAATACTTTTCCCTATGTATGAGTGTATTCCACCCATTCATTGTATCATATTGATCATGATCTATGTATCAATCATCAACTCATTGGAATAGTGTGAATATATTTTCTCATTCTTCCATATTAAATATCTCTTCCTTTCTTGATAATATTTGTTTGTAGTTGCTTTAGCTATATATCCTGTGTATTTTTCCATGAAACATTGACATGGTATGGGAGATATGTTGTTTGGAGCAAGCCAGATAAGCCAAAGTATAAGGAAAATAAGGGTTTCGACGAGCAAAATCTATGGTTGTAAATTTCACCAATTATTCCTCCCAAAGTATTATGTTTTTGAGGAAACAACCCTCTTTGAAAGTAAATCAGCCCTTTTTAGAAGTGGTTTTTCAACCGTTTGGCGAAATTCTTTACCATTTGCTCAGAAAGTGAGTCGCAAGATAGCTTCCTGAAACTGATACGAATCCGTGGACGTACCGTTCCACAGTCATTGCTCCCACAATATTACGTTTTGGAGGAAACAGTCCATGAAGAAAGTAAATCGGCCCATTTTGGAAGTGGGTTGTCAACCGTTTGGATATATTCCTCACCGTTTTCTCAGAAGGTAAGTCACAAGAGCATCTCCTGAAACTGATATGAATTTTTAATTTCTTAATTTTTCACTTGCAGATTGAGAGTAAATTTTTAGGGGTTCTTGGAATTAGCGGGAGAGACAGATATGAAAACTATTATACAACCAAACTTGGTGGTAATCCTCACACCATACAATTATTTTTATTGGAAGCCCAAGGCAGAATTCCAACTCAGAAGGAAAGGATTGTATAATTTGACGATGGCAATAGAAACATAACCTACATTAGCGATTGAGAAGATGAGATGGGCAAACCGTAAGGATGAGGCCACATAACTACTTCTTAAGTTAATATCCAATGATTTGTGGTTTCATTTTTCCACATGCAAGACTCCAAATGAGATCTGGACCACCTTGGAAGGACTCTTTGGAAAGAACGATGAGATGCGAGGTCATATGCTTGAGGTAGAGTTGAATGCCTTAGACCCTAAAAGTTATGATAATATACAAGATTTTTTTACTAAGTTTAAATATTTGCTATTAAACTTGGGTGAATGTGGTATTGATAAGTCTACACAAGAGAAACAACTTATTCTAACAATCTTGGCCAAGATAGGACCAAAATACACTGTATATGTCTCCAATTTCCATTCTAGTAGATGTCTTTTTGAAACATTTTGGAAAATGCCTATGTTGGCTCACTTCATTGAGTCTCTTACACAAGAGCAGCCAAAACTCATACATATGGGCCTCATGAAAGATCCCAAAGCACATGCACTCACCATGCATAATGGAAAAGGGTCATTCAAACATAATAGGAAGGAGGGATATTCCAAATCCTTTAATGATTCTTTAGGTTCCAAAGACTCTTTAGATTCCAAGAAGAAGAAGAAGGGAAAGCAGTGCACTTACTGCAATAAACCGAATCATGAAGAATCTACATGCATGAAGAAACAGATCGATCTTATGGCACATGCACTTCAGCAGAACAACCTTGGAAACTTCATTCCAGAGGGAGTCAAGAAGCAGAAGGAAGAATATCATGCTCCTAAGAATGGTAATCATCATGCTCTTGTTGTAATTAATTCCTCATCTGATTCATGGATTATAGATTCTGGTGCAACACATCGTATGGCAGTGAAAGAGGAAGTTTTCTCTTCCTTGAGTCCATGCTCAAGACCCCCTATTCTCATGGGGGATGATACTCCAGTGGAAGTAGCAGGAGAAGGGAGAGTGGAACTCCACAATGGAAGTTTTGAGAATGTTTTACATGTTCCAAATATTTCTATGAATCTGCTCTCAGTTTATTAGATCACTCAGAAAGGAAAAAAGGTTGAATTTACATCAGATTTAGTTTCAGTAATTGACATGCATGATAATTCCGTCATTGAAATTAGTGAGGTGGATCACAAGTCAAGGTTGTATAAATTCAGTAATTTTTCTGATGATGACTTCTCTATTCTACTTACACGTAAGGAGAATACTTTGCATGCACCTCCAATGAAACATGCATATACTCTTGTTCTTTCATCAGTTTTAGACATCAGAGATGATTCCATACACTCTAATTCTGTACATGGAAATAAGAACGTAGTACATCTAGATAAGAAGCCAACGCTGAAGCTTCAGTAGATGCCCAAGAAGGCACATACCACACTTCATGCAGTAGGCAACCTTGCAGGGAATCCATTGGATTCGAGGAGGACTCGATCTCATCATGACGAGCCTTCTCATGTATTTTTAGCTTCAGAGCCTATGATGCCCATGCATTGCTATATGGTTGAAACTACTGATGCACATAACTACAATAGGGTTGTGGGAAATCCATTATGGAAATAAGCCATGCTGAAGGAGTATGACTCACTCCTACAGAACCAAACTTGGATAATGGTTCCACGTCCACCAGAAAGTACTATTTTCAGGTCCAGATGGGTCCATAGGATCAAGAAGTACAAGGCTAGACAGGTTGCCAAAGAACTTCATCATATCCATAAAGATTTCTAGATCTTCACGAAGACTTTCAATGAGCAGAAGTTTCAGACTTTGTGGGATTGTCTTGCAGTGAAGAACACAGTTGCCTAGCAGTTTTCATTTTCTTCTTTTGATACATTATCTTTTGAGGGGGGGTTTTGTTCCCACATGGTTTTTCCTCTTTCCTCACTTTTATTCAGTGTTCATTAGTTGCATTGTACATGAGTACCTAAAATGGCCTAGTAGTCGGGACTCATTTTTTACTCCATAGTGATGTTCAGGGGGGGTGTTGG
>JZKD02S2400270.1:39626-52900 GCA_000966675.3 Picea glauca
AAGTTGCCTGCAAGTTTAAGTGTCATTTTTCCATTTGCAATTCAAAAATCCTAAACGATCCTTTGCGAACAGTGTCTGATATGGAAACAAAGGTTTGATTTGAAGCTGCCAACCCAAGAGTACAGCCTCTGTTAGCTGTTGATAATCTTGATTTTCCTCAGCGTGCCTCTTTGCAAGCCCCTGTTAGCTGCGGAAAGTATGCACTTTCCACAGCGTGCCACTTTGTAGAAGACCCTCCTTAGCTGTTGAAAGCATGTATCTTTGACAGCGCGCCACTCGAGAACTGATTTAAGAAACCTTTTAATATTTGACACTTTCAACAGCGCGCCAACTGATGAAACGATCTCCTTAGCTGTTGAAAGTGGGCGCTTTCCACAGCGCACAATGAACTTTTGAAAACAAGTTAGCTGTGGAAAGTAAAAATGACGATTTTGAGAAAGAAGACTTTACAATCCAAATTTAAGTCAAACCCAAATCTAAAATTTTGCAGCTAAAAGACTCAACAATGAATTGAGGAAACCATTGATAGCTATGCTATCTACCGTAAAACCCAACCAAAATGATGGTGCTATTTTGGGAGTTAACAGTGGGAATGAAATATGTACATCCTGAACTCCTTCAAAGCCTTCACTAAAGCATACACTTGTTTTTCCATGATGTCATACCTTAGTGGGGCATCCCACAGTGTCTTGTTGAAATAGGCTATAGGCTTCTCGAAGTCTTGCTCATTTTTCTGCAGCAACATGCCAGCAATCGTATGCTCTGAGGCGAATGAAAACAGGATGAAATCCTTCGTGAAATATGGACTTGATAGAATGGGCACTTTAGTCAATGCCAACTTGATATCTTCAAATGATTTCTTGGACTTCAGGTTCCACTTAATCTCATTTCCCTTCCTAAGCATGAAGGTGATATGATTTATAATCTTTACCAGATTTGGGATGAATCTCCTCAAGAAGTTTACTTTCTCAAGAAGGATTGCACTTATTTTTTACTGCGTGGAGTGTCGATCTTCAAGATTCCTTCCATCCTCCTAGGGTCTATCTTGATGCCTTCCCTTGAGATAATGTATCCCAACATATTCCCTTCTTCCACCCCGAAATGTGATTTCTTAGGATTTAGCGATATGTCGAACTTCCTGCACTTTTGGAAAACTTTCTTCAAGTCTTAGAGGTGGTATCCATCGGAGGAAGAGTACACCGTGATGTCATCCAGATATATCACAATGAAGCTGTCCTTTTCATCAGCAAACACAATGTCCATTTCCCTCTGGAAAGTGGCTCCAGGGTTCATTAGGCCAAAAGGCATATTGGCATACATGAACGTCCCCCATGGAGTTGTAAAAGTTGCTTTTTCTCTATTGTGTGGGTGGACCATGATCTGATTATACCCCGAAAAGCCATCCAACATGGACATCTTCTGGGACCCCACCACCTTTTGCAGGATATAGTCCATTTTGTGAAAAGGATAGTGGTCCTTGAGGAACACCTTGTTTAAATTTCAGAAGTCTACACATAGTCTTATCTCACCGCTCTTCTTTCTCATGGGCACTAGATTAGCCACCCATTTAGATAACCGTAAAGAAACAATAATCTTAGTGTTGAAACGTTTCTTTACCTCTTTTTTGATCAGGGACAATAACAGGGGATTTATCTGATGCAACTTTTGTTTGAATGGCTTCTGATCTTCTTTGAGAGGGATGACATGCTGAATTACTTTGGTGTCATACTCTTTCAAATTGTCATAGCCCCATGTGAAAACTTTGGAAAAATCCCTCATGAGTTTGACATAGCCTCGCCTGACCTCTGGACTAAACATTTTCGATAATTTTATCATTTTCCGGTTCTCCTTAGTCCTGATGTTGCAGTCCTCCACGTCCTCTTCGCTTGCAGTGATCTTCGGATTTTTGGCCATGTCATTTTCGTCAAACAACTTTTCAAGTGGAACCAACCCCTTCAGAATCATATTATTCTTCAGTTGTATTATGTCCCTTCCTGCGATTTGGTTCTAGAAAGGGTCATCATTACTGTACGCATCTATGCTCCCATCATTGTCGCAACAGTCTTAGTCATCAATGTTTATGTTAGCGAACTCATCGCTCATCTGAAGAAATCTCTCAACCTGCTTGTCGTCTTCAAACACCTACCAGTATTTGATATTATCAGGCATTGTTAGCCTATGTTTGACTTCAATCTCCTATTTTTTTCTCAGTAATATGGGTATTTTGAAAACCGAGGCCGAGGTGGCCAACGCGTTGACGATCTGATTTTTCTCCCTTGGGATAGAAGATATGTCGTACTCTGAAAAATCTTCAAGGAGGTCCAATGCCAAGTTCCTATATGCTCTCAGCCTGGGGTGCTTCATCCGATATATGCCTTTAACCTGGTTTATGACTAGTGTGGAGTCTCTGTGCATTGTTATCCTCATTGTGCCTAATTCTTTCAACACCTTTAGGCCCAAAATCAACGCCTTATACTCAGCGATGTTGTTTGCGCACTCGAACGCGAGCTTGTATGAGCACATTTGTATGACCGTTTCAGGGGGGCTTACCCACACGTCGACACCTGCTCCTTCCTTGCTAACAGTGCCATCAAAACTCATGCTCCATACCTCATCCTCCACGCAGTCTTTTAGGTTGGTGCACTCTGCTTCTTTCCACATGGTTTCCTCATCGGTCGTTGCGATGACTATTGGCTCTTCCTCTTCAAAACTTAAGTCATTATAGAAAATAGAAGAACCAACCTCCGTGTCAATGGAGTATATGGGATGGTTATTTGGCTGTGTCTTGTTCCTCACCATGTATTTCAGCAGCACATGTCTGTACAAATGTCAGTCCTGGCCAAAAATAGGGATGGTGGCATATGACATGTCCATTTGAAAGGTCCCCTTTAACTTTACAGCCCACGATCTGGAAAACAACATGCCAAACTTAGGGGGTATGTCCGCCATGATCACATCCATAACCATGTTCTTCGAAGGGATTTGGGCCAATGACATGACCAATTCCTTGATGAGACCCAAGCACTTGATTTTCCTTGAGTCAAAAGAGAAAAGTTCCTAGTAAGGACTGGTGATATCCAAACCTAGTTCATCCATGATCACCTTTGGCATGAGGTTGTGTGACACATCATAATCCAACATGGAATTATGCAGGGTCATGTCATGAACCTTCAAGATGAAGTAGAATGGAGGCACGTCCTCAGTATCACCTGTCTCCTCGATGTGTGGACCAAAAAAAATAACAGGGTGATCATCTTGAACATTCATGGTGTCAGGGGTCCCTCCCATTTTCAGCATTTTAATAATATTCTCTCGATACTCGCCCTTTCTGATGATTCCATTGAATGGGATAGAGATTTTGATTTTAACCATTTCATGCTCAAAATTAAAAGGAGGACAAACTTTCTCTACCTCTTTTCCATTCGCTTCTCGGCTTCTCTCAGGATTTTTCTTCGCGGCCTCCCCCTTTGACTTTGCCTTCTTTGTAGCATACTTTGTTGCACTGTCTAGCCTCGTTCGGCTTGTGGAAGGGGTGTCTGTCAAAGGTTTCTTCATGGGAGTTGTTTGTTGAGGCTCGGTAGATGATTCCTTTCTCCCGAGGTTGTATCTTTTCTGAAAATGAATGATGGAGTTCTGGTAACCCTTTCTAAACTCTTATGTTTTCCATGACAGTGTGTCGTCAGTTTCCCCAATCCATGCATCATCCATCTGCAACATAACATTGTCATTTCTGCTCATGTACCGGTGATGTTTTCTCTTTGTCAGAAACACACATGGGTTCTTTTTGTTGCTGTCAGTGTTTCATGGAAAACTACACTGGAGATCTAGCTAAAGAAAGTACAAACAAAGATTATCGAGAAAGGAGGAGAAATTCAATATGGAAGAATGAGAAAATATATCTACACTATTCCAATGAGCTAATGATTGATACATAGATCATGATCAATATGATACAATGAATGGGTGGAATACACTCATATATAGGGCAAAGCATTCCATAATTAAGAAAATAAATCAAGCAGTTAGCTTTCCTTAGGAATGCATGCATGCATAATAGTGATGGTAAAAATAGAAAGTCTAAAAATAGAACTAGTCAATTAACTTCCAATGAACTAGTGTTACTCCCACTGAACTAGTGTGTCGAAAATATAAATTTCTCCAACACCCCCCATGAACATCACTATGGAGTAAAAAATGAGTCCCGACTACTAGGCCATTTTAGGTACTCATGTACAATGCAACTAATGAACACTGAATAAAAGTGAGGAAAGAGGGAAAACCATGTGGGAACAAAACCCCCCCTCAAAAGATAATGTATCAAAAGAAGAAAATGACAACTGCTAGGCAACTGTGTTCTTCACTGCAAGACAATCCCACAAAGTCTGAAACTTCTGCTCATTGAAAGTCTTCGTGAAGATGTAGAAATCTTTATGGATATGATGAAGTCCTTTGGCAACCTGTCTAGCCTTGTACTTCTTGATACTATGGACCCATCTGCACCTGAAAATAGTCCTTTCTGGTGGACGTGGAACCATATTCCAAGTCTGGTTCTGTAGGAGTGAGTCATACTCCTTCTGCATGGCTTATTTTCATAATGGATTTCCCACAACCCTATTGTAGTTATGTGCATCAATAGTTTGAACCATATAGCAATGCATGGGCATCATAGGCTCTAAAGCTAAAAGTACATGAGAAGGCTTGTCATGCTGAGATCGAGTCCTCCTCGAATCCAATGGATTCCCTACAAGGTTGGCTACTGCATGAAGTGTGGTATGTGCCTTCTTGGGCATCTACTGAAGCTTTGGCGTTGGCTTCTTATCTGGATGTACTACGTGCTTATTTCCATGTACAGAATTAGAGTGTATAGAATCATTTATGATGTCTGAAACTGATGAAAGAACAAGAGTATATGCATGTTTCAGTGGAGGTGCATGCAAAGTATTCTCCTTACATGTAAGTATAATAGAGGAGTCATCATCAGAAAAATTAGTGAATTTATACAATCTTGACTTGTGATCCACCTCACCAATTGCAATGACGGAATTATCATGCATGTCAATTACTGAAACTAAATCTGATGTAAATTCAACCTTTTTTCCTTTTTGAGTGATCTGATAAACTGAGAGCAGACTCATAGAAATCTTTGGAACATGTAAAACATTCTCAAAACTTCCATTGTGGAGTTCCACTCTCCCTTCTCCTGCTACTGCCACTGGAGTATCATCACCCATGAGAATAGGGGGTCTTGAGCATGGACTCAAGGAAGAGAAAACTTCCTCTTTCACTGCCATACGATGTGTTGCACCAGAATCTATAATCCATGAATCAGATGAAGAATTAATTGCAACAAGAGCATGATGATTACCATTCTTAGGAGCATGATCTTCTTCCTTCTGCTTCTTGACTCCCTCTGGAATGAAGTTTCCAAGGTTGTTCTACTGAAGTGCATGTGCCATAAGATCAATTTGTTTCTTCATGCATGTAGATTCTTCATGATTCGGTTTATTGCAGTAAGTGCACTGCTTTCCCTTCTTCTTCTTCTTGGAATCTAAAGAGTCTTTGGAACCTAAATAATCACTAAAGGATTTGGAATATACCTCCTTCCTATTATGTTTGAATGACCCTTTTCCATTATGCATGGTGAGTGCATGTGCTTTGGGATCTTTCATGAGGCCCATATGTATAAGTTTTGTATGCTCTTGTGTAAGAGACTCAATGAAGTGAGCCAACGTAGGCATTTTCCAAAATGTTTCAAAAAGACATCTACTAGAATGGAAATTGGAGACATATACAGTGTATTCTGGTCCTATCTTGGCCAAGATTGTTAGAATAAGTTGTTTCTCTTATGTAGACTTATCAATACCACATTCACCCAAGTTTAATAGAAAATATTTAAACTTGGTAAAAAAATCTTGTATATTATCATAACTTTTAGGGTCTAAGGCATTCAACTCTACCTCAAGCATATGACCTTGCATCTCATCGTGCTTTCCAAAGATTCCTTCCAAGGTGGTCCAGATCTCGTTTGGAGTCTTGCATGTGGAAAATGAAACCACAAATCATTGGAGATTAACTCAAGAAGTAGTCATGTGGCCTCATCCTTACAGTTTTCCCATCTCATCTTCTCAATCGCTAATGTAGGTTCTGTTTCTGTTTCCATCGTCAAATTATACAATCCTTTCCTTCTGAGTTGGAATTCTGCCTTGGGCTTCCAATCAAAATAATTGTATGGTGTGAGGATTACCACCAAGTTTGGTTGTATAATAATTTTCATATCTGTCTCTCCCGCTAATTCCAAGAACCCCTAAAACTTTACTCTCAATCTGCAAGTGAAAAATTAAGAAATTAAAAATTCATATCAGTTTCAGGAGATGCTCTTGCGACTTACTTTCTGAGAAAACGGTGAGGAGTATCTCCAAACGGTTGAAAACCCACTTCCAAAATGGGCCGATTTACTTTCATCCTGGACTATTTTCTCCAAAACGTAATATTGTGGGAGCAATGAATGTGGAACGTTATGTCCACGAATTCGTATCAGTTTCAGGAAGCTATCTTGCGACTCACTTTCTGAGCAAATGGTAAAGAATCTCGCCAAACGGTTGAAAACCCACTTCTAAAAAGGGCTGATTTACTTTCAAAGAGGGTTGTTTCCTCAAAAACATAATATTTTGGGAGGAATAATTGGTGAAAGTTACAACCATAGATTTTTCTCGTCGAAACCCCTATTTTCCTTATTCTTTGGCTTATCTGGCTTGCTCCAAACAACATATCTTTGATACCATGTCAATATTTCATGGAAAAATACACAGGATATATAGCTAAAGAAAGTACAAACAAATATTATCAAGAAAGGAAGAGAGATTTAATATGGAAGAATGAGAAAATATATTCACACTACTCCAATGAGCTGATGATTGATACATAGATCATGATCAATATGATACAATGAATGGGTGGAATACACTCATGTATAGGGAAAAGTATTCCATAATTAAGAAAAACAATCAAGCAGATAGCTTTCCTTAGGAATGCATGCATGCATAATAGTGATGGTAAAAATAGAAAGTATAAAAATAGAACTAGTTAGTTAACTCCCAATGAACTAGTGTTACTCCCACTGAACTAGTGTGTCGAAAATAGAAATTTCTCCAACAGTTGCAACAATGTATTTGTTCCTCGAACATTTGATCGAAGTCTTCATCCGTGTAGTTGTTTTGGAACGAAGGCCTTGTTTGTTGATCACCTTGATCTCTCGGCTTCCTGTTGGCAAGTTTATAGGAACATTGTGCTTGTCATTGATGGCAATAACAACAACAACAATGTTTACAAGAAAAGTGTGCTTGTCATTGATGGAAAGAACAACAAAAACGATGGCATGATTACAAGTAGAATGTGCCAGGCAAGCACTAGAAGACTTTTGGGAAGACGTAGAAGAGAAATCTCGAGAATCTCATAAGACATAGTGTTGAGTTGCACGTAGAGCGCAACTATGTGCCAGGACTGAGGTTAACTTCATTACCAAAGCACAAAAGAGATAGCGTTTTGAGATGCGCAGATGAGATCCCATACATCAAGGCTCGTAGAAGGATCAAAGGTCATGGCCTTTGACACTTAGAGGTTTGAGAAAGCCAAAGCTCAGGAGGAGGAGCAATAGTGACCATTGGATTGAGCACTGTGAATGATCTGGGTCATCATATCAGAGTCCAGACAGGAGGAATGAGCACACGGATAAGAGGAGAACAAATCTCAGTCGTTAGATCTAAGTACGTGGACCAACAACGTTTGGATCCCAAGGAAAGTGCACGAGACAAGTTTCAAAGTCATCAGAACCATCCATCATCAGGTTTAAAAGGAGGCAGCAGATCCAAGAGTTCAAAGAATTGAACTTTGAAATATTTGCAAGGGATAGAGTCGAGTCAATTCTATTCATTGATGCTAGGAAGGACACGTGGCTAGAGATCAACATTTTTCTCACTCACGAACTAAAAGAGTCAAAGGTGAGAGTTGGAGGAACTCACAAAATGCGAATTCGCGAAATGATCTGGACCATCGGATCATTAAGGATCATGGACCATTGATCTGGCATGATAAAGAATGAAGTGTGAGTTCTCGAAGAAGAGATCTAGACTCTTGCAATATGAAATATCATAGGTCGTTGATCTAGAGCAGTTATCAGGAAATCGAGAGTCGAAGAAAGGAGGTGCTCTAACCTTTGAAGTCACAAAACTTGAAATCGCGATTTGATCGCAACCGTTGATCAAAGGGAGAGATCTTGACCATTGATCTGATATGGAGTATTTTGGATTTCATGAGTTGGGAAAAACGAGGCAACTCGCAGCTAAATCTCCAAAATGTGAAGTCGCGAAAATATTTGGGTCATCGTATTACAAAGGATTGTGGGTCATTGATCTAAGACAATCGCGAGTTTGGGAATCAAAAGAAGGGAGGTGAGCCAACCTTTGACATCATGAATCATGAATCGCGAAACGCGAAAAAGAGATCTCAACCATTGAATCACAAAAATCTGGACCATTGATCTGGCAAGCGTAGTTTCGGAAGTAAGGCCTGTGGTCACATCCATGGTCACATTGATGAATGTTAAGGAAGGAGCTAGCATTACTAGGCTCCAACTCAGAGTTTTGCGAGTTGGAAAAATTGAGGTGACTCGCAGTCAACATCGAGAAACGTGAAATCATGAAACAACTTTTGTTTATGCGTATGGTCACCACCGGTGGTCATGTGAAAGGAAGGGGCTTAGAAAGAAGATCTATCACCCACTGTGAAGTTATTCTTCGGAAGGGAAAAGGCGCCAAAGGGATGAACATGCGGAGGTTTTCTCAATAACTGCTAGAATGAAGTGATTGCATCTGCCAGAGAATTCGAGGATCAATAGGGTGAATGCTAAAGGTGACGAAGATTCTCAAGTTAAATAGCAGTGGAATGAAGACTCATCATAGTGTCAATTAACATATGGGAAAGCATTGAAGTCTATAATTGTAATAGATAGGATAAGCTCAACTGTAACAAAGAAGACGAAGGGTCGCACTGCCAGAAATAGAAAAGAATATCAAGAACGACCATTGATGACGAATAGTCTCAGCATAACGGTCACTGATGAAGAATAGGCTCAACATGATCGTTGTAGACAACGAAGAGTTAGGTGTATGATCTAGCAGAGAACTTGGCATCATAAATATACACAGAACATAGAATAGAGGGTTGTTGTTGTTGAGTGTGATTCATGCGGGTATAAGCATGTAGTGTGAAAGAGATGAACTACAGAAGAAGTAAGGAACATAAACGCATATCTGAGTGAAGAACAAAAGGAGTAGCAGACGAGAAGAGAGAGACATTGATGCAGGCAGAGAAGAGCAGTGTAGCAGAACAATGATGAGATTGGTAAGACATAGATAAATGTTGTATCGTTGTGATAAAGTTGTAAAAAAAAATATTTATATTTCAGGGTGGTAGGGAGGTGCTAGGGAGGACTGTTGTCTTCAGAAGTTCAAGTGGGTGCTTGAACACAGGGAGTTGTAGCTTCCATTTGTTTGCAGCTAGAAAAACCAAGGTCGCAGGGTGGTGCAAGGGAGAACTATTTTTCTTTGTTATACAGGTTGGTGCTTGTGTGACTGGAAGTTGGTGCTTCCATCCAGTTGGTGCTTCCATCCAGTTGGTGCTAGAACAATTAGGGAGTTGGTTCTTCCTTCTAGTGGGTTCTAGAGAAACTAGGGAGTTGGTGATTCCTTCTAGTGGGTTCTAGAGAAGCCAAAGAGTTGGTGCTCTTAGCAAGTTGCATCTTGTAAAATAGAGGTTGTAGCCTCAAGAGAAGTTGGAGCTCATAACAATGATAATGTATAAAGATTACTTATCATATCAAGAAGAAGAGGTTTTTCCCTTTATGGGTTTCCTTAGGAAATATCTATCTCTGTATATTTCATGTGTGTGATTGATGTTGAATATTCTATTGCTTACTTCCCTGCATTATTGTGATTTTCATTGAGTGTTATTTAAAGAGTTTAAAGTGGGCATAATTGAATAAGCACAGTAACAATTGATCCACCCCCCATCTCGTTTGTCCAATAATTGGTATCAGATTCGATTCCTTTTATCTAAGGGTAGATCCTAGATCTAAAACATGACTAGCCATGAAGGAACTTCAACCAATAAATCCCCCTTGTTCAATGGAACAAAATTTGCCTTCTGGAAAGTTAGGATGAGAACCTACATAATGGCCTTAGGTGCAGATGTCTGGGATGTGGTAGAGACTGGTTATGTAAATCCGATTGTACTAGCTAATAAGGATGACAAGCTAGAATTAAGCTTCAATGCTAAGCCTATGAATGCTATTTTGAGTGGGCTTGCAGAAGTAGAATTTGTAAAAGTTATGCACTTAGAAACTACCAAACAAATGTGGGACAAACTCATTAGCAGTTATGAAGGCAATGAGAAGGTAGAGTATGCCAAGATTCAAACCTATAGAGCACAATTTGAACAACTAAAGATGAATGAGGATGAAATTGTTGGGAAGTACTTTCTAAGAGTTGAAGAACTAGTAAATGCAATGAAATCACTTGGTGAAAAAATTATGGAAGCCTCTTTAGTTCAGAAAATTTTGAGATCTTTGCCAGAGACGTTCAGCCCAAAGGTTTCTGCTATAGAAGAACTTAATGATCTAAAATATTTGTCTTTTGATCAACTTCTAGGAACGTTGACTGCATATGAAATGAGGATAGTTAAAGATAACCCCACCTCTAGAGAAGCATCATTTGAAGAAGATAAAAATGAGGATTATGAGACTCATGAAACTGAAGAAAAAAATTTGAGAAGACTAAAGAAAGGATCAGGCAAGTACCAAGGAAAATTTCCCTTCAAATGTTTTAACTTGTTGGAAAATATTTAACAGACAGTGAATGCTTGTCATTGATCTCAAGTACAACAATGAAGATGGCATGAGTACAGGAGGTCTGTAACAGACAGGCATAAAAATAGGAACAAAAGATAAGTCCAGGAAGACCAACAGTGCAACAATGATCCCAACAACGCAACAATGATTGAAGTGAATGCTTGTCATTGATGGCAAGTACAACAATGAAGATGGCATGAGTACAGGAGGTTTGTAACAGACATGCATAATCTAAACTATTGATCAGGCATGATGAATTCCATCTCTGATCGTTGGATTCCCTTCAAATTCCCGAAAGAACGAGGGTCGTCAGATCGATAAGAAGAGCGCACTGAAGAGGAGGACAGATCTCAGACGTTAGATCCAAGAGTAGGACTTGACCATCGTTGGATCAAGGAGAAACTGCACATTCTTTAAAGTGCAAGGAGTAGCAGGGCTTACAAAATTTTGAAAGATGGAGGACCGTCCATTTACTGGTAGGACATGTGGGGATAGATCGTCAGTTCGCTGACTGGAGAGTCAAAGGAACAATGTTCCCTAACCTCTTGAAATTGCGATATGTGAAATCGCGATTTAATCTGAGCCGTCAAATAAAGATTGAATCTGGATCATTGATTCCAGTCCATGTTGGAGTTTCGGGGATCGAGAGTTGGAGATGTCAAGTAATATCATCCACAGGAATCTCGATATCGCGATATGAAAAATCGCGATTTAATCTGAGCTGTCAGATCAAGATGTGATCTAGACCGTTGATACGACTCCATTATGGAGTTTCGTGGATCGGGACTCTGAAGTGACAAAGACACTGAACATCAAGAATGTCGAAGTCACGATTCAATCTCAGTCGTTGAATCAAGATTAGATCTAAACCATTGATCTAACTCCATATCGGAGTTTCGTGAATCGTGACATGGAGAGGCAAAGAAAACAATGGAGCAAGAATGCCGAAATCACGATTCAATTGCAGTCGTTGAATCAAGATGAGATCTGGACCATGGAATCATAGGACATGTGGCAAGCGATCGAAATTTCGCTAACTTGGGGTCAACAGAGCATAATGTTGAAAATCAAAAAATGAGAAATCGCGAAAGCGCTTTATGCATAAGCACGTGGTCATATCCATTGATCACATCGATGGAAGATGGAGGTAGAAGCTAGAGGTGCTAATATTGGCCACATAAATGCCGAAATGAATGCAAGATCTCATGAATCCAATCCAACGGTGCAGGTGAATTTGAACAAAGATCGGAGGGCTACTGTTCTCTCTTACAGTTAACTCCTCAGTTACGAATCTGTTAGTGAAACAGACTCATGATTGCGAATCAGTTAGCATTTCAGTTGCTCAGACAACTTTCTTCTTTGTTGCCTAAGGAGATGGGAAGTGGAACCGTCGTGGGTGTGTATAAAAGAAAATGAGACAGACAACGTGGGGTTGGCTGTTAAGCATGGAAAAATGAATGAAACTATAAGAAAGGGAAAATCATAGAATGTGGAGGGTGAGATGGAGAAGATGCACAGCGTGAGATGAAACTCAGAGAAGAGTAAAAGATGATGAAGATAAGTTGAAGAAGAGAAGAATGACAGAACGAGTTAATGCAGAGTAGACTTGCTGAATAGACAGAGGAAGAGAAGAATAGAAGAACAGTTTTTAGAAGACCAGATTTAAAGAACAAAGAAAGATTTGTAAGAATTGATTTATCTGCATAGTTGACTGTTTATTTATTCATTTAATATTTGAGGGAGGTTGGGAGGTGCGCGGGAGGACTGTTGTCCTCAGAGGTTCAAGTGAGAGATTGAACACAGGAAGTTGTAGCTTCCATATGGTTGCAGCCAGAGAAACCAGGGAGGGAGGGTGGTGCAAGGGAGAACAAGTGTTCTCTGTTATACAGGTTGGAGCCTATGTAACTGGAAGTTGGTGCTTCCATCCAGTTGGTGCTGGAACAATAAGGGAGTTGGTTCTTCCTTCTAGTGGGTGCTAGAGAAACCAGAGATTTGGTGCTCTCAAACAAGTTGCAGCTTGTAAAACAGAGGTAGCAGCCTCACATTGAGTTGGTGCTCAATTATAGATGATGTACATAACTTAAAATACTGCCTATCATTTCGAAGAAGAAGAGGTTTTCTCCCTTTATGGGTTTCCTTGTGAAATTATGTCTCTGTGTATATATTATGTGTGACTGATGCTCTTTACCTTTACTATCCATATGTTGTATATTGTTGATGATCACTTGAAGAAAAATTAATAATGTTTTAATAGAGTTAAAATTGTTTAAGCTCAATTACAACTGATTCACCCCCCCCCTCTCAGTTGTCTTAGTAATTTCAACAATTGGTATCAGAGCGGGTTCCTTTTATTCAAAGGTAGATCTGTAAG
>JZKD02S2400270.1:71795-84645 GCA_000966675.3 Picea glauca
TCCTTGATCATATGTATAGACTAGCTATTGAATATATTAATCTGCCTTTACTTCGATTGGTTTGTACTGTTGTGATCTGAACGACACAAGAGCATTGGAGCGAAGCTTGGAACAATAGAGACCTAAGGAAAGAGTTCATAAGGTATGTCCATGATCCTCGTCTCTTTGTTCATTCAATAGGCTAGATCTAGGGAAAGTGTATTATGCTGTCATGTTTTGTTCTAGATCCAGGTGGATCTAGGGAGATCGGTTTGTGTCCACACTTACGGATTAATCCTGAAAACAAATTGGCGACTCTACTGGGGACCTATTCCCTTTTTCTTTATGGTTTTTGAGTTTGTTGTGTCCATTTTATCTATTTGCATTTTTCTCCTTTTTTTCAGTGTCTGAGTCCTCAGGATATCTTGAGAGACCTTCTGGGTCTATAAGCCAGTTGGAATTTTGCTTGCATTTTCAAATTTTTTATTATCTTCGGGAGTTCTCACACTGTGTTCATTGACAGCCTGCGAGAACCAGTGAAGTCCGAACCCTGCATATAGGGTCCAGTGCGAACACCTCACACCTTTATTTAAGGTGGCCTGCGAGAATCCTATCTTCTCGCACTGTGTAACACTGATTGCCTGCGAGCAAGATTTTTGAAAATTTTGAAATTGAGTTTTGACTTTTTCAGTTGCTCAGAACAGTTGAATTGTGTCTTTTTGGCTTATTGGATCATTGATTTATATGTCTCTTGCCTTAGTTTTCTTGCTGGAACAGATTTAGGGTTTCTAGGTCTTTCTTGCCCTTGGTAGCTTGACTTTCGTTTCTTGGCTCTGTTTGGCATTTTCTTTCTCTCTGACTTCTGGAGTTGGATGTGTCTGATTGGCTGAGAACCAGTGATTGGTAGAGAGTTAAGTGCTTGGTGTTTTCTCATTTGCTTGGTGGTTCAAAATAACATTTTTTATTTGCATTGGGAAGACTCATTAGTTTGCTTTTTGTTTTTACTTTCATTGAAAGAATTGGTTGGGTTGTTATTGTTTGATTCTGTATGATTTGATTTTATTTTCTCATTAATCAGAGTTCTTCTTGGAAAGTGAACAATAAGTTTTCTTTCAAGATTTTGTTTTTTGTCATTTTGAAAACATTGCAAAATCAAATTTTAGAGTTTGTTGAAGTATTTGAAAAATACATTTAGAGATTGTTCGTTGATACATGATTGTTTACATTGACATCTGAAAGGAAATTGTGCATAGCATTGTAGTATTTGAGTTGATTCGGAAACTTCTCTCTCTCTCCCATAGCTGGGATTCATGGAATGAAAAGAATCATATTTCATTATCATCCTTGCATTATTTGGGTCAGAGTCACACATCATGAGTTTCACTTCTGTTACCTTTAAGTAATCAACAGCTCTTAAAAACATTGTGTAATCTTAGAATTGATCTAGTAACTTTTTCTAGGGCTCTTTACACCAACATATTCGCTAGGCTAGTGATTTGGAGTAGGAAGAGAGACACACTCTCCAAGAGCTCAAAAACACACAATAGCATCTTGAGTTAGGGAGTGTTAAATTCCATTGGCAGCATATTGTCCTGGGATGCCCTTCTAACACCAGGGTTAAGCACTAGGTCGCATTGGTGTTGGAAGAGTTACTAACCCTACTTTGTTGACATCGGTGTAGAGATTGCACGTATTACGGGGATCACTCCGAGGTATACCCACAATTATGAGTGGAAGCCTTTGAGTTGGTTTCGGGCTAGATACCCTGCCCTTGCGTGTGGATCGGACTGACGACTGTCCCCCCAGGTTGTATTGTTGTTTGTGGTGACCTTAGTGGTCTATCTCTTTAGGTTCTTACCCAAGGTGACTGTGGAGGGGAAATTATTCACGGTACTTGGAATTGACGTTGATCAAACTCACTCGGGCTCCTTGGAGGGTATACCCACGATTATGTGTGGGAGCTTGCACCAGGGCATAAGTCTGTTAAGCAGGTCGTCAACATAACTTTTCCACCTTAGCCCCGCCCCTTCTCGTCTCGTTGTTGCGACGTTGGATTTCATCACCAACCAGTGGCTTCGAAATTAGAAGGTATTGTTTTCTTGGTGATTGCTTCCTAGATTTTGTTTACTAGTGAGTGCTATTTTTTTTTTCTCGAAGTTGAGCCTAGGATTTTTCTCGCGGAACTTGTCACTTGTTTACAATTGCTCCCCCGCGACGTTCTCGTAGAATGCAAGGATTATCTCTAGAGCATCTCGACAATCCTCAAACTACTGGTACACTTGAGGGTTCACCCCATCAGACTGAAGCCCCTATGGTTACTTCACCACATGGGGAAACTAGTGAAGTTTCAGTTGTCACCACACCACTTCCGCAAGTCGAACGAAATGACTCTATAGAAGATTTTCGAGTTACCAATACTATAGAGGACTATCGCGTTCGTCGTGGTGAACGACCTATTGGACGATTAAATCCTTCTGAAGAAACCGTTGTTACATCTTCTGAATCAACTGTTGGGCCTTCTCACGGTGTAGTAGGCCAAGATCCTTTTTGGTCCGGTAATTTTCGACGAGTTCTTTTTGGTATAGAGTCACCCCCTATTTACGAAATCAACCCTCCTGTGTCTCCTGAGACAGAGACTACAGTTGAGACTACCACTTATCATTTTGTTCTTCCTCCCGAGATAGCCCATATCACAAATACTACGAGTGTCCAAACCAGAATTACTGCAACTACTCTCCCTCCTATCAATACCCAGCGAATACCTGATGTCATCCCGACATTACCACCCGGTTACCATGCGTTGAATCCTCCATTGAATACTCCTAATACAACACCTCTGCAAACCCCAGCCGGTTCTCCAGGTGGTCCTTCTTTTCCTGGGTATGAGGTTCCTCGTTTTATTTTGATTCTCCCACCATTTCCTTCTGGTAATCTTAATCCTAGTGGAACTATTCCGACTGTTTCACCCAAAACGCAGATTCCTATTGGTGGACAAGGTGGTACAGTTCCTTTTCCTTTTCTCGGACACAACACAGTTACTACACAACCTGTGGTTGGCACACAACTTCCGGGGGGAACTATACCTACAGTAGGGGGACCCACCTCTCCTTTTGGACAAAATATACCTCCTGAATTGGCCCAATATTGGAGTCAACTTCTACAAAACTTTCCTCAAAATGCTGGGGGGTAGAAACCTGTCCCTAACGTTGGCCAACCTTATCCCAGGGTAACCAATCCTATTTGGGGCTCGGGACAGACTACTCAACCCCATGTACCTACTCAAACTCAAGGTCACAATCCTTGGGGTTACTATCCTATCCAGCCACCACCGAATCAACCAGGACCTTCCCTCTATGGACAGTCCTCTTACGGTCCTACTAGTCTGCCGACAGGGCTTCCACCCCAAAGCCACCAGTATCCGCAAGTAAACCGACAGTTTCCTTTCCTTGCTACCTTAGATTTGCCATATTTTTCTAGGATTCTAAATGATCTTATTCGTCACTCTCCCCAATGGCCTACTATTCCAGCTAAGATTCCATCGGACATTCCGAAATTCGATGGCAAGGCGGGAGAGGACCCAAATAATCATGTCATGACTTTTCATTTATGGTGTTCATCCAACTCACTGATGGATGACTCCATTCATCTACGTCTTTTTCAACGAACCCTCACAAGTTACGCTGCGAAGTGGTATATTGAATTGCCACGAGGTTTCTTTTCTGATTTCAACACCCTAGCTATGGCCTTTCTCACACACTACCAGTTACCGATCCGTTATGATACTGGGATGGAGATTTTAACTTCCTTCAAACAAAGTACAAACACTCATATATCTGATCATATTCATGAGTGGCAAAGGAGGCGACGTCTCATTAAACTTGAGCTTCCCGATCAGTTACTGGCAGAATGGTTTACAAAATCTTTTGTGAACAAAATCGGTAAAGACATTGCTATGGGCGGTGTTGTTATGGAAGAGCGGGCTATAAGTCGTGCTCAATATATTGATCTCGTTTATTCGCAAATGGGAACTCTTTATGATTTATTACCTGATTTGCCTCGTCCTGGTACTTCCAACACTTCAACTGCTCCAGCTGCCTCGCATGCAGCTGATGGTGTGATTGGTACTGCTCATACCCACTCACATTCGGTTTCAAGTACAACCCCTAAACCCAATTCTTCTAATGTTCAAAATGCTCTGTCTCTTGCTCCTCCCACCGGTAAAACTTCTGAAGTGAACGTTGTTCAATCTACGCCAACCGGTAAAAATAAATCAAAGAAAGGGAGAGGCAAGAATAAGGAGAGTAAAAATAATAATCCAAATGAACAAACCAAAACCCCTCCTGCTGACGATTGAGATAAGTGTAAGACATGATATCCTTTCCTTATCTGTGGTGATGATCATTACATGAAGGATTTTCCTCGACGTGCCAAGGTTAATAAGTTCCTTCAAGGGATGCCCAAACCATCTACGCCGGCTGTCTTGTCCCAACCCTTCCCGTCTCAGCAACAAGCCTCTTTGGTCATTCATGCCCAACCATCTACTTCTACGACATCATACGTTTTGATGTGCTCCGGTGATTCTAAGAACAATGACGTTGCCATCACAACTAGAGCCAAAGACTATTCTCCATCTAAGGAGAAGGTAGACGATTTAGCTCTTGATTTGGTACAACCCTCTCCGTCGAATCCACCTACGAACGGTCCGCTTCATCTCGAACGATCGAGCCTTGACACAGTCCTACGACCTCCGAAAGGTGTCGTTAAGAAGTCAACATTCAATCCTCATGCTCGTGCGGCCCAGAACTATAGCATTGTTGAAGATCTGGCCCAAGCGCCTTCAACGATGTCTTCCCTTGAAGTCCTTCAGTCTTGTCCTGTGCAATGAAGGGCTCTGTTGAAAGATATAGGTGGAATTGATCCTACAGATATGAATTTGATAGTCTTTGACTTGGAAGACCATGTTCCAAGGTTACCCCCTCAGCTTGCGTTTTAGATACAAGTTATTGTCTCAGACAAGAACATCTGTCGAACTGTTGTCGATGAGGGTGCCTCTATGTGTGTAATGTCTTTTACTTGTTGGAAAGCCATTGGCTCTCCTCCGTTAACTTAATCACAAAATACTTTGAAAGCCTTCAATGGCTCAGGTTTTAAGCCTTATGGTGTTCTTCCATCGTTTCCAGTTACTCTCAAAGGTAAGACATTCCAAGTTGAAGTGGAAGTTTTCGATGCTCCCTTAGATTATAATATTCTTCTTGGTCCTAGCTGGGTAGATTCTATGCGCATTGTTATGTCAACACTGTTCCTTGTAGTCCGTTTTCCTCATCAAGGAAAGATTGTTATAGTTGATCAACTTGCCTTCTTTAATTCCGATACTCGCACCGGAAACGTGTCGTTTATAGCTTAAACCCCACCGGGTTACGAGAATGTGGGAGTCGGTCTTTTAAAAGACTCTTCGTTAATGGGTACTTTTCCCATATCACCACCACCCGATATTCTACGCCCGTCAGTTGCTTCGATTAATATGATCTCCGTCGTCCCTCATAAGCTTCCAATGTCTTTTGACCCTTGGATAGTCCCTGATCCAGGAGATCATCCTCATTTCAGCGACGTTATGTCGTTAAGTCCGATTGAGTATGCTTATCACGCAATTCAATCAGCAACACCTTCTACACCCTCTCCGGAGGAGTTGTCTCCAGATCCTTTCCATGTTATCTTTCCCACTGATGAGATGATTATGTCTTTCATGGCTGATACACCTTAGGATGATGGGCATCATCGTTCCATACTGTTTCTGGAACAACACACTCTCGAGAATTACCAGCGGATTTCGACTCCGTCGACCGTTGTTGTCATAACGATCGTTCTTGGATATACACGTGATGTGTTTGCAGAGGGGAACCTCAGTAATATTTCTCCCATGATACCCATTGATATTTCAGTTAAACCTGGGATAGTTGAAAATGTTCACATTGGAGCTTCGTGTTCTCCAGAGGAAATTGTCACCTATACTGCTTTGTTCAAGGAATTTCGTGATATTTTTGCCTGGAGTTACGAAGAGATGCCAAGTATTGACCCTGCTATTGTCGTGCATGAGATAAAACATACCCTGGAGCTAATCCAGTACGGCAGCGCCTCCGTCCTGTCCATCCACGTAAAGCGACAACCATTAAACTCGAAGTTGAAAAACTTCTTAAAGTCGATTTTATTTATCCCGTGGCCTTGACAGAATGGGTTTCCAACCCTGTACCGATTGATAAGAAAGGTGGTAGTATACGTGTTTGTGTTGATTATCGGGACATTAACAAAGCATGTCTGAAAGACAACTTTCCAACCCCTTTCGTCGACCAGATATTCTATGACTGTGCCGACAGTGAAATATTTTCTCTCATGGATGGATTTTCCGGATATAATCAAATTAACATCGGTCCTGAGGACCAACATAAAACCGCTTTTATTTGTCCTTGGGGTACTTTCACCTACAGAAAAATTCCCTTCGGTCTTAAGAACGCAGGTGCAATGTTTCAACGTGCTATGTCTTATGCTTTCCACGATATAAAGCATATCGTTCAACCTTATTTGGACGATTTGCCAGCTCATTCTTTATGCCGAGTCGATCACCCTAATCATCTCCGAGAAATTTTCGTCCGTTATCGGTTCTATCGCATTCGTTTAAACCCTCATAAATGCGTCTTTTGCGTAGAGTCCGGTCGCCTTCTCGGTTTCATTTTTTCACATCAAGGGATCAGGGTAGATCCTATTAAGGTTGAGGCGATTCTTAATCTCCCTCCTCCTTCTTTACTGCGCCAGTTACAAAGTTTGCAGGGGAAAGCAAACTTTCTTCGTCGTTTCATCCTGAATTACGCCGAGATTACCTGAGGTTTCATCCGTCTTTTAAATAAAGGTTCAGAGTTTGTTTGGGATAAATTTTCCAACGATGCTTTCGAAGCTTTAAAGTTGTCCCTCACAAAATCTTCTCTTCTTTTCCCTACTGATTATAGTCGAGATTAGTTTCTTTATCTGGCTTCTTCCGAGTATACTATCGGCATGGTCCTCGTTCAAGAAGATGATAACCACGATGCACATGTTATCTATTACTTGAGTAGAAGTCTATCATCAACGGAAATCAAGTACCAACATGTTGAGAAACTGGCTTTGGCTGCTGTTCAAGAAGTTCAACGTTTTCGTCGTTATATTCTCTCCAGAAAAACTACAGTGATTTCACATTGTAACCCCATGCAACATATATTGACACGTCAATTGCTAGGGGGCAAGTACTCCAAGTGGATTGTCATTCTCTAGGAGTTCGATTTGGAATTCGATCGCGCCACGTCGAAGAAATCCTTAGTTTTTGCTGAGTTAATTTGTGATTTTCCCCACTCTGCCACGGAAAATGTAGCAGTCGATTCGTTACCTGACGAATCATTTTTCCTTATCAGTACCGACGATATTTGGTATAGAGATATCATTATATATCTCCAAACTCAAACTTTTCATCCTGCTTTGTCCAGTGTTGAACGACGTCGCGTCCATTATCAAGCACGTCATTACATTATCCTCGGCGATACTCTTTACCGTCGAGGTATTGACTCTGTATTTCGACGTTGTTTGACTTTTGAAGAAGATGAGAAAGCTTTGAATGACTGTTTTTCAGGAGCATGTGGTGGTCATATGTCTGGGTATGCTACTGCCTAGAAAATCTTACGTGCAAGATACTTTTGGCCTACTTTGTTCAGTGACTGCATTACTGCTGTTCAGAAGTGTCATGCATGCCAGACCTATAATCAGAAGATTCGGTCGCATCCTGCTCCCCTTCATCCTGTAGTCTCAGTAGGTCATTTTGCAAAATGGGGCATTGATTTCATGACATGTCACCCTCACTCGGTCGGGGGGCATGGTTACATTATTGTAGCTGTTGATTATTTTACAAAGTGGGCCGAGGCGATGCCGAAATTCGATAATACTGGGAGGACTGCAACGTTATTCCTTTTCAACCATGTCATTACTCATTTTGGTGTTCCTCATGCTATCGTTACCAATCACGGTAGTCATTTTAGGAATTATATGATTTTTGAACTTACCGAGAAGTTGGGTCTTCATCATGATAGCTCAACACCCTATTATCCACAGGCCAATGGCCAGGTTGAAGCCATCAATAAGGTTCTCATAACTATGATTCGACGGATGATAGGAATACATAAAACTAGTTGGCACACGATGTTGTTTTCGGCATTGTGGGCATATCGGACATCTGTTAAATCTGCTACAGGATTTACACCCTTTCGATTAGTTTATGGCATGGAAGCCATTCTGCCAATAGAATGTGAAATACCTTCTTTGAAGCTAGTTGTAGAGCTCTTACCTAATACTTTTGCTGAAGAGGAACGTCTGTTGTATTTGATGCGATTAGACGAGAGCCGACGTGATGCCACTTTAGTAATAGAAGACCAAAAGAAATGTGTTAAGGCACAATATGACAAGCATGTCAAGCCTCGTGTTTTCTCTGAAGGTGATCTTGTTCTTCTATATGAACAGGATAAAGATATCCTAGGAGCCGGGAAATTTGAACCTATGTGGAGTGGTCCCTACATTGTTAGCAAAGTTTTGGAAAAAGGAGCGTATGAGCTAGTTGATTATGATGGTGCACCTTTGAGTGAACCCAGGAATGGGTTGTACTTGAAGAAGTACTATGCATGAGTTATTTGTGCATGAGTACTTGTATTTTATGTATCATACTGCGTGTGTGTGTTACTTTAGTTTTGCTTTTGATATTATCTAGTCTCTGCCCTTACGTGACGTTGTGTTTGATTGCCAGATGTTGGATTATTCGCTTCCTGATATTGGCTTCGCTGATGGAGCTAGCCGTAGTACTCGGAACTTAGCTTCCGCTGCATGGGCAATCTATGCCCCGACAAACAAACTCATATCTCTACAAGGTATATGTCTTGGCCGAGCAACCAACAACATCACAGAGTATAGCGTCGTTGTTGAATTATTGGTTGATGTTATCTCTCTTGGAATTCGTCATTTGGTTGTGCGACTTGACTCGCAACTTGTAGTACTACAGCTCAGTAATGTATATTCTATTTGAAGTCCTACTTTATTAAGGGTATATTTGCAGATTTGCCTCTTGGAACGGTATTTTGATCACATTGAATATCAACATATTCCTTAATACATTAACAGATGCTTTAGCTAATTATGTATTGGACAGGCACTTAAATCATTTATAAATCAAACACATTAAAATGTACACAATGTAAAGAAACCGGTAGAAGCCATGTATATATATAAAACGATCAAAAGAGTTTGTTTTTACAAAATGTTTGTCCGAAGACCAAAATATCAAAAATTGAAGCTCTTGGATTCTACATAATGATGTCACGGATGACGTTCACTATAACACACTAATGTCCTAGCAACTCTGCAGAGCAGTCGACCCATAGATGCAGAGACTCCCACAGTGTGACGTTGATCGCGTTGTGGAATCTCCTCCAGAGTCATATCTGGAACGTCTGCCATCAGACCCTCTAAATTCTATTCCACCATCAGATAATCCTCGGCATATTGTGGAACTACTGCTGCTGCCTCTCCTAATCGCTGGATAGGAGAACTGCTATCAGGTCGATATGGCCCAACGTTTGTGTTATCAACAAGTATTTGGTGTTAGTCTTCGGGTAAATCTATAAAACAAAAACATTTAAAAACCAAAAAACAATTGTGTTCTTCTCACCGAGGTCTCCCCACTGAGCGTCTTCAGGTAATGCTAGATCCGAGTCTCCTCGGAAATACAACCTGGCATATGTGTAGTCGTCCACCATCAGCATCTGGTTCTATAACCAGTCGAAGAAAATATCATCATATCTGACGATTGGACCTGCCACATGTCGGGCTATGAGCCGACACCACCGTAACATCCTCAGATCCCTAGGACCCGGAAAGTGCCACTCAGCTTGTAATCGAAGCACAGGGACCCTCTCTAAAAATAAGGACACTAACAAAGACCCATATCCAAACTGCTTCAGATCTCCATGCCTGCACTTAGTCAACTTTTTCTTGATATTGCATAAAACTGCATCAGCCCAGTTGAATACCCGGGGCTCAGTACACTCGATGGCGTACTGGAAATAGCTCTACAAAGCCATATGTGGAGTGGCACTTCCTTCCATACGAGCAATGTTAGAGAGAATAGTGCGAAGAGTTAGATCAGTTACTCCCCAGATGGCCACTTTCCCTTTCTTCCTCTCGGCCTCAGGTACGCAGTACTGGTTGCAATATTCACTCATCTTTAAACCCCCTGCTCTGTTGTCGGTCAAACTGACATAGGACCCACGCCTGGATAACCCAGTCAAGAAATAAATGTCCTCGATGTCAATAGTCAATGTATGGGCTCCCACGATAAAAACTTGTTGGTCCGGATCCCACATTCGGACTAGGTATTCCAGTAATCGAACTTGGGATCTCATGCCCGGGATACGGAAATACTTTAAGAGACCACAGTCTCTTAGTGTAGCTATGGTAGGAGGATGGTTTTTGGCATTGGAATTGTCCTCCTCGTTCTCTCGTTCTCGCCACTCTAACACCATGATTGTGGCTAGTAACCTGCATAAGCAACATATAAACATGGTCAATGATCTTATTAATGAGATAAACTTTTTCTATTGGCTAAACGTTGCACAATTTTTTGAATTTTGCACTGTTTGCAGGTGGCCTACTTTGCATAGTGCGAAATTCTCGCAGGCGGCCTATGGCCCACCTGCGAGAATGATTCATTCTCGCAGGTCCCGTATGGGCCACCTGCGAGAATGCCTGCACGCGCATAGGGTTCAAAAAATTGACTTAAAACTGAACTCTTTACCAATGAAATTGAATTTCTAAACCATGAAAAGATAAGGAATGGAGAACTTACCAAAATTCTGTTGACGGCTCGTCAAATGGTCACCCGTAGCTCCCGGAAATCGACACCGAAGGTAGAGGGTAAAATGAGGGTTTTGGGACTAAAATGGTAAAAGGGTGAAATGGTATGGTAAATTTGGTTATTGACTCATTTTAATTACTTTTTACTATATAAAATGTGGGTTTTTTATGTTTATTAATTGTTTAACCCTAATTACTAATGTGGAAATGAGTGAAATGATTGGCAAGTGCAAAACATGGATGATTATGGATAGAATTGTTACCTAGTGTGGTGTGAATTTGATTGTTTTCTATGGTTTTGACATAAAACCTCGAGCGCCTTTTGTCCATTCTTGCCTTTGTGAAAAAAATAAGAACGTGATCGACCATCATTTTATCTCTTTTCCGGGCTCGTTGTGGTTATACGAAAAAGGAACCCCCCTGGAGTTATCTTTAAGCTCTTTTCAGACTCTCTAAACATGAAAAGATTGTCGAGCGATCTTTCTATTTTCGTGCTCGTTAAAGTATTTGAAGTATGTGTCCTTCGAGCGATAGTTTAACCATTTTTCGGTCTCGTTGGACTATTGTACGAAAAATGAACTGAGAGAGTTCTCTTTTAAGTGTTTTTCCAAACTCTTTAATCTTGAAAAACCTTCGAGTTTACTATCTCTGGACTCGTTAAACAAACATTGACAGACCCATAATGGGACCGAACCACTCCTTCCTAGGGTTCGTTAAAAATACTCTGAGGGACTCGTCTGAAGGATGAGCTTATATCAACAAGCATATGTGATCCTCTTCAAGCTTGAGTAAAAATAAAGAGATACTTGCCAGAAATGGTGGGGGGAAATTTGGGAAAGGGATATGTTTCATCTTTATATTAATTGGCAGTAAGTGTCGCTCTTGAACATGACACCCCCTATTCATCATTCGAAGTTGGTTTGGGTAATCCATTTGTCTCTCATTCGATTTGATATCAAGGTATTTCCATGTGTCGTCTTTGAGTCAATGCTGCCAAATCATTGGTCGTGTCATTCATATGTTCAAGAGAAGTCTTTCTGAAACTGCTATTCGAGTCGACCATCTGCAGATATCCATTCTCTTCGTGTCGACCTTGCCTGTGTCCAAAGTCCAATTGCTACATGCTCTATTTCACTTTCAAAATCTGTTACTCATTTCGTGTCATTGATGGGGGATACATCAAGGCCCTCCTATGATGAGTTTTGTTCCGTCGACTTCAACACACTATCCGAAATCAAGACTTAGAAATCATTCAGTACCTTGGAGCTTGCATGCCTCAATGGCAAGTTTCCTCGCTTTCGACAGTGGGTTTACATCATTGACTCCTGATCGAAAGATTCTGTCGATTGTTTGACATCAACTCATTTATTCAGAGTCAATGGATTGTACTTTAGTACCTTGGGAGTCATTGACATCAATGGTGATTTACCTTGCACTTGTTAACGGTTACATCAATGGCCAGTAATCAAGTGGTTTCTACCATGTTCGACTTCGACACATGTAATCACGTGGTTAGATTCGTACTTTGGGTGATGAGATTGAAGACCCTGGATATTGTCTTAAGTGATCCAGGTTGCGATGGAGTATGTATAATTTGCGACACATAGATCCACTGTGTATATTTTGTGGCTATGTCGTATTGACTAAAAATTTGTCACATAGATCCACAGTGTATTCAAGTGGCTATGCTATATTATGACTGCATGGATCCACAGTGTATGATTGGTGGCCAGGACCTTTGTTTATGATTTCATCAATCTATGATCTGAGTATGGGAATTCCTACCTCGGGAATTGGTATACATGATATTCTGTCGATGCTTGGATGTTTGCAGGTTTCCAATTAGATGTGCTCTTGGTTCTTGACACACACATGCAGCTTACAAAGTCTATGGACTGTCACTGATTCCACTCTCAAACTTTTGGGGGCATTATGTTATCCACAATTTTGGTCATCA
>JZKD02S2400270.1:108328-121968 GCA_000966675.3 Picea glauca
GCGCTCTGGTTGTGGTCACATGTAACATAATAGGAACGTGGGCTTTAACATTTGAATCAACCCGCATGCATACCAACGGAGGTAGGGTCATATGGATCGGGAGTGTGACCGGGGGCTGGGGCTAAGCCCCATCCCAGACCCCCCGTCGACTATCACATAAATTGGTTTTAAATATATTACAAAGCATATAGTTATTAAGAACCACCGTGTGGGCTAGTGGTAGCCCAAACTCTACCAAAGCGCATAACCATAGGGGAGGTCCGGGGTTCGACCCCACGGACTCCATAAAATTTTGATTAAACAAACCAACAGCCAATACCGGGGTGCCATGTGGCAGCCCATGACTGGGCCACGTGGCACCCAATCACTTGTCCAAACGATTCCATGTGTCACATTCCGATTCGAACAACTGTCAACCACATCACCTCTGCCACATCAACGTATGGACGTACGACCCTGCCACGTCAGCCTGTACGGACTGTACAGTCATCGTCCCCTTTTTTGTCTGTTTGACATTCCGAACAGATTGCAATATCTCTCACTCCCGACATCTGTTTGAGACAAAACGAGTTGTGTTGGGTTCGCAACGACGAGGTCTACGCTCTTGTCCGGTTTGAAGCAATTTAGAGCACTTTGAATTTTTGAGCAAAATTTGATCCCCTGATCACAATCCCTAGTTAATGTGGAGGAGGGATATATTACATGAAGGCCAAAATACCAAGTACACATGAATTATTATTAATATTCACGGAAAAGAAATTGATTAAGTGTGAGAATCAAGTGCACATGAATTATTATTAATATTCATGAAAAAAAAAGTAATTAAGTGTGAGAATCCACCTTACATTTGGTTTTCTATTTTTAGGGAAGGTGGAGGATCTCATGGATGGTTGAAATATTTCCTCCTTAAAATCCTTGAGAGATATTTCCTCCCCAAAATCCTTAAGAGATATTTTCTCTCTAAATATCTTAGAGATCCCTTTCTTAGTGGATCTGATGAGAGATCCTCTCCATGGTGGTTAAGCCTCAAAATCCTATATAATAAGGGGTTTCCATGGAGGAGGGGGAGAGAGGAGTTTAGAGATACCAAAGTTATGATCTCATGAGACATGGAGGAGAATAATCAGTGAAAGTATTTTCATTTTGATCGTGGATCTTTTGAGCAAGGGTTGGACAAGGAGAGCTTGATGAAGTTGTTGCACTCACATCTATGGTTGTAAGTTTTCTTCATTGTTGTTTTCATTAATGCAATCAATCCTTGGCCTCTTTCTTTCAAACTTGTACTTGTTCCATATAAGTTTGTCTGCAGTAGATGGATCTATGTTTTAGCTAATCTCAGTAGAGTAGGAAGTCTTTTGTACTTTTGTTTGTCTTCTAGGACCTACTAAGGAGCTCAAGATCGAAGCTCATCCTGGACCTTGTAGGGACAAAAGAATTTCATAAGGTACACACCTTCCTCCTTCTCTTTTGTTCATCAACTTGATTAGATCTAAAAGGAAGTCAATGTCCATGTTAAGAACCTCTTGTCTTAGAGTTAAGGGTCTAGCTCTCAAGAGGGAATCTACCTATCTGTAGGGATATTTTCCTACAACACCAAGTGCTCTGTAAGTGATATAATCACAGATCTGTGTCCCATCTTAGGTTGCAAACACTTAAGTTATGCAACCACCCCTGCCTCTACCTCGGGTGAGACTTCATCTTCTTCGCAGGTGTTTCTGAAAGGGCTGGTAGTTTTTTTGGTGTACTCTTGTAGCATTGAACCCTAGGTCTTCCCCTGTGCCAACAGCCCGAGAGACCCTAGATGTGGCTGTGATATTTCACTTATTCCAAGAGTGAATCATGAATAAGAGAAACTTCCCCATCTCAGAGATGACCTTCTTGCATTTCTTAGCAGAGATCAAGGAAATAACACTAGGTGGGACTACCTCAGGTATCCTGTACAATTTCCTGTTCAATGTAATAATAACACTACGAGGCCTTTCTCATATACAACATGAAGTTTCCATAAATAAGGTTGGCCCAAAAGAACATCACAAAATTCTAGAGGAGAAACATCACACAATACCTTATCTTTGAAGGGATTGATGTCGTACGACAGTCGACACTGTTGGCTGATGCGGAGATCACTTCCTTGGCGAAGCCATCCAATGGTGTAGGGTTGTGAGTGTGGTGTTGTCGGTAGGGCTAGCTGCTTGAAAACCTCTGCTGAGATGAGTTTCTTCTAGCTACCGCTATCCACGATGAAGTGGAGTGGGGTGCATTTTACCCACATTTGTGAATGGAAGAGGCGTTCTCCTTCTTCTCTCTCATCTGGTTCACCAGGCTGAAACTTGGTGGTAGAAATGGTGGCATCAGGTTTCGTTTCATTGATCCATTTTCCCCTTTCTGGTTCTGGCTCAGAGTTCGAACCCGCATTTGATTCAGAGGCTTTCACTTCAGCCACCAGTGACTTCTTTGAGTGACAGTCAGTAGTGTTATGCCAAGGGCTCTTATGGAAGTTGCACCACTTCTCGGTATCTTTATTTGTCTTTCTGGTGTCCTTCTTTGCTTGTGGCTTGGACTGGTTGTCCTAATATTGTCCATATTTACTCTGTCATTTTTTCTATGGGTTGGGGCCACCCTTTCCTGGATTTTGTTGTGATGGGTTTCCATACCCAAATTGCCGTGTCTTTTGTTTGAGCTTCTGCTCGATTTTGATGGCATATCAGTAGGTCGTGCCCAAGGATGAGATGTCCAAAAATTCCATTTTGGTTTGGATGTATCTATGCAGAGTGCCATGATACTTGAGCACCAAATCTCACTCTGAATCTTTGATACCCAGCTTGATGCGCAAGGTATGAAAGATATTCGTGAAATATGGCACTGCTTGGTCTCTTTTTTGCCGCAGTGTGGTCCAGTTGGTATACAAGTCATCATAACTTTTGACATGGTAGTATTGTTCCTTAATAGCATCCCTGAAGGAATCCCAGGTGGCCATGGCTGTAAATAATGATGATTCCTTTGTTTCATTTTTCTCAC
Source organism: Picea glauca (assembly GCA_000966675.3). Taxonomy (NCBI): domain Eukaryota; kingdom Viridiplantae; phylum Streptophyta; class Pinopsida; order Pinales; family Pinaceae; genus Picea; species Picea glauca. Next base: position 111,347 of record JZKD02S2400270.1, read on the forward strand.
AGAAATTTTCCCACCATTATTTGACATGGGGAACAACTTTGAGGAGCGCAAAAGTAATATTTTCTCTATTTGAAAAGTTATGGACAAAAACATACCCTTCTATTAGATTCAACCACTTGTCTACAACATATGCGTCTATATGACCTTCAAATATAGGATTATCAAAGTTTATTTGTACCTTTAAGGGGGTGGCGACTCCGCTTGAAGAAGATGTGTCCCCTGTTCGTAGCCGCCAAAGGATTTGCATGAAACTATCCATCATCTTGTTCTTTTGTTGCACGAGGTCTTCCTCAATCAATAGTTTGAAAGGATCTTTTGTCCCATCATTTTTATTTTCTCTTGCCATGAGAGGTCGCTTGGGTGTGTGAGATATTTTATCCTCAAGAGAAACAAGCTTGAGACCCAACTCTTTGTACTCTGACCTCATTGGGGACATGCATTAAGATGACAAGGAGCAGGCTGCTCTGATACCACTGATATGGATTTTATGAGAAGAAAGAAATGACTACAAATTATTAATAGATGATTAACAAAAAATAACAGAGATGCTATAAAACCGGTTTTCTATTCAATAAGGAAATAAGTTGAAACTGTAAAATGCAGCGGAAACAAGCTCGTTGGAATGGTGGCGGCTTATCTATGAGAAGAGATGTGACGGATGTGCTCATTTACAAGAAGATGATTACAATGAGGCTCTGAATGCCTTTTTACAATAAACAAGAATGAAAAAAACCCTAGACATACAAAAAACTAACCCTAGGAGATGAAGCGCCAAAAGTCATGTGGGTCCCGTTTGGGTAAGTTAGTACATCAACTTCTCGGGGTTGTAACTTTTGCATACGATCTTAGTTTTAGGCGTATGATAGCCCGTTGGAAAGGTATCGTTGAAGAGATTCATTTTTAGGGCTCAATAATTCCTTTGTTTATCATTGAGAATATAGATACTAAAAAACCTTCATTTAGGCCCTCAAAATGGCTTCGGAAGTTAAAACTGCTAAAAATAGTAAATTGCCAAAATTGTCAGAAAAATGTTTTGAGTGAATTGGAAAAGGTGGGTGGCCATCAATATCCACCTCGATCAGTTGGAATGGAAAAGGTAAAAAAAAATCAAAGGAATGGAAACCAATGGTTGTTGAAAGAGGTAAGACATGTTCCAAATCTAAGGAAAAATATAATTTCAACAGGGAAGTTGGAAAGTGAAGGTTGAATATCCATATTTATAGATAAGATGTGGAAGGTCACCAAAGGATCACTGGTGATAAAAAAATGAGGGAAGGTAGGTACATTGTATTTATATACTGGTAATACTGACTCTTCTATCTCTTTAGCTTCTACAAGACTAGATACAACACTATGGCATCATAGGCTTGGACACATGAGTGAGAAGGGGATGCAGATGCTTCACAAAAGAAATTTGTTGCCAGATCTTCAACAAATTGATTTGGATTTCTGTAAGCATTGTGTTTATGGAAAACAAAAGAGAGTCGGACTTCTTAGAGTTAGAAAAGAAAAGAAGAGTGAAAGGTTAGAGCTTGTGCATACAAATGTATGTGGACCAATTCATGTATCATCTCTTGGTGTCTCTCATTATTATGTTACTTTTATTGATGATGCAAATAAAAAAACTTGGGTTTATTGCATTCAACAAAAATCTAATGTTTTCGATACTTTTAAGAAATGGAAAGATTTGGTTGAGAATGAGACATAAAAAAGGTTGAAGTGTCTCAAATCATAAAATGGAGGTGAATATTGCAGCAAGGAGTTTGATGATTACTATTCATACCATGGGATTCATAGAGAGAAGACAGCTCCATGAACACCACAAGAAAATGGTGTGTCAGAAAGGATGAACAAGACAATCATGGAGCATGCAAGGAGTATGAGATTGCATGTTGATCTGCCCTTACAGTTATGGACAGATGTTGTAGATATTGTTGTTTACTTAATAAACAAAGGACCTTCAATCTCTTCATATGGTGGAATTCCATAGGATTCATGGACAGGTAAAAAGGTAAACTATTCTTTTTTGAATACTTTCGGTTGTGAATCATTTGTCTATATTGATAAAGAAAATAGAACAAATCTTGAGGAAAAATCCAAGAAGTGTACCTTTATTGGATACAGTGTTAATGATTTTGGTTATCTCTTATGGGATTATAAAAATCACAAAATCATTAGGAGTAAAGATGTCATATTCAATGAGAAATTCATGTACAAAGATCAATTGCAGAGAAATATACAAGAGAAAAGAAAAACCAGAATACACATTGCTTGATGAGATCACTGAAAAAGAAATTCCAAAGGAACCAGAAAATCAAAATGTACAACAATAGGAGAAACAAGTACCTCAAACTCCTGCAAGTGTTGTTAGGAGGTATACCAGGTTAAGTAGAACCCTAAACAATACTCTCCTTCATTGTATTATTTATTGTTGATTGATTATATTGAACTAGAATGTTATGAAGAGGCAATGCAAGTAGACACCAAAAAGAAGTGGGAGCAAGGAATGAAAGAGGAAATGGATTCCCTCATAAATAGACAGACTTGGGATATGGTTCAGTTGTGTGTAGGAAAAAAACATTACAGAATAAATGTGTTTACAAGTTGAAGGAAGAATATGGAGGAAAAAAGAAGTACAAGACTAGACTTGTTGTAAAGTGGTTTGCACAAAAGAAAGGTATAGATTTTGATGAAATATTTTCTTCTGTTGTTAAAATGACTTCAATTAGGACTATTTTAAGTCTTGTGGTAGTAGAAGATTTACATCTTGAAAAATTATATGTAAAACCAACTTTTCTCCATGGGGATTTGAAGAAAGAGATTTATATGCAACAACCACATGGGTATGAGGTCAAAGGAAAAAAGAATTTGGTATGTAGGTTGAAGAAGAGCTTGTATGGCCTAAAGAAAACTCCAAGGCAGTGGTATTTGAATTTTGACAGATTTATGACAGAACAAGGTTATATATGTCATTTTGATCATTGTGTTTATTTAAAATGCTAGAAAATGGAAGCTATATTATCTTGTTATTGTATGTAGATGACATGCTTGTTGCAGGTTCTAATATGTCGGATATAAATATGCTCAAGAATAAATTAGCTAATTCATTTGCGATGAAGGATTTGGGTGCTACAAAGAAAATCTTTGGTATGAGAATAACAACAGACAGGACAAATCACAAATTGACATTGTCTCAGGGTGAGTACATACAAAATGTGTTGGATAGGTTTAGAATGCAGAATGCAAAACTAGTTAGTACACCTTTGGCCAACCATTTCAAATTAACTAAGGAAATGTGTCCCAATAAACAAGAGGATATATAATACATGTCCAGGGTCCCTTATTCATTAGTAGCTGGCATCTTGATGTATGCGATGGTTTGCACAAGACCAAATATTGCACATGTAGTGGGAGTTGTGAGAAGGTATATGAAAAATCTAAGTAATGAACATTGAGAGGCAGTAAAGTGGATTCTTAGGTATTTGACGGGTATTGCTACTCATGCATTATGTTTTGAAGGTTCAGACATTATTCTACAAGGATATGTTGATTCAGATATGGAAGGTGATAAATATAGAAAAAGGAGCACCAAAAGGTATGTTTTTATTGTAGGTGGAACAACAGTAAGTTGGATTTCAAAACTGCAAAATGTTGTTTCACTTTCAACAACAGAGGAAAAGCATGTTGTTGCTACAGAGGCTAGTAAAAAGATGATTAGGTTATAGAGGTTTATGGAGGAATTTGGAAAGAAGCAGGAGAATAGAAGGTTGTACTGTGACAATGAGATTGCCATTGATCTTGCAAATAAATCAACCTTTCATTCAAATACTAAGCATATACAACTCAAGTACCATTTCATATGATCCGTCTTGGAAGATGGACATTTGAAGTTGGAAAAGATACACACTAGCCAAAATCCTGTAGACATGTTAACAAAGGGAGTAACCAAGGAGAAACTGAATTCCTGCTCAGTTTCAGTTGGTCTTAAATAATCAATATGAAGATGATAAATTTTCCATGTCCAAGAAGGATCATAGTCCAGTAGATACAACAGTGGTGGAGTTGCTGAGATCAATCTCCAAGTGGGAGATTGTTGGTTGTGGAGCTTGATTATCTTCCTGATTCAGAGGTCTTTGTTTTCATCCATGTTTATACCCCATGAAGACTTTACACCCTGGAATAATTTACACTCCTCCATGCAGGGGAGTGCAAGGGGGGTTACCCTCCTTGTGGCGTCCGGGGGAAAATCCCCCGAAGGAAAAATTGCCTTGTAAATGTATATTGTAATTTCATAGTAAATCTGGACCGTTTATTATAAGGTCGTAGATTTGATGGTAGAATTTATGTTAGGATTTTTTTCCCTAGAAGGAAACCCTCTTTTATGAGGGAATTGTATTGCGGCTATGTATCATTGCGAATATTGTATTATGAGTGAGGATATTGTGAGAGAAAGAAGAGGAAGTTACATCGGGTGTGTTGTAGGTTGTATCGCTTCATTTGTTGGATAATAATAAAGGAAAGACATGGAAATTTCTCTCGTGGACGTAGCCCACACAGTGTGAACCACGTATATCTGTCTCTATTGTATTGTGTATCTTCTGTGTTTTATTTCCACATTTTTTTAAATTTTATTGCTCCATGATCATGTTTTTCTAACACATCAACACTATACAGATGTACGGTTGTGCCACATGTCACCTTTACAGTGGTGACACGTGTCACCTTGACTTTGACCATTTACTTTTTCATGGTTTGATATGAAATTTGACCAATCATAACTTTTGCATACAAACTTCGTTTGAGGTAATTTTTGCATTATTGGAAATTTATCGTTGAGCTCTACGCAATGAAGTGGTTTTTGAGAGAATTTGAGATGGTCAAATTTTGAGCTTTTTTGGATCCTCCTAGACCTATGTTAACGTTCTAGATCTTCTTGGACCTCTGTTATCATTCCTGGATCCTCTTGGATCAGTAAGAGAAGACAAGAGATCCTAAGCCCCAATGTAGTTGCATTGTGGGTCAAGTATGAATTCCTAGGTTTTGTTAGTAGAGAGGAAAATTCCATGACCATGAAGACCACTTTTATGAAGGAAAAAGGCTTGAAAAAGTTGGCCTACTCATCAGAGGAAAGAGAAATAATACATGAAGGTGGCATCTCACTACCAGCTCATCCTTCTTGTGGAAAATTGCAGAATGGTAGTGATGAAGAGAGCGAAGACTCAACCAACACCATAACTTAGAAGAAGTGGCAAGCCAATCAGTCATGAAAATAAGGAGAAGAAGAATAAGAGGCCTCATCAAATACGTCATCGCTCGTTTTTCATTGTTGTAGGAAGAAATTCCATAGTGTTGTCAACTGTTGGTATTCATAGGTTTGCTCAGTTTGCAAGAAGAAAGGTCATCTTGAGGCATCTTGCTAGGAGAAGCAAACCATATGAAACAAGCTTGAATGTTAGAGGAAGAAGCACATGAATTATTCCCTAATACAATAGTGAATTCAAAGGTAAAGGGAGAAAACGAGCATGGTAAGCAGTTCATACAATAGTGCCAAGAAATTTTTCCACCACTACAATTTGAGTGGCCATTAGGAATAAAAGTGTTGGCATCCTCATCTAGAGGTTCACCACACAAATCGTACAATCAAGAAAATAATGTGGAGAGTCGACATTGAAGAAGAAGAAGATTTTTCTGCATCTCTAGTCAAAGGAGCATAAGCTATCCAATGAGCTATATATGCATAGGAGGTCAGTAAAACTGATAAGACGAACAATAGATCGATGCCAAGGGTAGCTACAATCCAATTGTTGTTTTTGATATTGCATCAAAAGATCCCATTCTTGAAGATGCACCAGAGACTAATGCATGGAGTTCAATGACCTTTGAGGGAGTTCTTGAGAAATCCATGACATGCTTGTAAGCATGGGTAGGCACCAAAGAGTTGTTTCGATGTCGAGAAGCAAGTGTCTTAGCAGGAGAATGAAAACCACACTTCCCTTGTGGTATCATGCTGGGGTCACACTAAACACATACCAACATTCGACTTGGCTTCTTTAACCACCTATATCAACTATCTCCAAGTCTAAAAGAGAGATGGGAGTGGATGTTGATTGCAAAGTTCAGATCTAGAGATTGCTTGAAGCTAAGAGTCGATGATCATACTTCTACATTTTAGGAACAAGCAAACCAACAACCACAACTAGCCAAGACTAGAGAAAGTAGCCAGAGCAATGAACTAGAGCCACATCTAGAGTCAAAGTTGTAGCCATGAGCCAAATTCAAAGCCACATTCTAGAGGATTAGACAGAAGGTACATTGACCTAGATTGGTTTCCTTTGATCTTTTGGAGACCACAAAGCCTCTCAATGGGGAGGTGTGATCCAAAATGGATCCAAACGAAATGGTTGTAAGATTTAGTACCTGCAAGCCAATTCAATAATTTATAAAGGTTAGGCAAACTATGGAAAACAATGAAAATGTAAAAGTTGAATAAGACAAAATAAAAATGAGAAGGAAAAATAGATTAATTAAAAGATAAAAAATAAAATAGGAGAAAAGGCTAGGAATGGAAAATGAAGGGCCATGCCTATTGGCCTTCCCATTATCCCCTATATCTCCCTATTTCTTCCATTATTTTCACAAATGACCTTTTAATGGACAAGAGAGGAAGATGAATAGAGAGACAAGAGTTGCATTATACCGAAGATTGTCGAAATGATAACTATGCCCCCATTAGAAGCTGATTTTCCTATTTGGGTTTCCAAGGTAAACATGTGTCCATTATGTCATGATTTTTTTTTTCAATTTTCATGCATTTGTGGGTTAATTTTGTGTGAGGGATATGTTTCTCCTGGTTTTGTTAATGGATTACAAGGATGAATTTGAAACTAATTTTGATAGCATTTACTAAAAAAAAATCTATTTCATATTAATACATGCTATTTCTCTGTAATTAAAGTCAAGTTTAGCCCATTAAACAGTGAATTTCAATAGAAAAACCATCCATACCGTTCATTTATTTTTGATTTATAGATCAATGGATGTAATTTTAGAGTTATTTTATTTTGTTTTCTTAACTAGTTTTCTAATTCCAATCCCTCGTATTTAGCGATTCATCACTCACAGGTCATTGGGAAACTACACATGGAGTGGGCCGCCACTTCATTGTTGGCTGAGTCTTTTACTTTCCCTTGCCCCGTATGGACTCCGTTTAGTTGATTTATTATATTGTTGGTCAATGTTGATTTATTATATTGTTGGTCAATTTATCATTGGTTTGTTCTCTTACATTTAGTAGATCATGGGTTCAAATCGATTCAATCGTTTCACCCATGTTTGGATTAAGTAACCCGAGAAATATAATAAATATTGGGAAAAAATTGAAATGTGAACGTGTAAAAATGTGTTCAGACAATATTGGAAAACAATTGCAATGTGGTCGTGTAAAAATGTGTTCAGACACTATGTTATAACAAGAAGTTGCATGAAAATGGCATATGTTCTTTCTTGGTCCGCTCACCCTCACCCCAACAACCCACGACTAATTCCCCACGACTAATTCTTTTTGGGGTTGATAGAGAGGACATGATAAGTCTGAAGGTCTTTTCAAAGTTGAATATAATGATAGAGAAGACATGATAAGTCTAAAGATTTTTTCAAAGTTGATTATAATGATTACATGGAAGATATGGGATGTAATAATAACAATAATAATAATAAATTAATTTTAAAGTCATGATCAAGTCAAATACCAATTTGGTATATGAGACTTCTTGTTTATGGAACAAGGGACCCTCTTCATACAAAGATTTGACTAAAACCTATATATAACCTATCTCACTTTAGATTTGAACCATTTTATAATGAAAAATTAATTGCAAAATGGAATACATCAATTCTTATCATGTTACAATGAATTTATATTTGCTTTCATATTATTGGCAAGTGGTGAAAACAACAAATTCAATACTATGTTGAAATTCTATCTATTGTATTCACTATAATTTATCCAACTCATTTGACAACTCAAACATCCTAAAAATATGAGTAAGAGACCAACTCTTAAAGATAAAGATATACGGACCCCCTCATCAAAACATTTTCATGTCGAAGGTGGACACATTCTAGCACTGCAAGTATTCAATTTTGTCACTATACTAGAACTAAAATATATATATCTTTAGAAACTATTCACATTTCACCCATAGAGTGAGTGAAAGTTGCAATGAGTTGAGGTTAAAGAACAAGTTATTATTAGTACTAGCTATTGTCTAATTTAGCACCACACTTTGATTCAACTTGTGTGCCTTGCAACCTTTCTCCAAATTTCAGATAATGATAGTTTTGATCCATACCAAGAGCTATTGAAAAAATTTGTTATATTTCTTAATATGGTTGGGTTGTATGTTGCACTCATGCAGTTGAGAACCAAAACACATCCATTTTCCCATTATATTGCTCCACGTGAAACATTTTCCTTAGCATTACAATCCCAACAAGTAGAAACATCCTTCCATGCCTTAGGAGGAGGAGCAAGGAGCGAAGTTTTCATTCAACATCTTGTTTACCACTATTAGTTGGTTGTATCATGTGCATACTATACTAGGAATAGAGAACAAACTATATACTCATAATAGAGAACTCACGTGACATTGGTATCTAGTCACTTGATTCAGAGTATTTGTAGAGCATTGTTTGTTATTGACTTGATTGACATTGTGTTTTTATAGTGGGAGATTGGTTGGCATGTTGTAGACCTTACACCGATTAGAAGAATAGAGGCCTAATAGCCTTTTTAAAGATAGAGTTCTTTGTACAAGACTCAGAGATCACTATGTTGGTGAAGTGAGTGGGCTATTATAAGTTCCACATAAGATGTATGTTGGTGAAGTGAGTGGGCTATTATAAGTTCCACATAAGATGTATGTTGGTGAAGTGAGTGGGCTATTATAAGTCATGGTACACAAGTATAAATCAAGGTCTACATGCTATAAACAATTGATTGATTATGTTAAGGCTCTCAAACTTAATCTTAACACTTGAACTTATAATTTGAAGGATGTATGTTGGTGAAGTGAGTGGGCTATTATAAATCATGGTACACAGGTATAGATCAAGATTTACACACTATAAACAATTGATTGATTATGTTAAGGCTCTCAAACTCAATCTTAACACTTAAACTTATAATTTTTAATACTTGACCTCCTAATTTCAATATTTGTTTGACTTTATTAATTTTAAAATATAAAACTAACATTAAAAAATATAAAAAAATGTTACACATAAGAAGTCACTATAACCTTGTTTCAATAAATTATGTGATTTTTTTTCATAAATAAAATTATATATTATGAAAGCTAATTAAACTTTCTATGTTTATTTTTTGCATTATATTTTTATAAAATAGTGCATGTAACTCAAATAATTCATTCATTTTGGTAAACATATTGATGTTTTTATAAATTTCCATTGCAACATCAAACATAGGACTTCATTCTTGTTGAAATGGTGTTATTTTCACTGAAGAGTTCATATACGACATGTTAAAATCAGTTATTCCACACATTCCAAATTTATGCACATTCAAAAACAGTTGAACAAGTAAATCTGTCATTATTTTGGTAGGATCTGATGTAAAATTCAAATGTGGAATATATAAAGTATTATTTTGAATTTTTTTTTCCACCAGTCTGTAGTACATTCACTTTACTGTACTGTATCAACGACGACGTCTCTTTTTACTTGCATATGACACGTTCACCCCACTGTATAAACGACGATGGTTGGTGTAGGGTTTGTGTACCGGGGATGGGTCGCCTTCTTTTCAAGTAAGAGACAAGAAAATTGTTTTCTGAATCTTTATGTGCAATAGATTTGTCTGGTTTTACAACCTGTTTATTTTTTTTCTCTTTCTTGATGCACATTACACTGCTGGAGTCGAATCAAATTTTAGATTGAACCCAGAAGCTACATACCAAAGATCAAAAATTAAAATTTGATAGACCTAAACATAAGAAAATGCAGAACACCAAATACATCCACAGGTAGAAAACCCTAATACTGAATGGAAGACAAATATGGGAATATCATTCTGAGAAATATAGCAATAACTTTAAATCCAATTAAACAGAAAGTCTCTGAGCAGGGAACCATTTCCTTTCTCAAAGAGATTGCGGAAGACAAGGTTCTGGCAATCAACACTGTGATCCATTATTATATTATACTAGATATAGTTCCGTCCATCTGATACTCAAGCCGTGGTCAGCAGATATGCTTCCACAGCCTTAAATGTGTTGATTGCTGCTTCCTTAATCGGCTCTGATGGGGGAATTACGTTGCCTGCTGGCTCGAACTCAACTGTCCAACTCAGTCTGCAAGAATTGGCATCAGCTCCCGGAAGTAGCATGAAGGTCGGCTTGAAGACCTTGTATATGCTCAGAATCTCGCCCTCTATCACAGTGTAAGTAACGGTCATATTTGTTTCGTCCAAAACTTCAATTTTCTCGGATGCATGGGTTGCCCCTTTCATTGCTGCAACCAACAGTGAATTTTTTTCTTATATTCCTGTACCATAACTTTGGGTTTGAAAATAAAAGAATAAAACAGAATAGATCCGATCACCA
>JZKD02S2400270.1:158356-183380 GCA_000966675.3 Picea glauca
TAGGTTGAGAGAATAGTGGATCTATAATAATGAGATGGTTATCTTATCTTCAAGGCTCTCATGTATAAAAGAGAGTGCTCTCTCTTCATGAGGATTCAATTAGATTATTGAAGTAGAAGAGGAGTTAGATTATGTAATCAGAATCAAAGTGGTCATTAGGATTCAAAAGAGAAAGGGATTCTTAGCTTTGATTCATGGTTTTGGTTTTCATGCTTTCATTATTCTTTTATGAAGATTGATCTGATTATTGAATGTAAGATTTCTTCATTGATGAGCACTCTCATGTGTTGTTGTGCCATTTAACTCTTCACCTATTGTATCTGCTTTTCCTTCATGTATCTCTCCATTTCTAGATTAATTTCCTTTACACAATTTCCCATTCTTAGAGTAATTTCATTTACGCAACTAGATTAATGATTCAATTCCAGTCATGTGTTAGATTAATGATTCTATTTCAGTCATAGCTTAAACATTAGATTAGATTAGTCTCACTTCAATCTTGCATATACTTTGCATGTGCTTCATCAGTTTACGACCCCTGGATTGACAAATTAGATAACTTGGGAAAATACTACAATGCAATTAATTCAACATTAGTTCGGCCCAATGTAACGATTGTTGTTCCTTTTGCAAGTCGTGTTGTTCCTTTGAATAGGACAACTGTCGTTCCCTTTACGATTATTGTTCCTTTACAAGTGTTGCATCTCTGGAGGTTGGGTATTAAAAACGAAAGGTACGAACCTACGTAGGCGACAAGTAAAACGTTTGTTCCAGCGCTTACCTTTGGTTGATGCGTAGAGGTTGTTTTTAGGACATCTTTAGAGCCCAACAATCCCTTAAATAAATATCTCTCCGCTTGGCTATATGACTCTACTCTGTCAATAGAAAACTCAGTAATTTTCCATCCAATGGTGATATCAAATGAGTGATCTACTTCTCTTGACATGACTTTATCAACTCTCTTGACCTTCTTGATCAATGTCGACGTCCAAACCACAGGTGGTCTAGATCTGATTTCAAACTAAGTATCTGCTAATCTGGCTAACCACTCGTATAGCTCCTTGTGAATTCCTCCAAAGAAAATCATGTGTATGTCAGTAAAGATATATGTTCCCAACCAATCTTCTATACTAAGGCTAGGGTTCTTGTTCTGAGCTTCAACAAAGTCCTTTTCTTGCTCTTCTATCCACTTATGAATCTCTATCTTTGATGGAAACCACCTTGAAATTTCCTCAAGAAGATCCCAGTCCCAACAATGAAACCATTTGTTGGTGCAGGGGAAGACCCAAGGTTCAATTCTAACAGCGTACCAACAAGCCCTAACTACTGGCCCTTTCGAAAACAACTACGACGCAGATGTAGTCTCACCCAAAGTAGCAATAGGGGGTTGGAGGAAACATGTGTCTACAACCAAAGGAAATGCAAAGTGGATCCAAAACAACACACAAAGAGCTAGTTATTATTTACCGACTTAAGCCTACTTCACACAATTATGTCCCAGATCTAGAAAAATAATGAAATAACAAAATAACATAAGGCAAAGAACACAAAATCAATCACACATAACAACAAGATATGCGTGGTTCACCCTCTCCATAGGGCTACGTCCACATAACTGTGTTTCTTGATATATTATAGGAAAACATATAGTTCTATCTATGCTCTTAGCTTCCAAATATCTCTCTCTTTCTCTTTGTTTCTCCCCTTTTTGCACACCCAGTTGTAGGGATAATCTTCGCACCCAGGTGAAGATCTTACAATACGATAATATTCTCACAACACAATACTCTCCTCAGACAACAAAAATAATCACTCAACATCAAAAACACAATCCACTTCGAACCAACCCTCCCATGTCTTCTATACCTTTATTCATACATTGAATGACAATATTCTAGGTGTTAAAAACCTAGATCCAAAACCCTAGGTGTCTAAAACCATAGGTCCACTTGACTTGCATTTTCAGAACTTCGCCAGCCTATCTTTCCATCTTTCCTGTGAGGTGCTCCAAAGCATCCGTTGGTGGGTTTTTCCACTTGCTAAGTCATCCACAATCCCTCTTCCTTGTTGATCTGTCTTCCTCGATCTTCTCATTCAATGAATCACTTTCCCTTAATTCGATCCTTCTTTTCTGCTTCTTTGACCACTTCGACCCGTTCTCAGTCAATGTGCTTTCTGTGCAGTTTGTGCTTCACATTTCTTCCTTAATATTTGTTTTCTTCTATATCCAAGGGCCAAAATCCATCAATATCCACTTGGATCAATATCACCATAGGATCCAACTCCTGATCAAATAAACCTATAAACAATTTGCAAATCCAAATGGCTTCATATCTTGCTATACTCATTGCCATATACTTTGCCTCTACTGAACTGAGTGCTACAAAAGTATGCTTCCTGCTAAACCAAGTAATCACTTATGATCCAAAGATGAAGAAACATATTGAGGTTCTCTTTCGATCTATTGCACTCCCTACCCAAGCTGAGTCTGAATATACCTACAACATCACTCCATCTCCTCCAATATACCTCAATCCATACTCCATTGTACCTCTCAATTACCTAAGCACATGCTTCACTACTATTGAATGCACCTACCTTGGCTCCACCATGAACTGAATCAAGGTGTTCACATAAAAAAAAATATCTGGCCTAGTGTTGAACAAATACATCAAAAAACCTATCAACTACTTATATATCGTAGGATCTACCAACTCTGAATCCAAAGGGACAACCTTATTCAGGTTGGTAACTATACGTGTAGCCATTGGTCTACAATCCTCCATCCTGAATCTCCTCAAGATTTTAATTGTGTACTTCCCTTGACCAATGAATATCTCTCTTGATACCTGCCATATATCTAACCCCAAAAAATAATGCATCAATCCAATGTCCTTCATCTCAAACTTAATAGATAAATATGTTTTTCACCCTGCAATAAAACTTATCTACACCTATGAGAAACAAATTATCCACGTATAGAACCAAGATGAGTGTATATGCCCCAAAAAGTATGAAGTACAATTTAGGATCTGCCTAACTCTTGGTAAATACCACACTCTCCAAGTATCTGTCAATCCTAGAATACCATGCCTTGGGTGTCCTTTTTAGTTCGTACAAGGATTTTGTAATACTACACACATGAGACTCCCTCCCATGTACTTCAAATCCTTGAGTTTTCTCTATGTATACTTCTTCCTCAATGATCCCATTGAGGAAATTTGTCTTTACATCTATTTGATGAATCCTCCACCTCATAATTGAAGCAATAGAAATAAAATATTGAACAAAAACATACTTGGTGACTATAGTAAATGTCTCCTTGTACTCCACTCCCTCTTTCTCGGAGAACCCTCTCACCATAATCCTCTCCTTGAACTTCTCAATGATACCATATGCAACATACTTGATCTTGTAGAGCTACCTATAACTCACAACTGACTTCTCGTACAATCTCAGAACTATGTCCCAAACATCATTCCTCATAATAGAGGTGTACTCCTCTACCATGGCATCTCACCATACTTTTAGATCTTCCTCTTCCTAAAAATTGGAAGGATTAGCATCAATGATGCTACTCATAAGTACCTTATAGTTTAGAAACTTCCTCAGAGGCTTATGCTCTATGATTTCACTCCTAGGAGCCTCACCAACATCCCTTAATTTTTGTAATAGCCATGTAGGTCTCCTGACAAAAATAGAAGGGTATAACCCCTCTTCCCCACCTGAAGTATGAGCTATTGATTGTTGCTCATCCTTCGGAGCCTGTTACTCCTCATCCTCTATCATTGTTGATGTCTCTCAAGATCTCCTATATGCCAAATTCTACTCGAAATTAACATATCTTCTCACAACTATATTCCTCTACACTGGTATGAAGATCCTATAATTCTTTGAGGTCTCGTTGTACCCCACAAATATACCCTTCTGTCCTGAAGGACCCAACTTCATCGTCTTCTCCACAGGACCATGTATGTAGACTAGACAACCAAATATCCTCAAATGTCCTATCTCTAGCTTCACTCCTAAGAATGTCTCCTCCTAAGTATTTTCCTCCAATATCTTGTGCTGAATTTTTTTATAAACATATAATGTCATGTTACACACCTCTTCCCAAAAAAACATAGGAAAATCTTGGTCATGTGTCATAGCCCTAGAAGAACTAATAATGGACCGGTTATTTCTCTCTACAACCCCATCTTGCTGAGGGTTGTATGAGACTGTTAGCTCCCTCTTGAACCCTACCTCCTTGAAAAAATCCTTGAATTAATTGGAGGTGTACTCTCCCTCATTATCTAACCTCAATAACTTGACCTTATTTCCTATCTAGTTCTCCACCTAAGCCCTGAACTCCTAAAGCCGACTTAAGACCTCATCCTTGGTCTTCATAAACAAGATCTAGGTTTCCTGGAAAAATAATCAATGAAAATATCATAGTATGAATCTCCTTCCACTGATGCTACTGACATCAGGCCACTCACATCTGAATTTACAAAATCCAAGTTCCTTGGACCTACTCTTGATGCCTGGAAAAACATCCTTGGTATTCTTGCCAAGTGAACACCCTTTGCACACTCCTTGCGACTCAATATTCAACTTTGGAAGACTTGTAAAAATCCCCCTCAGAATAAAAAATTCTTTGTAGTGTAGGTGTCCCAATCTCTTGTTCCATAGTTGACATAGGTTGTTCTGTCATGTACCAAGGCCTAAACATGCTTTCCCTGCAACCTATATAAAGTTTCCTCTCTAATCCAAACAACCATAGTTGTGTTTGAAATAGATTTTTATGGATGTATGAGTACTTTACTTCTATGAAAAGTAACAGAAAAACCCATGTCCTCCATAGCTAGTACTAAGAGAAAAAAATTCTTCAATCTTGGTACATAAAGCACATCTTGGGCATCCAACAAACCTCTCGACTCAAGCTAGAACATAATCGTTCCCTCTCGCTTAACTACATACTTGGAATCATCACCAATATCCATATGAACATCTAAGTCTCTCTCTGTCAGACTGATAAATAGATCCCATTCTTATTTCATATGACGAGTTGCATCATTTACCAAGTACCATGCACTTCTGGTAGTTGTTATGGTAGAAAGGAAAGAAACTAGTGAGAAATCCTTCTCAAATTTCATTACAAACTCATCTAGTTCTGTCTCTACTGATAATGCTTTCTGCATGTTTTCTTTGCCCTTATTCTTCTCTGGACACTGAGATACATAATGTCTATTCTTATGACATGAAAATCACTTTATTTTACTCAATTCCTTCTTCTTCCTTGGCTATGATGATCCTCCATCATTGTTACCCTTCTTATTGGAACTCTTTCCTTTTCCATTCTTTGTCTTACTGAAAAGATCCAAGTTCTCATCACTACTTCCCTACTTGATTCTCTTAGTGATATGGATTATATCATTATATTGTTTTTCATATATATCTATTCTTTCAAAGTGGAAAAAAATGGAGTAATAAACTTGTAGGGTCATTTTAGTGGCATGTCCCCGTTTGGAAAATTAGAGGCTGAAACCTTCTGGAGCCATTTTGAGGCATTAAATGGTGTTTTTTAGGGTTATGGTATTTATAAATTGTGCACACCCAACAGACAGTGTTATAAAATATGATACCTTTCAAATGGTGTAAATTGTGTGTCAATTGGAGCTCGTAATTTCAAGAAGATTCTAAAAGGTTGAAAACCCTACTACAATTGAGGGTTGAGGAATTCAAAAACTTACCCCTAGATGGATATCAGGCTATGTTAAATACCAATCCACTAGGATGAGAAGGGGTTCCATTCTATGTTCTTGTTTTTTTTCCATAGTAGAGCAGAACAAATGGGAGTGGGAAATTAGAGAGCATAACGAGGGGGTTAATGTTTTGTAGCAACCTAATAAGCCATAGGTCTCAGGTAACTCCACAGAGAGTGCCTTCTCCTTTATCATTATATCCATGCCATAGAAAAGAGAGAAGAGTAGCCTCACCTTCTAGATGGTTTTTTTCCTATAAGGGTTTCCTAGAGAAAATACTTATGTTATTTTGTGGATGGTGTGTGATTGCGTTTTACTATTCTATACGTTATTGATTTTATCTATTTAATGCATAAGAAAAAAATCAGTAACTAAATATTCTAGAGTCTAACTGAGTTTAACCTTCATAGAATATATTTCAATTATTTATCAAATATTCTTTGGAGAAATATTCTAGTGGAATATCCATGATAATTTACAAATCACTTAGACTCCTCACAAGTCTCTTCCTGAATGCAATGATCCCAAATCCTCCGCCAATCTTGAAGATTTTCCTGAGCACAAACTTCCTTTAAAAATGGTTCCCAACACTTGGGAAGACCATTCAATTCCACATTCATGAGCTCTACATAATCCATTTTCTCTCCTATGGCTACAAGATGATCATGTACCTAAGTGATCCTCATGAAATAGCTGGTAATATTTTTAGATCTAGACATCTGCACAAACCTGTGTTTATTTCTTAATACCATCTTCCTATTCATGTTAGTGATCTGAAATAAAACTACCAAGGAATCAAACATATATTTGGTTGTCTTCTTATCGAATAAGTGAGGAACTAGATGATCTTTCAAAAAATCCAAGATAACCCTCTCAATTTTGATCTCCTTCTTCTCATGAGCTATCAAAGTTGTCAGAGTTTTTGGTGGAACAACTATTTTGTCCACTAACTCCCAAAGGTCATACTCATTTAATGACAAAATAACTCTTTATTTACAACATAGGAATTTGTGTGCTCCATCAAATATTTTTTCAACTCTCAAAATTATTGATGTCATCCTTTAGAACTAATAAATTTCTCTAGAAATAACCTGCTACTGAAACTACCCATATACTGAACTGTACGACATAGTACATTCATATCACCATTGAAAATTGTGTATGTACGTGACTTTATTGACTGTAAACCATGTATATGAAACTATATCCAAAGAAACATGCGTATGTATGCGATTGTTCCTTATACAACATATGTACAACTTTATACAAATGCACAACCCTAGTTCTGCCTCAGTTTGTTGTTTCCCTGAAATTCAACCTTTTATTTTTTCTTGTTGGTTTTGGATCTACTAAGATCTACTTACATTTATGATAGATTTGTTATCAACTTCTATGGATATGAGATATAACTTTCTCTTAGAGTGTATTCTCTGATGCCATGTTGAAATCCCTACTCCAGCACCTAGGTATCTTGTTACCTAGTGATTTCCTTGTTGTAATTCAAATTAGCTTCTCATAAAAGAACATACACTTGCTGGAATATTCAACTCAAATAAGGATAGCAAAAGAAATACTAGAAACAAAACATATCATGAATAATACATAAATATTTTCTACCCATAAACTAATCTTATCATCCAAATAAATTCAAATCTTACAAGGGCTCATGTACCTAGGAAAATGGCCCATAGAGAAATACATAAAACTATAGACAATACCTGCAAACCTTAGAAACTCTTGATCTATCGTACAACCCCGATATTTAATGTTTCCCGAGATGTATGCACCTTTCTTTAAGAAAACCCACATTTATCCTCCTATCTCCATTGAAACATGCATACATGCAATCAAATACTGTATGGAACTTTGTATAAAACAACCTTGTTGCTACCACTCTAATCAACTAAAACCCACTTACGACTACCCCTATTCTATCTTCTCCCTAACCTGATCTCTATATGGAAGTCCTTATCCACCTATCCAATATATCCAAAGTAAAGTCTCAAGGTAGTAGGCTTTGTATGACTTCCACGCATCTAGACACTCAAATATGTGTGAAAATACCTATTTGATGCTACAAACATCAACTCACATGTGGGGATAGTCATGTGTGAAATTCCAAGAATATTCTATAGGGTCCAAAACTTAACACTAATTGAAGGTTGAAGAATGTAAATAATTCTAACCCTAGATGGCTATCAAGCTATGTTAAATACTAGGTTGCTAGGAATAGATGGGGTTCCACTATTTTAGCATTGTACTTGTTCCATAGTTGCGTAGAGTATCTAGAAGTGGAAATTGAGAGGAAAAAAAAGAGGGATGATATTCTATATCATCCATTCAAGCCACTGTGTCAAAGTAAATTTTATAGCAAGTACCTCTTTCCTTGTATTTGCATTTCCATAACTAAATAAAAGAGAGTAGAGAATAGGCCTCACATTCCAGCTAGGTTTTCTCTCATATTTGGTTTCCAAGGTCACACAATGTGTTCCTTTGTGTGATTGATGTGTTCATTTAGTTGTATTTTGTTTTTTTAGATTTCACTTATTTCATAAATTTGAACATTAAGATAGTAATAATAAATATGGAATCTAAGGAAATAAATTTCATAATAAAATATTTTAGAATATTTCAAGGTACGTTGTGATAATTTGTTCTAGTGGAATATCCATGGTATTTTATATATCATATTGGTATCAGAGCAGTTTTCTTTGGGTTTTTTTGTGGAAATTTGTAGGGTACAAGAATTGAATCAAGAAGGAAGTTGCAGAGCCCTAGCCATGGAAGATGATTCCAATCATAAAAACCCTCAAGATGTAGTAGAAGAGAGATTTATGAGCTTGGATGAACAAGTTGTTGATATCTCTCATGACATGGCCCTATTCATGACAGCTCTAGAGAATACGTTTGGACCTTTGGGAGAGGTTTTTGTCTCTAAATTACAAGTTGGATCAGATGTGAAACTAAGAGACAATGAATACCTATAAAATGAGTTGAAAAAAGATTCTAATAGAGAGAAACCATGTTCCAGTGCCATCACTCCCTCATAAACTTTATTTCAAATAGAAGAAAAACTGGAAATCAAGCGTTACCAAGGTAAGATTGATTTTTTTAAGTTGAATAAGTGGTTGCAACAATTAGAATCATATTTCAATGCCCATAATATAGATGAAGAGAAAAAAAAATCATTTTCCTAACTAAAAATAGAGGGTCATGCACTAACATGGTGGGAAAACTACATATAGACACTTAGGCTAGAGGGTGATCCACCAGTAACTAAGAGGGAGTTGTTTAAAACCATCATCAATTATCATTTACACCCTATTGGGTATGTAGAGGACTATAGGATCCATTGGCATCACTTCAAGCATGAGAAACTATAGAGTGTGCAAGAGTACACCATCAAGTTCACGAAAATGGAAATTATGTTGGGTATATCTTCAAAAATCCCAAACATACTCCTCAAGTACATAAGGTGTCTACAATTCCATCTATGGAAATAAGTGATTCTCTTAAAACCTAGGACCATTCATGATTTCTATATGTAATAACATTATCTAGAGAGAACATAGGCCATAACAAAGGACAACCAAGTGGTTGAAAATAGAAAGGCCATCGAGATGCTTCCAAGCAGATGAAGAAAACGTGGAAAGGAAAAGATGAGAAAATGACAACTATGCCACATTAGTAAAAGGATTCAAACAACCACTACAGCCATTGTAATATTGATGGTCACACCAAAGATAAGTGCTAGAATATGAATCCATAGACGAATCCAAAGAACTATAATAAGGATGCCAAGAAGAAGAACCTACTAGGCATGGATTTGGGAAACCTAGTTGAGAGTATCTTGGATGTGGATGAGTATATTGACTACACTTAAACAAAATGAGGTCAATATAAGTATTATTCATTGTAGGGAAGAGAAGGATATGACAAAAATATTCCATATTAAGATCCAAGTCAAAAATACTAAGGTGGGTGATTTATTCAATTTCGGTTCACAAGCCAACCTCATAGAGGATGATTTGGTTAGCAAGCTTGGATTATAAGTGTATGATAATACTATCCCATATCCATTGGTATGGTTAAATAAGGATGTATATATCAATGTCATTAAATACTGTAAGTTCAAGTTTATTATAAATGCAGATTCTATTAATGAAATGGAGTTAGATGTAGTGCACTTTGATGTGTGTAGTGTAGTGTTTGGAACCCCCTACATGTATATGTTATCTTCATGAGGAGAGGAAATAACAATATTTCTTGATCAAATGTGAGAAGAATTTCATCATTAATGTGCACAAAGGTAAATCAAGGCTCTTTCTAGTAAGTTCTAACCAATCCAAAAATTTGATCAATTCTACTAGAAAAATTGTATTTCTTTTCTTAAGAGAGAATCAACCTATGGATAAATCAATAAGAGTAAATGCATCCCTATATTTATTTAACAAATATTAGAAACATCAACTAGAGGAGTTGTTGCAAGTGTACATAGAAGTGTTCCAAGAGTAAACCCTACAAAGCAGTGACAAGAAAGTTGAGTATCATCTCTAAAATGGGTTTCTCTACAAGATCGACAAGCTCACAAAGGAGTGAAAGTAAGGTTGACTATCATCTCCAAAATGGGTTTCTCTACATGATATAAAATCTCTATGTCCCTAAAGGTAAAATATTGCATCTTATAAAAGAGGTTCACAACTCCATGGTTGCAAGACATTTTGGTGTTGGGAAGATAATTTTCAACTTACAAAGGTATGTGTATTGGCTCAAAATGTAAGAATACGTAGGTCAGTATATTAGAGGATGCATACTTTTTTATACTATCAAGCCCAAAAATATAAATCAAGGGTCATACCATCCCTTACATGTACCCACTTGACCCTAGGAAAGTGTTTCAATGGTTTTTGTGGGTGGTTTTCCAACAACCAAGAAGGGACATGACTATCTATTTGTGGTAGTAGATAGGTTTAGGAGGATGTGAATTCTTATGCCTTGTAAAAAGAACATCAAAGGACAATAAGGAACAAAAATGTTCTTTGAATAGGTCTTGGTGCACTTTGGGATAGCAAGGAGAATCATACCAGATATGGATACTAGATTTCTCAGTGCCTTATGGACTACACTTTGGGAGATGATGGACACCAAGTTGAAGATATCTATAGATTTCCATAGATATATATATGGGTAGATAGAATTAGTCAACATGACATTGGCCTAAATTTTGAGGGGTTACAATCATAAGCATCCAAATACCTGGGATGAAAATTTGATCTACACTCAACACTCAATAGAGTAGTCCACACTTCTACTAGTATTTCCCCTTCCAAACTTTGATTTGGGTAATTTTATCCTTCTGTCTTGGATGTTTTGTATGGACAAGAAGAAGGATTGAGGGAATGAATCATAAGATAAACATTAAAAGTAGAGAAATTTGTTGAAAACATTAAGAAAATCCATTTGCAAGTACATAAGACATGAAGAAGTCATAGGAAAATTACAAGGCTCAACATGAACATCATAGAACTCAAATAACATTCAAGGTGGAGGACAGATTTTGGTTGTGGGTGAATAAATAAATAATATAGGGTCCTGATAAGAATATCAATGCTCTATAGTTGTTACTTTTGAATTATTGTAGAAGGTGGGTGATAATTCCTATAGACTCAGTCTACCCTCATATATGAACATTTTCTCTGTAGTGAATGTGAAAAATATAAATCTCTATGATCCTTCCATGTTGGATCATGAAATTGATGAGCAGGTCCTACCTACCATAGAGGAATTATCACCAAAAATTATAAAAAGTTGACAAAAGATATAGTTTTGTAGAAGAAGTGCATAAATGTCAGACAAGGGTAGCATGACCTTTGGTAGATAGGGTTGAAAGGACAACTTCCAGAAAGTGAAAATGGTACTCCAGTGAGAAAGTAGAGAAAAAATTTCCTTAACTCATTCAACAAAATATTTTAGGGACCAAAATCCTCCCTAAATGGGAAGGTATGATCTCGAATGGATCATTATATAATTTTTCATATATTGGTACTTTCTAGGTAAAAAATTGGAGGAAATGACTTGTAGGGCCCATTGTAGTTGAAGGTCCCAATTTGGAGAGTTGAGTTTCGAAGCCTTCTAGAGCCATTTTGAGGTGTCAAACAACACTTTTTGGGGTCAAAAATGTGTGATAATAGATATCATTTCCTCGATGATATTATAAAAATCAAGACCCTTCGAACAATGTAAAAATCACCTCAATTAGAGTTTGTATGAAGAAGTTATGCCTCTTGTAGGTTGAATTACCTTGTTTACCACCATGGTACCAAGTGGATGCCACGCCAACCCCCATTACTAGAACATGTGGGGATAGTTGCATGTGGACTTCCAAGAAGATTCTATAATGTTCAAACCTTAACGCTAATTGAGGGTTGAGGTATGTAAAAACCCTAACCCTAGACAACTATTAGGATATGTTAAATATTTGGCTACTAGGAAGAGAGGGTTCAAGGGGTTCCATTCTCTTAGAATTTTACTTATTCCATAGTTAAGAAAATAATACAAGAAATGGATTTGAGAGCATAACATAGGAGGTAGAATATTTTGTAGAAACAATTTAGGCCACCGTATCAAAGGAAACTTCATAATGAGTGCCCCTTTCTCTATATTTTGTATTTTGATAATTGAAGAAAAGAGAGTAGATCATAGGCCTCACCTTGTACCTAGGTTTTATCCCATACCAAGTTTCCCAAGTCACATATTGTGTTCATTTGTGTGATTGGTGTGTTCATTTTCTTGTTCTTTCATTTTCATGTTTCAGTGATTTCATCTATTTAAGCATTAAGATTGCAATAATAAATCCGGGATCCAAGGAAATAAATTGCATAGTAAAATATTTTAGAATATTCACTACAAGGAGAACACCTTCTAGTGGAGGTTTTTATCATTACAAAATTTGGAAAACTTAAAAAAAAAAACTCCACTATAACCTCCTCTATTGATTGCAAAGGTTTTAATGAAGGCGTGTCCTTACATAAAATGCCTCAACATGTACATAAAACTAAAACACTCAGATGCGCCCTTACATAAAATGCCACGGTACATACATAAAACTAAAAATCATTGTTACGAGGAAAATCACTATACGACATGGGGTAAACCACAACAGATGGAATGACTAGAGAAATCAACTCTAATCCCAAGTATGCTATATAAGTGAAATGTTAATAAGATGAGGCCAAGAGCCTACCTTGTCTGGACGTTCGATGAAGACCACCATTGAGCACGCAACTCAAAGATTTATACCTACAACTTGTCCTCAACAACCAATATACACAAGTATATGGTGATAATATATAATGTTAACATATAAAATAGCATAATCCATTAGCATACATGACAAATACGCCCATGGAATGACAATTCAAATATTTGCAAGATATCAATTGGACGAAAAAAGAGTATTTCTATTAAAATAATCAACAAAGATATACAAGTGATGAACTTCTATGTCGACACATCTCAGAACCGAGAAATTAAGTCCCTTCTAGTTGGGCATCCACCACTTCAATCCTCCACCAAAGGAAACCTCATATAAAGAAGAAAATTGGCTTCTCCATCAAAGAGGGAAGATCTTGGGGGTTGAATAATGTGTTCATACTTTCAAGGATAAAGGGATGGAGACTAAATGTGACGTGAAATTTCACCAGAGTATATTTTCTCTCAAAATTTGAATTCTCTCCTCTTCTACAAATTGGATATGGCTCAATTTGTATCCTTCAAATGGAACTGAAGGGCCGGGTCAAAACTTTTCCAATATATGGAAGGTCAAGGATCATGGATCTTGTGACGTAACATGGAAACCCGACACAATTTTTAATTTTGAGCAGCAAACTCAATGTATGCAGGTTGTAGTGGTGCAACCTGTATATACACATGTTGTCTAACTGGTAGGGCACGTATATGTGGAAAAATATGATTTTTTGGATCTGGAAAGTACAAAAGGGGCCTTCAAGTTTGCATAGGGAAATGGAAATTCAATCTAAGCAAGTTGCATGGGGTGAGGAAAAATTAGTTGTAACAAATGCCCCCTAATGTGTGAGGTCAGAGGAGTATCCGCGATGCTTAAAATACATTATAATTCCTAGAAGTGGAGTGATGGAGACTCAACTAGAAGTACTAGATGCTCATGAAATTATTACAATCCATAATGAATTTCTACACATGGCTTCCAATTTGAATTACACTACAGATCCATGTGGAAATATACCAAATAGTTTTTCATGCCCATGAATAGGAAATGCAAATTAGAAACATGCCATAGGATGTCAAAGTAATGAACAGGTCTCAGTGGAAACCAATCTAAAGATATATGTATACAATGGAGTATAATATGATCTCCCATGATGATTGAAGTCATATAGGTACTAGTCCAATGAATGATAGAAACAACTCAGGAAAGTTGTTACTGTAAACTAATTTCTTCTACACTATCCACCAAAGGTGAAAGTCTACATCATGTGAATATAGGAGTTGATGTCAAACAAAATGAGACTTCTTTTGATTACCAGTCATTAAGGTATACCATTAACAAAATAGAGACAACCTATCAATAATGAAAGTAGTTATCAAGACACCGAGTACATTCTTACAAGTGTGAATAAAGGTGTTGAGATCAAACACTTGAAGAATCCATCGATCAGGAGACATTGATTTATTCCCAACTATCAATGGTGGGAGAACCTGCCACTACTGATTGTGATCCTCTAGGTACTCATAAGATTCTAGGACTCATTTCCAGAATAGATGAATTGAAGTCAATGGAAGGAGAACCATTGAAAGGAGAGCATTAAGGTATCTCTCATCAGTGAGCATGAGGTACAAATTAATAGCTTGATGATTTGGAGGAACTTAGATGAAGAGGATGTTCACAAACCAATGACCCTTTGCATCTTTTTCATGCACTAGATGCAAGTAGTGCACGAAAGAAACCCTTTGAATAGAATCCAATAAGGAAAACTATCGACAAAGGTGAGGAAACCACCATGAATGATAATGGAATCCAAGAAACTTGCATGAATCCCAATGTGTGGATATATTTCTTGTCGTCGGACACAAGGGAAACCCCCCCAGTCAACAACTAATGAGGATATGTCGACTAGTGGGATCAAGGTTACCTACCAATAATAAAAGTAGCACTGGGCTGTGTTGTAGGAGTACAACTTCATGTGACTCTGAGACACACTGAGTGTATGGATGACATTCTAATTCAAGAGTTCTGAGGAATGGATGACACAGGCTTATATACTTCCTTTGAATAAGAGCATGATATATATGGATGACTCAAGAAACATATACTTGATGATGAAACTTTGTGATGCATGAGGCATCAATCAAACTCTCCATAGGAACTGGAAGAATAACTAGTCGAAGGAGTAAACTCTAAGTAACGAGCTCAACTTCCTAAGGTCATGCTAAACCCAAACTCTAGATGATAATGGACTCAAACATTTGTGCTATGTTCAAAGGCAACACAACTATTGCCGATATGAGATAATATTATTTTCCATCCCATCTTTTGTTTTTCAATAGGAAAATGAATGTTGTGATACAAGAGAGGAAATGAGTGTCGCAAGTAAGAAACTATCTCTTCAAGGTTGTTGACATTCCGTCGTAACGGGATGCGACGGATACAGATGGTGGGTTCAGTGTTAGAGCATGTAATCATAAAGGGTTATCTGGATATAGCTGGAGCTGCCTCCAAAGTGATGGGGGTATCTTCAGGGGGCGCGTTGTAATGACAATTGCACATTTGCAGAAGAAATTTTTCTTCACTAGTGAGGAGGATATTGCGATCCATCGCGTTTCCATGGTTTTGATACTGTCCCATTTGTGGTGGAAAATGATGCATCTCTTGTTGGGTATTGATCACATCTTGGTGTGGAATAGGGTTTTGAAACACAACCAGGGGTGGTTGTTGCAAAAACAGTTGTGGGGCCTGTTGAGGGGTAGGTGGCGCTCGAAGACATGGTGCGTTCATGGAATATTTCATATGTTTGAAGTCACGAATTTGGGAGAAATGTTGAGTGTAATGGCTATGGTCAATGCAAAGAGCGCAAGGGAATTTCGTTTGGAGGTTGTTATTTTTTTTCCTCCCTTGGTGTTTGTTGTTATTGTCCCCTTGGGGGTTCTGGTTACCCTGGTTATGGTTTCCCCAATAGGTTGGTTTTGTTGGGGGTTATTTCCCCCTAGTCCTAGGTTATTATTGTTTGAGTTTTTCCCTTTCTTTTTGGCATTATTCGGTTGATGGGCCAGATTTGTCATGTTCAAATTTTTAAGATTATGAAATTTTTGAATGGGAGAGGGTTGAACAAAGATAAATTTGATGTGTGGTTGTCCTTGTGGAGGAGAAATTGACTGTGGAGGACCGGGATATCGAAAATATGAATTATTTTGTGGAAATGATCCGTAGGGTGCATATGAAGGTGCAACACTTTCAAGAGTGCCTAGGTTATAACCTAAGGTAGAGGGGGTACCTGAACTTGGTTGAGAAGTTAGGTGCATCATGGGTGTCGACAAGGGTCCACTCGTGGGTGGAGGGGAGGAAAGATGATATGGTTGTTGGTAAATGGGAGGAGGGTAATAAGATGACCCTCCGTACATCAATGGGTATTGAGGTGTATTGTACATAGTTGGTGGTTGGATGTATGGATTGTGGTGTGTTGTGGTACCAATCAATCCATCTGCTGCATGAGACATTCCAGGTTTGTCCTAGCCAAATGATACGGGTCTCAGTGCATCAGGTATGACTGTGTATAAGTAACCTGACTGAGTATAAATGAGGTCGTATTGTTGAGCCTTGCTGATGGCTTCCTCTTCGGATTGGGGGAAGGTGGATGCAACATCTTTGGCAAGGATAGAGACGAATGATTTGAGAAACCAATAGAGACATTGTTCTTTTGTGGTTTCTACTTTACATAAACTACGTCGTTGATGCCATTCATGAATGTGGTCAGAAATATGTGCAATTGAGGCTTGTTTGCACTCAGAGAGTAGTTCTAGACCCGTGTCATGATGAGCTGGTAGTTGAAAGAAGGCCAAAAATTCTTTGGCCAAGGATTCAAAAGTCACAAGGGACCCTGATTTTTTGTTCACATACCATTTGGATGATGGGCCAGTGAGTGTGTGCTGAAATAAACTTAAGAGGATGGAGTCATCCATGATGTTGTTTGAAGAGCACCATACATGGAAGGTCATGACATGGTTGGCGGTATCTTCCCCTGATTTTCCTTCAAACTTGGGAATGTTTGAAGGGAGTTTGGTAGGCATATTGGACCATGTGGGGTCATGCAATATAGGGTCATTCATGATTTTACTCAAATCAAGAATGTTGAGGGATGCAAAATATGGCATGGGGGGTGGCAATGGAGGATTAGTTCTAGCCATGGTGTGAGCAGGTAGTGGACCTGATCCTTGAGGGGGGTTTGGTCAAATTGTACTTCTCCCTTGAGAAGAAGTTTTCCCTCCACCTCCTTGTGAAGGAGAGCTAGTGGATGGATGGAATTGGGAAGTGGACCCAAAAAAGGTGGAACTAAGAAAATTTGATCCCAAAATAGTGGAACTCACAAGGGTGTGAGATGGTTGAGCTGGTGATTTGGAAAGACTAGGAACTCCTCCTTGGATAGGAGGGAGATTTTTCAAGCATCTATAACGACGAGGATTCTATGGGTCCCCTATGATGTCTAAATAAAAAAGTGAATGTGTTCTAATGGTGATGAGAGCAATAAATGAACAAGAGACTTGTATAATTTGGACCTTCACAATATATCTCACAATCGCATGTAGTAAAATGAACATCATACATAAATCAATTGAAAAGAATCATACATGTGGGTAGGTGGATTTTTTCTGCATGGGATTACAAGGAAAACAAATGCTCGTGTCTTAAAAATATGTATTGTCCTTTTTCTCAAATAGCATTGGACCTTCCAAGAGCACTACACAGTGAAGTTTGAAGCCACCGAAAGAGGAAATAGTGAAGGATGAAACAATTAGTTATAATGAGGGGTAGAGGGTGCATATCTCGAAAGAGCTGGAAATATTTCCCAATAGCCACACAAAATCTGATTAAGGTGCAATTGCAACCCACAATTTCCACTTGGGTAGATGTCCTAAAATTGACCACTAGGTACCTTGGTCAAAGTGCGACATTTGGATTTTTGGCCTCGGGAATGGGTCATGGGATGGATCCCTTCCAAGAGTTGGGTGACTCAAGAGGGGATGCATAGAAAAAATGAACCTTGGTCTTTGACCCTTCATGAGTATCTCCCTGCATTATGGTGTTAGGAACACTTGAATTGGAGGATTTAAAAATTCCCTTTTTGTCAACTTCTAATGTTTGAAAAATGTGAGAACCAGATAACTAGGGGTTATTTGGATGCCTACCCCCGAGATCCTACCTAGACTAAAATTTTTATTATGGCACCTCCTATGGAGGAAAACTTAGTGAGTTTTCAGAACAATTTTAGATGTGGTGGGTTGAGAGATTTGGGGTGTGAACCAATCTCATTTCAATTAAGTGGGTGTGGATAATTTCTTCAAGAAATAGTGGGACATTTCGAAATCACTTTGCAGGAAACCTACTTCAACCTCCACGATTCAAGATGAAAATGTGTGAGTGAGGACTAAATTTGTGTGTGAGAAAGTGATAAAATATTCCAAAGTTTTAATAAGTTAGGTGTCAATTTGCAACATGTGGACTTCATGCGGTCCTTACAAATCTTGATTACCTATCTTACTAGATGTCACTGGTACAACCTTGTGGAATTTTAAAATCCATGGAAGAACTAGCATGTGGACATATGGGTCCTTACCAATACTTTAAACTCCCTAATGTGGTTTACTTTAAGAAATCTTTGAAAAACTATCCTAGATTACAAGCATGTGGGCATGTATGGGCCTATTACTTTTATCTTTAAACTATCCTAGTGATGGAAACTAAGAAATTAATTTCAAAAAATATCCTAATTTTGCAACGTGTGGGCATGTATGGGACCTTACAAATTTAAGATGTTTTGAAAAGAAGCTAAGAGGATCCCTAGGGGGGCTTTGTCCTCCTAAATATTTTGTTAAGGGATATGAAATGTCCCCTTAAACACCTTTCTGATTCTCAAGATTGCTCTATGGTGCGAGAGAAGAACATACTCAGTGATTAAAGTTGATTTTTGGTCCCAATACAAGTGTTTATATGTGATAGAAAAAACTCTTAACTTAAATTTTACAATCAAAACAAGCCATCCATGTGGAAACCAAAGAAAAAGAGGATAAATGTGGTTCTTTTTTTCCCCTTAAGTTCCTACATTTGACTAAAATTTCATGTGGGAAAGGAATCTAAGTGTAGTTAATTTACAAATTGCAAAGAAGCAATATTTTGAAGGCTAGGGGCCTTCAAAACATCACAAAAACTCTTACAATTTCGAAACTCTTGACATATGCGTGGGTTACAGTTTAGATAGAGGTGCAGTGGGCACACGATGCGTATAGAACTAAAGACCTTTTGGCGCACAGTGTGCAGTGAACATAAATACTTTTGGCACACAATGCTTGGAATGTGCATCTGTGGGATGAAATACCCACGCATGTTCTGATACGCGTCGGGGGGAGTGGGGGCAGAATTGTGAATGGAATTCTCTTCCTCTGGCTCCAAACTTAGCTCTTGATAGGTAAGGCAAGGATGGTTATGGTTCCTACAAGGAAAATGGGTCGAATAAAAGTTCTCTAAAATCCCAAATAGGGAGAAAATTGATACCTTATCCCCAGTTTGGTCGCCAATCTATTGTGTTTGTTTCTTCACTTGGATGAGAAAAACAAGGGCACTTGCAAGTCTAGTTGGGCCTACTAGACAAGCCATAGGTTAGTGAATGAGTTAAATAATCCAAGAAAATTAAATAAACAAACAAATAAACTAAGAGAAATTAAGGAAATGAAACTAAAATGCATAAGAAACTTTGAACCAAAATCAATCAACCAAATGACCAAGATTATGGCACCAATGGAGAATTATATTAGTTGGAAAACACCATAGAGAAAGAAGGACTTATGGATCACCGCTTCCGCCTTGGGAGGGCTCTTGAGTTCCCTATTTGAGATCTCTTCTTACAATGATAAACTAGAAAGCAATGGTGAAGAAATCTTAGCCTATTCCCTCAAGAGGTGAGTAGAATGTCCTATTGGAATGTTGCTAGAATGATCCAAGAAGAAAAGAGGATTCATGAAGGAGGATTGAGGTAGCATAAAAATACTATGAAATTCTTAAATTCTTATTGCACCCATGGCCTCCATTTATAGAATGTCTTTGAGGAAATACCCAACTGGTTCTTAGTGTGGACAAGGGGCCCTTTAGGGCACCCTTTGGTCTTTGACCAGAACCCATTCGGATTCATCTCGGATTTGAGGGTCAAACCAAGTTGGGAGCTGGTCCATAAGTGGTTGAGGGGCAAACAAGAACCATAAATGCATTGTTCACATGAGTGCATGACTTTTCTTGTGCATAGTTGCACATATGGTGCATTGTGCTCTCTACGGGCTTCTTTGGCCCATGCACTGTGCACACGCTTTCTTCAGTGATTCAACGCATGCCAATTTTTGTCCAGTTGTATAGTTTTTGCCTCTTGGAAATGCATTTTTGGTGTTGTAGGTGAACTAATAGGTGTATGGAAATGTTGTATTTCTGTAGACATTTTCATGCAATGTTGCAAATGAAATTTCAGTGATAACATGCCTTTCTTTCTTTCCCTCGCCAACATTATTATTTGTCTTCTCATTATTACCATTTTCCTTAGGTTTATTATTATTCTTCCCACTCTTACGATTATTATTATGTCATTTCTTCTTATTCCCACCTAGTTGTTGGTTACCATTTGGGTCGGTCGACGACTGCACAGAATGTACATCCATCAACTGAGTGGGATTGTAAGACACAAATGAATCTTTCCCTCATGCAGACTGGTTTAGAGACAACTCTTTCAAATGTATTTTCACCAAGTCTATGTATTTCACATTGGCGGAGCCTACAATGACATCAGCACGAGGTCCGATTTTTTTTCTAGGATCATATTTTGACCTTGGTGCATCTGGAAGAATCTGGTATAACATCCTAGATTGAGCGTATATAATATTTAATTGTTGGGATTTAAATATTGCTTCTTCCTCATATGTAACCTCAGATGTAGCAACATCCTTCGATATAGGAGGGTGAAAAGACTTAAGAAACCACTCTAGAAGAAAGCTCTGGGGTATGCAAGTCTTAATCAACCTCTTCTGTCTATGCCACTCTTGGATGTGATTTGAGATATGAGTGTCTGTGTCCTAGCATAAATTCGACAGAAGTTCTAGGAAAATATCGTAACGAACATTGGAAGTGGTTAAGGAAGATTAGAACCATTTGACTAAAGTTCCCATATGCCCCCCTAGATAGCTCGATATACCATTTCGCAGCAACCCCTGTGAGGGTGCATTGAAATAATCTTAACCGAATGGAAGTGTCATTAAGAGAATTCGAAGAGCACCATAGGTGAAAGGTGGTGACATGATCACTAACATCCTCGACATTATTACCTTCGAATTTTAGAATGTCCGAAGGAAGCTTGGTAGGAACGGGGGGGCATGTAGGATCATGACACACATGGTCGTTCATCAACTTATACAAGTTTGGAAAGTTAAGTGTGACCAGAAAAGAGATGATGGGGTTGCGACATCTGGCCCCAAGCTCCCAAGAAAGATTTTGTTTGAGGAATCACATCTCATCCAGGGTTCTGGTAAGCACCATGGGCCTGTCCAGGATTGTAATACCCTCCTACAGGCTGATTCATAAAAGGTTTGTTGGGCATCATTCCATTACAAATTTTCTGATGGGGGTTATAAAAATTGCCCCCAAATGGAGTGGATCTGCATTGGGGGTTTCCCAAGGTGTGAAACTAACCTCCTATGAGTTTGAATCCATAGGATAAAGGTGGATTCTTCATTCCAAACGTGTTGCTCGTAATCAACATTGACGAGGTGAGGCCATAGGACAAAACTTGAGCATAAGCTTGTCCGCCAGGTTGGTTGCTCCACTTTGGAAGCAACAAGGTTAGACCCAGGGTTAAAAGAAGGAATGCATCCCATAGTAGGATTCATTTGAGGGATCTGAGAGCCACCAAATGAGAATGGAGTATAAGGATGAGTTATTCCCCCAAGTTCAATGCTAGCATTAGGGCCAGCAACTGGGATGGAGTTTGAAAACCGCGAAGTAAAATTTGACATACTATAGGAAAAAGGACTAAAGTCCATAGAGATGTATTGAACATTATAGCCCAATGAGTGACCAAGAGACCCAAATGGATTCATGGTAATAGGTTGAGAATTCACTATAGGACGTGAAGCAGTGATGATAGGTGCCTCCGACACTACAACCATTGTGGCTATAGGAGTCGTAGGGGTGTCATTAACTATAGTAGGTGTGGGAGCCAAGGGGCTCCCAAAATTTTGATGACTCAGATCAATACTCATCCTTGTATAATCACAAGTCTGATAAGTGGAGGTGTGTGTACCACGTCTAATAACTAAATGCCTTTTAGAAGGAAAATACTCAAAATCTAGTGGTAACTGTAACAAGTGAAGAGAACGGCGGGGAAGTTGCTCCAACTCCACGATGACTTAAGACTCAAGATATAGGTCAAAGCCCAAAACCTTGAAATCACCGCCTCTAATGGAGGTAAGGGAACTATAAATATCCCCATATACGAAAAGATCCCCAGAAATATCTTTGACACTAAGAAGGTATCGAGGGATATCCCTTCAACCAACCTCACGTGAACTCGTGATTAAATCTGGTGTAAGAGGAGCCTCCTGATCTTACCAATTATACAATGGATTTCTCCACTCCCTTAGTCAGACACATATGTTGATTTAATAGACTTGGAGAAGTTAACTCACAAAATGTTATTCCAAGGCACTAAATCCTAAGCTAGTTTGTGCACCCTAGAAAATAAAATTGTTACCAATCAATTTTAAATTATAGCGTTAATTTTGATGGTTGTGCTTACTCAAAAAGGTGTGGTCGGGAAACTAGTGATGTTATTTCTCAACAATTAAAGTAAATGAATATGAAAACAATGCAAAGTCATAACTTCAATTTCCAATGAATGATATGCTTCCTAAAAGATGAAATTTTCAATTCAATTCTGCAACTAAATAAAAATGCAATTTTTCTTTACGTGCACTAAGATAAATGACAAAGACTCAAAAGATCAAAATGCCAATCAATGTAAAATGCCTATTTTTTTTGTATTTTCAATATAATAAAAATGAAAATGCATGGACTAAACAAAAACTTGATATATAAAGACTCTATGGTGTATAGAAAGAGACAACTCAAGTAGGATACCAAGGAGAAAAACACCTAGCCCAATGTACAAGGATAATCAAAATGAAAAGATGATGAGAAAGGCACCACCCAAAAATTCAAGGAATATCAAGAGTTGGAGATGTCAAAGAATATTGACATCAAGAATCTGAAAATCGTGATGTGTGAAATCCCGACTGAACCTGAATTGTCAGATAAATATGTGATCTAGACCATCGACCTGACTCATGTCAGCAGACCACGTCAGCTAGGGACACGTGGCATAATTAGGTAATGACAATTTTCGGACTAATTCAACATTTCAAGAACATGTAAGTCACGAATGAGAGTGACACGTGGCAGTATTCAACACGTGTCAATCCATGTGTGACATTAGCAGATGCACACCACGTCGGAGTTTCGAGGATTGCGTGTTGGAAATGTCAAAGAAACAATGCAACAAAAATCATGATTTCTCGATATGAAAAAATCCCGGCGCAATCTGAGCCGTCAAATCAAGATCACATCTGAACCGTTGATTGGAGTTTCGAGGATCAAGTGTTGAAGTTGTCAAAGAAAATTGACATCGGGAATCCTGATTTTGCGATATGCGAATTCACGATTTAATCGCAGCCGTTGAATAGAGATCAGATCTGGACCATTGACATAACTCCATATCGGAGTTTTTCGGATCGCAACATCAAGAGGAATAGAAAACAAGGCAACAAGAATGCCGAAATCGCGATATGTGATATGCAACAGGAATGCCGAAATGTCGAAACCCGATTTAAAGGAAAGATTAATAAATCTCATCCAACGACGTATATTAACCTGAAGGAGATCTGGGGGTTACTGTTGCATGACACAGTGAAATTGCTAGAAACCATTGATGGTTTCTACCAGAGGATGCGAAGACACCTAGGGATGACTGACAGAGGAGGTGAAGAGTCTCTGAGAGGAATGAAGATATTCATGGAGGCGATTGACAGCTGATGAGCATTGAGGATTGTAACTGAAACAGAGAAGGTGAGTTTGAATGTCACAGAGAAGATGAAGAGTCTCAAACTGCCAGAGAGGCTGAGGAATCTCAATATAACATACAGTGATGCTAGACACGCGGGGTGAACCACCAGAGAAGCTGAAGAGTCATGATGATGATCAGACAGAGCACTCAAGAGGTGGAGGATAACAGTGCAGAGTCAACATACAGAGGATTTCAAACATTGCATGCACAAGGTGCACAGAAGCTATAAATACACGGTACAGAGAAGAGATGGGGTTGTTGTTGCTGTAGGAGTTTGTTGTGGTTGTTTTTGGTGAAGGTGATTCATGTGTGAAGAAGGAGGAGAGTGAAATAGCTGAATAGCACAGAAGAGGACATGTGTAGTGAATGGACATGGCACACAGAACATAAAAAGTGGAAGAATAGACAGTGCAAGTGATGTGAGCAGAAAGGCAATGAGGCAGACAAAGCAACGAAATGCATCAGAACAGTCATAAGTCTGGTAAGCCATTGTTGAACATCATATCACTATAATAAATTTTAGTAGCAAAGGTTTATATTTAAGGGTGGTTGGGAGGAGCTAGGGAGGACTGGTGTCCTCAAAGGTTCAGGTGGGTGCTTGAACACAGGGAGTTGGTGCTTCCTTCTAGTTGGTGCTAGAGAAACCAGGGAGTTGATGCTTCCTTCTAGTGGGTGCTAGAGAAAACATAGAGTTGGTTCTCTTAGCAAGTTGCATCTTGCAAAACTGAGGTTGTAGCCTCATTATGAGTAGGTTCTCATACGTATGATACTATAAAGATTGTAACCATTACTTATCATATAAAGAAAAAGAGGTTTTTACCCTGCATGGGTTTCCTTGGGAAATATCTGTCTCTGTGTTTCTCATATATGTGAATG
>JZKD02S2400270.1:206234-225977 GCA_000966675.3 Picea glauca
CTTCGAGGGGGAAACCTCCTTTTACCCCACTTAAATGTTCAAGTACAAGATGATTCAAAATGAAAATGTCTCCTTGGTATATATAGGAGACTAGATGGTATAATTACAACTAATGGCCTAAAGTCGACATAAATAAAATAACAATACTAATATAATATGCCCCAATTAAGGGGTAATGAGCCAATATTAGGGCTTAACATAATGGTTATGAGGAAAATCACTATATGGCTTGGGGTAAACCACAATAGATGGAATGATTGTAGAAATCAACTCTAATCTCAAGTATGTTATATAAACGAAATGCTAACAAGACAAGATCAAGATCCTACCTCATCTAGAAGTTTGATGAAGACCAGCGTTGAGCACGCAACTCAAAGATTTATACTTGCAACTTGTCCTCAAAAACCAAGATACAAAAGCATATGGTGATAATATATAATGTTAGCACATAAAATAACATAATCCATTAACATACATGACAAATATGCCCATGGAATAACAATTCAAATATTTGCAAGGTATCAATTGGACATGAAAAGACTATTTCTATTAAAATAATCAACATAAGTATACAAGTGACCAACTTTTGTGTGAGCACGTCTCTGAACCGAGAAAATAATTCCATTCCATTTGGGCATCCACCACTTCAATCCTCCACCAAAGGAAATATCATATAAAGGAGACATTTAGGTTCTCTATCAAAGAGGGAAGAGCTTGGGGGATGAACAATGTGTTCAAAGTTTCAAGGATAAAGGGATGCAAACTCAATGTTAAGTGAAATTTCTCCAGAGTATATTTTCTCTCAAAAGTTGAATTCTCTCCTCTTCCACGAATTGGATATGGTTCAATTTATATCCCTCAAATGGGACTAAAGGGCCCATTTGGAACATTTACAGTATATGGAAGGTCAAGGATAATGGATCTTGTGACGTGACATGGAAACCTGACACAATTTTTAATTTTGAGCACCAAACTCGATGTACACGGGCTGTAGCAGTGGAACTAGCATATACGCATGTTGTCTAACTGGTATGACACATATATGTGGAAAAATATGTTTTTTTCTCTGGAAGTACAAAAGGGGACTTTAAGTCTGCATAGGGAAATGGAAAGTCCAGCCAAGCAAGTTGCATGGGGTGAAGAAACATTTTCTATAACAGATGCCTTCTAATGTTTGAGGTCAGAGGAGTATCTGCACTGACCGAAATACATTATAATTCCCAGAAGTGTAGTGATAGAGACTCAACTGGAAGTGTTATCTACTCATGAGAATATTACAATCCATAATGACTTTGTACACATG
Organism: Picea glauca; assembly: GCA_000966675.3. Classification (NCBI taxonomy): domain Eukaryota; kingdom Viridiplantae; phylum Streptophyta; class Pinopsida; order Pinales; family Pinaceae; genus Picea; species Picea glauca. The sequence continues at coordinate 207,538 of JZKD02S2400270.1, forward strand.
GTTGCCAATTTGAATTACACTGCAAATCTATGTGGAAATATACCAAAAAGTTATTCATGGTGATGACTAGGAAATACAAAGAAGACACATGCCATAGGTTGTCATAGTCACGAACAAGGCCTAGTCGAAACCAGTCTCAAAAATCAATATGAAGATGTTTGTATACAATGTAGTACAATATGATTTCACATGATCATTGAATTCATATAGGTACTGGTCCAAGGAATGATATCAACAACTTAGGAAAGTTTCTACTGTAAATTGATGTCTTCTACACTATCCGCCAAAGGTGCAGCTCTACACCATTTGAATAGAGGAGTTGATGTCGAACAAAATAACACTTCGTTTGATTACCGATCATTAAGGTATACCGTTAACAAATGTTAGACAACCTACCAATAATGAAAGTAGGTATCAAGGCACCGAGTACATTCTTACAAGTGTGAATAAAGATGTTGAGGTCGAACACTTGAACAATCCATCGATCAAGAGACATTGATGTATTCCCAAATGTTGATGCTAGGAGAACCTGCCATTGATGAATGCAAGCCTCTAGGTACTCATAGGACTCTAGGCCTCATTTCTAGAATAAATGAGCTGAATTTGATGGAAGGAGACTCATTGAAAGGAGGGAATTAAGACATATCTCATCAGTCATCACGAGGTATAAAAAAGTAGATTTATTATTTGGATAAACTTGGATGAAGAGGATGTTCACGAACCAATGACTCTGTGCATATTTCGCATGCACCAAATGCAAGTAATGCAAATACAAGACCCTATGAATAGCATTGAATAAGGAAAATTGTTGACAAATGTGAGGAAATCACCAATAAGGCTAATGGTATCCAAGACACTACATGAATCCAAATGTGTGAATATATTTATTACCGTCGAACAGAAGGGAAACCCCCCAATAAGCGACCAATGAGGAGATGTCAACTACTGGGTTCAAGGTTACATACCCATAATGAAAGTAGGAGCAGGGTGCACGTTAGGACTACAAATTCATGTGACTTTAGACACACTGAGGGTATGACCGACATGCAAAGTCAAGAGTTCTACAGAATGGAAGATATAGGCTTATATAATTCCTTTGAACAAGAGCGTGAGACATATGGACAACTTAGGCAACATAAACTTGATGATGAAACTTCATGATGTAGGAGGCATCAAAAAAATTTCCATAGGTATGGGAAGAATAACCAATTGGAGGAGTAAACTCTAAGTAACAAGCTCAACTTCCTAAGGTCATGCTAAACCAAAATATGGATGAAAATGGACTCAAAATTTTGTGCTTTGTTTAAAGGCAACACAATTGCTACTGATATAAGATAATATTATTTTCCCGCCCTTAATTTTTTTTTTTCACAAACAAATGAATGCTATGATACAAGAGAGGAAACGAGTGTCATGATTAAGAAACTAGCTCCAAACAAGGGAACATACCTATTATCAATTCAAGGAAGTGCATGCGGGGCATGGAAACTCAGGGGAATGTTTCCTCTTAGGGTACAGGGTGTCAAGATGCAAAGGATATAAACAAGGCTTTGTTTGGCTAGTGATGCAAATTGTTGAGGTAAGAGACTTATAACGAGAAAGAGAGAACCCACAATATGCTCAACACTTCAAGAAAGATAATGGAATGCAATTACAAATTAACTCCAAAGAATGTCCTTTTTCATAAATTTAGTCCCCCTAGCCCAAAAAAGTATAAAACAATACCCAGGAGAACTCTTCTAGCCAATGTAGACTAGAGTATTCATTTTTCATAAGTAGTCTACTTGATTTGAAAAAGGGTTAAACTTGCACCAAATGGGTTAAACTTACACCAAATAGACATATTTTCAAAGCCATTTTAACGATTGTGAAAAAGACAAGTTCACTCGACAATATTTTCTATTTTTTGAGAGTCAGAAAAGAACTTAACCAAGAATCAAGGATTCTATTCTAAGCAACATACCATGGGGGAGGCTAGGGATCCCATGCAATACTTCTATCGAAATTCAACAACTCATAGGTAGCTGACACAAGCTTGGGAGAACTTAAAACATTCCAAGTAGAAGAGGATAAAATAATTGCAGAGGATCTTTGTAGAGAAGGAAGTTGAGGCTCTACAAAATCATCCCAATCAAAGAAAACCATCCTAGGACTTGGAGGGAGCGTACTCAGAGAGAGTGGAATGCTCCTTTGTTTATAAGGTATAGAACTAGAAATTATAAGGACATGGTCGAGAGACGCATCACCCCCCAAAAGAAGGGTGGGATTGAACGAAGATCACATCGACAATGTCACTTTCTTAGACTTGTGGGATCAACCAAATATTGCATCAGCATGACCACTTCTTCAACCATTGGTTGAATATGATGTGACACAACATGGTCTAGATATGCATCACCCCCAAAAATAGGAGTAGTGTCGGCCGAAGATTGCATAGACATGGCTAGTGGTTGAATAGGATGCAAGAAAACATGGTCAAGCGATGCATCACTCTCCAAAACAAGAGTATCGTCAACCAAAGATTGCATCAGAACGATATCTAAATCAACCAAAGAAGTATTAGAATGTTGGGAAACCAAATATGACTCGGAACCCAAAGGGTTGTCAGACAAGGACTATTCTTCTTGTACCACGGTAGTAGTAGGGAACAAGTGAGTTAGGTGACCTCCTTTACAAATCCTACAAAGGAACTTGGGCTTACATTCTATATGTTGAGGCTTCTCAATCGTATGAATTCCTCCAACATGACTTGGAGTGGCTGGTGACATGATCCCAACATGAATTGTAGAGGATAGTATCTTGTCTTCAACATGACTTGTAGAGGTTGTTGATGAATCCCCAACATGAATAGCAGATATTGGTGATGTTTGTGCAATGTGACTAGCAATGACTAGAATTGTGTCCCCAACATGACATGCAACAACTGGTTGTTGGTCTTCAACATGACTTATAGAGGTTGTTGACCTATCTCCAACATGACTAGAAGAGGTTGGTGATATAATGCCAGTATGAATCACGGTGACTTGACTTATGTTTCCATCATGACTTGTAGCGACTGGTTGTGACATCTGAGACCAAGGTTTTGGGAAAGACTGATTTTGAGAGATTGCAAGCTAGGAAGGGTTCTGGTATATACCATGTCCCTTCTCGGTAGGATGGTATCCTCCTCAAAAATGATTCATAAAGGGTTGTAAGGGAATCAACAATGAGGAAGTCACTTTCGAAGAGGAAAATTCATGACAAGGGTTACTCAAGTGAGGATATATGTTGATCCCAGATGAAGGAACTCCATGAAGGGGTTTCCCATACTATAAAATTGACTCCCCCCAAATGAAACACCAAAGGATAGAAGGAGGTCCACCATGAGAAAAGTGTTCGTAGGAACCAGAATAGAGGAAGAAGGATAGATGGATGGGATGTAATAAGTAGAAGGACCACCCATTTGAGCATTTAATCCTAGACAAGTGAATTTAGGATTGGTTCAAGAGGAAGGGGGATTCAAACCGCCTACAGTAAGAGTTGGTTGAGGGATATGTCTCCCACCAAATAAAAAGGGAGAATAAGGAGGCATAATGTCCCTAGACCCAAAACAAGGATTCACATAAGAAGACGAGATAGAGGATGGAAAGTGTGAAGCCATGTCTGACATACCAAAAGAAAAAGGATTATAGGCCCAAGGTATTGGCTGAGTATCATGATCCAGTATACCACTCAGAAATACAAAAGGATTCACCCCCATGGAATGAGGAAATACCATGGGATTGACAATGCTAACTAAGGGAGTCATGGGGGCTCCACTAACCAACTTAGCATGATCTCATGCTTAAATCCGACATGAGTGGAGCCTTCTGGCATCACTATTTACACAATGGATTTCACCACTCCCTGGTTAGACACATATTTTTAGTTTAATATCCTTGGAGAATTTTACTCACAAAATCATATTCCAAGTCTCTATATCCTATTCGTGTTTATGTACTCTGAAAAATAAAATTGTTTCTAATCAATTTTAATTAACCATCGTTACTTTTAGTGGATTTGTTTACTCAAGATATGTGGTCGTGAAAATGATGATATTATGACTCAACATATCAAAGAAATGAATATAAACATAGTGCTAACTCCTAATCTTAAATTCTCAAAAGATGGTAATCTTTTCAAATGCAACTTTCCATGCAATTCCTACAATTTCAATAAAATGCAATCTTCCATATGTATCAATATCAATACTAAGAACCTAATAGAGAAAATGCCATAATGCAAAAATGAGCAATTCGTTTTTTGTATTTTCAATATAAATAAATGAAATGAAAGGAATGAATAGTAGCTTGATATACAAACCCTACTACAAGGAAAAAGAGACAAGCCAAGAAGAATACCAAGAATCAAACACTCAGACCAAGATGCAAGGAAAACTAATGAAAAATATGATAAGAAAGAATATTGCCCGAAAATCCAATAATAAGAAAGCTTCCTATCACTCTGTAAGCACTCAACATTTAGGAAAGAGACCAAATAATTCTCAGCAACCAACCAAACTCACCCAACAAACACCAAACTCAACGAGTAAGCAAAAAGGTTGATGTACGTGACTATTTGAGCAAAACTCATGTATGTATGCTCGCTATAGAAGGAAAACTCACGTATGTATGCATTTGTCAAGGGAAAATACATGTATATGTAGTAAAACACTTCCAGGGCAAGGATTAATCCAAGAAACTCAGATGCAAAGTAAAAATAGGTTGTCAAGAAATTATGTGACAAGGAAACACAAGCTAATAGAGAGCAGTTGAAGTAGAAAAAAACTTCAAAATCCAAAACAGAAGATCAATCCCCAGTATGGTAGCCAATTATGTTATGAGGAAAATCACTCTATGGCATGGGGTAAACCACAACAAACGAAATGACTGCAGAAATCAACTCTAATATCAAGTATTCTATATAAACAAATGCTAATAGGACAAGATCAAGAGCCTACCTCTTCCATACATTCGATGAAGACCACCATTGAGCATGCAACTCAAATATTTATACCTAAAACTTATCCTCAATAACCAAGATACGTAGGCATATGGTGATAATATATAATGTTGGCACATAAAATAGCATAATCCATTAACATACATGACAAATACGAGCATGGAATAACAATTCAAATATTTGCAAGATATCAATTGGATGAGAAAAGAGTATTTCTATTAAAATAATCGACAGAATTATACAAGTGACAAACTATTATGTCGACACATCTCTGAACCGATAAAGTAAGTCCCTCCCAACTGGGCCTCCACCACTTCAATCCTCCACCAAACGAAATCTCATATAAAGGAGACAATGAGGTTCTCCATAAAAGAGGAAATAACTTGGGGGTCGAACAATGTGTTTATATTTTCGAGGATAAAGGGATGTAGACTCAATGTGAAGAGAAATTTCTCTAGAGTATCTTTCCTCTCAAAAGTTGAATTCTATCCTCTTCCACAAATTGGATATGGCTCAATTTATATCCCTCAAATGAAACCGAAGGGACAATTCAGAATGTTTCTAGTATATGGATGGTCAAGGATCATGGATCTCATGATGTGACATGGAAACCCGACATAATTTTTAATTTTGAGCACCAAACTCGATGTACGTGAGCTGTAGTGGTGCAACCTGCATATACACATGTTGTCAAATTGGTAGGGTATGTATATGTAGAAAAATATGATTTTTTGGCTCTGGAAGTACACAAGGGGACTTCAAGTCTACATAGGGAAATGGAAAGGCCATCCAAGAAATTTGCATGGGGTGAGGAAAAATTAGCTATAATAGTAACTCCTGTTAGGAAAACCATTAATTTTCAATTGAAGTCGTGTGAATTTACATAGGAAAAGAATTTTTTTTTAATAATTTAGTTCTATTGTTTTTTTCACTTCTTTCAACATGGAGGTGATATATCATGTTGTATATTAGTGTGTAGAATTTTTTCCATGTATTTTTAAAGATATTTTCCATTCCCATTTTTTGGGTGTTGTAAGTTTCCTCTTATTGATATGAAAGTTTGTGTTTTTTATCTAAATAATCTTTCATAATTTTTTTTTGTTAATTATTCCTAATGATGCACATGTGACACAAATAGAATGGCATTGTTGCCAAATTTTAAAGGTAGGAACAATAAATCAATCGGTTATTGCCTAAGATAAATGATATAATGTTTTTACAAATATGGTTTGATCACCAAATTGTTTGATAAGTTATGCTTTATATGGTTTGAATTTTTTTTTTTTTGAAAAGTCAAGGTTTATGCAGAAATGTCGATGCGGATTGACTTCCTTTGAACATAAACACAACACAAACTGTGACTTCGGAAACATTGACTGTACACTAGGATACGTCTGTGACAAAGGAATCATGAAAAAACACTCCATGTGATTGGAATAATAACCAGTTGGAGGAGACAATGCTCAAAAAATAGGGAAAAAGGCCTCCTAAAGCCATTCTAAACCCAAATAATGAGGTAAAGACTCACATGATTGTTTTATGTTGAAGGGTGACATAAGTATCTTCCATATAAAACACTAGACTCATTCCCATCCTTCTTTTTTTGGTTTGTTTATTTTTTTTGTCTTTTTCATATTATAAATCCTAAAAAGGAATAAAAGAATTCTATGATACAATGGAGGAAACAAGTGTCGTGGACAAGGAAACTAGTTCCAGGGACAAGGAACATACCTATGCTCAATGCAAGGAAAGCATGTGGAAGATATGGATAGTCGGGGGAAAGTTTCCTCCATGGATACAAGTGTTAAGTCACAAAGGCTAGTATTGCAAGACTTGTAACTTTTCAAGAATGCATATATAATGGACTATTTAACAATAAGTTGAAGCTGAGATTATTCTCGAAAAGTGCGAGCAATCAATATGCAAGACAAATACAACTCAACACAAAAAAAAATTGGAATCCCCATAGGTAACATGCCAACAATAGATGAGAAGAAGATATGAAGCTTAAATGCAAAGTCATGGCAAGACTAGATAAGGCTTTCGAGGCTACAGAAAAATTGCAATATGCATGCCAAAATGGCTAGTGAGGAGATGAATACAACACGCATGAAGAGGTAAGCTCTACCATCCATAAACGACACATATAGAGCAAATTGAAGGTACAATTTCACAACTAATAGGGTTTAACCTAGAGAAAATATGTGATCGACATAGATAAATGCATAATGTATCCAAAATGAAACCAACCCTATATGATAGTAAGGAGCACGATCCCTGCAGAAGAAGTAAAAAAAAATGCCACTAGATATAAAAATATATGTGGAAAAAGACATCTCTTAAGGAAAACTACATAATAAAACATCTCCAATAAACTTTCATTAGTCGAAACGGTACAAAAATGTGAAAGGGGGGTAAAATACTATATACAATTGGAAAAAATGTGTTAAAATAGGTGACAAATCCACTTTTCCTTGTATACTTTGAAGTTGTCGTATAGTACACAGGGGTAGAAACTGAACTATTTCCTCAACCTTCAAAGGGTATATAGTGATCCATTTATTTTACATGATAAAACCAAGAAGACCCCCATAAGTGACACAAAAATTAGATTTGTGCGGATTAAGCCGAATGCAATAATAATGACATCTCTAAAACACATGACGAAGGTGATCTAGATGGTTAATTATATGATGGGAATGAGTAGCCAGATCATCTAAATATGTGTCTACAATGTCTTTCATGTCATGGAAGGAAAAATACATGACCCATTAAAAAGTCACCCCAACATTTTTAAGACCAGAAGGAATTTTTTGGTATGAAAACATTCCCTAGGGACAAATAAATGTGGTTTTATGTTGGTCCTCAGGTTTAATTTGGATTTGATTATAGTTGAAGAATTCTCCATGAAGGAGACTATCCCACAACCTACACATTTTTCTGTAATTTGATCAATAAATGGCATTGGTAAATTATATTTAGGACAAGTCTTATTCAAATCCCTAAAATCCATTCTTACGCACCAAAATGTCACACATGAGTTTCGCACCCTAAGTGATGCAAGTGTTGCAAAGTGATGTATGCACCTTGTTAAGTGTTTCATGCACTACCACAAGTGTCGCATTCATTTTTATAAGTGTCACAACCCCTTGACACCATAAAAATAGTTGTCACAATCCCTATGTCATGTTGGAAGAAGAACCCACTCATCTAACAGTTGAAACATACCTTTTCCTTGGAAATTTTGACCATTTTTGGGTATTTATGAAGGGTGGAACCCCCTTTCCATGTTAGGAGAGCCCCAGTTTATGAAATGGTGCCCCATTTCCATGATAGGAGAGTGCCACTTTATAGGATGACACCATATCTTCAAATCTGGGGGAGAACCAGTCTTGTTAGAAAGAAACTGAGGATCCTCCACCCCTTTCTAAGGGCTAGATCTCTTGGGATGAGGTTGGTTGTTTTTTGACCCCTTTGCTATGGCTTAATATTAGGATCAGATACAAACCTTAAGCATCTATATCCTCAACCATATCCTTCATTTTCTCATGGTTGTTATGCCTCTCAATCCTATATATTGAAGGTATTTCCAAGGTGAAGAGGGGAAGATTGGAGGTATCAAACCTTTGATCATTGAGGAAGAAATTAGTAATAGGATCATCATTTGGATGTTGATTTATTCGTGTAAGGGTTGGATGAGGAGATATTGGAGAGGATATTGCAACATCAATTGTGGTCTGTAAATATCTTCTTATTGGTTCTCATTCAATATATACTTGGCCTATTTCCTTCAAGTTTATGTCTTTTTACATTTTCTTGTCTACTATTGCTCTAATATTCGTAGATAGACCTGTCTTGTCTAATAAAGTAGAGTAGGAAATAGTTGTTTCCCTTTGTTTTTCATTGCATATATCAGTTTTCATCAGGGATTTTGAAGATCAAGCTCAGTGATTGAAAGTAGTGAGGACAAACGTCGAAAAACCTACATCATATTTTTTCTCTCCTTCTCTATTTCATTATTCTAGATGAGTTTAAAGGGATGTTAGTGTCCATTTTTACTCTTTTTGTCTTGGTATATGGGCATAGTAATACAAGGGAAGTTTCACATGTCTGCAGGGGGAATATTTAGTAACAAAAAAATGGCGACTCCACTGGGGAGGAACTTTGACATTCCCTAGGGACAAATAAATGTGGTTTTATGTTGGTCCTCAGGTTTAATTTGGATTTGATTATAGTTGAAGAATTCACCATGAAGGAGAAGATCCCACAACCTACACATTTTTCTATAATTTGATCGATAAATGGCATTGATAATTATCTTTAGGACAAGTCTTATTCAAATCCCTAACATCCATTGTTACACACCAAAATGTCACACATGAGTTTCACACCATAAGTGTCACAAAGTGATGTATGTACCTTGTTAAGTGTTGCATGCACTGCCACAAGTGTCGCATTCATTTTTATAAGTGTCGGAACCCCTTGACACCATAAAAATAGTTGTCACAATCCCTATGTCATGTTGGAAGAAGAATCCCTCTCATCTAACAGTCGAAACATACCTTTTCCTTGGAAATTTTGACCATTTTTGGGCATTTATGAAGGGTGGAACCCCCTTTCCATGTTAGGAGAGTCCCACTTTATGGAATGGCACCCCATTTCCATGTTAGGAGAGTGCCACTTTATAGGATGGCACTCTATCTTCAAATCTGGGAGAGATCCAGTCTTGTTAGAGAGAAATTGGGGATCCTCCACCTCTTTCTAAGGGCCAGATCTCTTGGGATGAGGTTGGTTGTGTTTGACCCGTATGCTATGGCTTCATCTTAGGATCATATCAAAAAATTAAGGATCCATATCCTCAACCATATCCTTCATTTTCTCATGGTTTTTATGCCTCTCAAGCCTATATATTGAAGGTATTTCCAAGGTGAAGAGGGGAAGATTGGAGGTATCAAACCTTTGATCATGGAGGAAGAAATCAATAATAGGATCATCATTTGGATATTGATTTATTCATGTAAGGGTCAGACGAGGAGAGCTTGGAGAGGTTGTTGCAACATCAATTGTGGTATGTAAATATATTCTTATTGGTTCTCATTCAATATATACTTGGCCTATTTCTTTCAAGTTTATGTCTTGATACATTTTCTTGTCTACTATTGCTCTAATATTCATAGATAGACTTTTCTTATCTAATCAATTAGAGTAGGAAATAGTTGTTTCCCTTTGTTTTCCATTGCAGATATAAGTTTTCATCAGGGAGTTTGAATATCAAGCTCAAGGATTGAAAGCAGCGAGGACAAACATCGAAAAACGTACATCATATTTTTTCTCACCTTCTCTATTTCATTATTCTAGATGAGTTTAAAGGGATGTCAGTGTCTATTTTTACTCTTTCTGTCTTGTTATAGGGGTATAGTAATACAAGGAAAGTTTCACATGTCCGTAGGGGGAACATTTAGTAACACAAAAATGACGACTCCACTGGGGAGGAACTTTGACTAGTTTTTCTTCTTATTCATCTTGAATCCTTTGATTGGGATTAGATATTTATTGTTTGATGATTCTTTATAATATATTTCCCCTTCCCTCTTCCTTATTGAACACTTTACAGAGCCATTGACTATGTCTCTACTGAGTTTAATCTTGTGGAAGTAATTTTTGAACTTTTAAGAAACTAGCACTCCCCTGTAGTGTACACCAAGGTGTCACTTACCTTATTGACACCCCCTAAGCCTCCTAGAGGGAATCATTCTCCTAACTAGATCTCCCCTAATCCTCCTATGGATAACCATTCTCTTTACTGGTGCTTTGTCTCTTTAAGAATGGGGGTGCCAATCTCCCTCTTTTAGGTGCTTTTGTCTCTTTATACCCTGCTTTTATCAGTCTGATTTTAAGGGGCGTTTTTCCCAAAGACTCCTGGATTCTCTTTGAATTTGTTTGTCTTGATAATTTGATACTTATCACTCATTTTTATATTTGTTGATCTTGCAAACATCTTCTAAGTTGCGAGATGTTTTCACCTTTCTTTTCACTAGTTTGGTCTTTGTCTTATGATGTTTTCAATTATTTGATTGATGGGAAGAAGTTTCTAATGGTTTGATTGGTCTTGAGTTTCTTTTCAATCTTCCTTGGAACATCTTTCTCTTTTGAATAATTGAGACTCTCTTGTTTACCACAACCCAATCTTGAATACTTGTTTCTTGCTACTCATTTTTAAAGATTGTTGAGTGATTATCTCTTTTTCTTTTCATTGTTTGGGTTCTTGTTAGAGGCATTATGAAATTGTGATTTCTTGTTGACTTTTTGAGTTCTTGATTGAGCGAGTTATTTCACACTGAGTTTCTCTCACTTCTCGTCAGTTTTGAGTGCATTTATTGTATGATCTTCTTACTTCATATTCATTTGTATCTGCATTGGATTCTTTCATTGAAAGTGTTGGAACATGAAATTTTGGGGTAATGTTTGAGATACAACGCAACAAATGAGAGAAAATGGACCAAGAAGTAGAAGGAAGCAGTGCCCTAGGAACAAAGGAAATGCAGTGTGACAAAATTGCAGATTAGTGCATGAAGGAAGTTAGAATGTGGAAACATTGAGTCCACTTAAAATTAGGGTTTTGGAGTATAATGTAAGGGTTTTTATCCATTTTTTGTAATATAAATAGAGGATGTATGAGGAAAATAGGGGATATATTTCACTTGTATCTTGAGTTTGTCTAGTTTTGGCGAGGTTGAGTTTAGTATTGAATACGTTTTAATTCAAAGTACTAGTTTAGTTGAGAGTTGCGGAGCTCAAATGGAGTCATTTTTTGAGATGTAATTGAGGGTCAGGTTGCAAGTTGTGGAGCTTGGTGAGACACTAGTCAGCCTCATAGAGTATGACAACATTTTGATGTAATGCACACAACACTCTGTTTTTATTTATAATAATAACAAGCATAAAATCTTTGTGGATGTAGCCCAAGGGGGGTGAACCACAGTAAAACATGGTGTTTATGTGTGTGTGTGTTCTATTATGTTTTGATTTTATATGATTTATGATGAATGAATAAATAAATGGATGAATATGTTGAAGTTTATTTACAACGTGCAATAGAATAGTATGATAATTTATGCAGAATAAATGTTATTGAATATATAGAATAGAATCTCTAAATAATTTTATGTGGAATGCATGTTGAAATGGAAGAAGAAGTCTAATATTCCTAACATTACCATGAGTTCCATCGCTTCCATGATTGTGGACACTTGGGTCATGAAATCACCCATAAGCCATCTCAGGTGATACTGTACTGTGCACTCTGTGCATAATGTTTCCTTCTAGTTTACCATAAGGGTTGATAGTTTCTAGGGTTGTTTTATAGAACTAAGGTAGAACTTGGGTCAACCCCATACATCCAAAAAATGGTTTTGTTTTCAGCTGGAACTCAGAAGAACAAACTGGAAGGGATCTGATGAAAAGTTCAATAAAGAAAATGCAGTCATATAAAGGGATGCTCATGCCATGGAACCCTACAAAGAAAGAGACTGAAATATGGTTGGAGACAAGGGAGTGCGAGTTCACACAAAAGGATAATAGAAGCTCTAGATATACACTACAACAACATTTATAGAGGTGCGTTCTTACTAATTTACATGAGGCATATTTCTGTTATTTTCCAAAGTTGTTACAGGAGTGGTTATTAAAGCTGAAAGATAGTCATCTAACTAATCAGATAAGGCCAAAGAGTGGATTGTTGAGAATATTGTGCGGTTGGAAATGGTTAATAACAAATTCACACGCACAATGCATTTTTGGTTAGATGATATTATTGCGGGGTTTATTACTGAATTTGCAGTCGATACAATGAAGTCATATACTATTGCAGAGAAGGATTTCTTGAAGGACCAAGAGCAAGGTACTTCAGGTCTCTTTACATGTCGATCAATATCTTATTGCATGATAAATATGTGATGACCATGGAATCAAACAACTAAATCACTATGTGTGAATGGGGGAGCTAGAGGAAGCACTAAGGAAGATATGAGATATGGAGAGGGCTATAGACTGAGGAAAGAAGAAGGAATCAATGGACCCCAAAATGATGGATGAGGAAAAAAACAGGGAAATAATAAGGAAAGTAGGAGTGATGTGCATCAGATGACCCTACTAGTATAATATCAATAAGAAAAAGAGGGCAGTAGCTAAGTGAGAGGGCTTGGAAAGTGATGAGGAGGAGGTAGAGGATGTCCTTGAGAGAGGGAATATTGAGAAAATATTACATGCCTCATATGAGAGGAAATCCCGAGGTCACAGGTTAGATGCAGAAGAAGGATCTCCATTCCATATCTAAATTAGTGTGGAACCCAAAACCCCATTTGTGACCAAGACATTTGAAGAAGATAAACTAGTTAACCATCAAGTGATTAGTGGTAGAAGGATTTTAATACGACGTGGGTCCAGTGGAAAAACAATAAAAAGTGTAAGTTCAACAAGTAGTAATCAAATATATGCACTGCACAAAGGTGGTAGTACAAACAAATTCATAATGGCAGGACAAGATCCAACTATTAGGTTACCAGAGTTCCGAGGAGAAGGGTCAGAGGGCCAAAACGACATTTTTTTTTATCTTTGAGAAGATATGTGCAGCTAAGAAAATTACAAATGAAGATAAAAAGGTTGCGCAGTTGGAAATCACATTTAGAGATCGCACATTAGATTGGTATATGGGTATCATAGTAAATAACCCAATGGGACCACCTACAACCGTTGCAAAGGTGAAGAGGAAATTAATAAATGAATTTCAAAAACCAAGTTCAGAGGATTAGTTCATGAATGAAATGATAGAGATTAAGAAGAAACCAGGGGAATCGGTTTGGGAGGTAGACCAGAAGTTTAAAAGACTAAAAGGTAAGTTTAAGTACCCCATTACTGATATGTAGCATAGAAACTTATTTTTTAACTCTTTATTAGCACATTTTAAGTATCCTTTGAGACAACAAAAGTTCCAAACCCAAGGTAAGGCCTTGTGATGCAGATGCACATGCACTCTACGTCCACTCACAGGATCGTTCTGTCTAGATCGTGACCTGAAGCGGCTCTCTCGGTTCCCACTGGAATCTCTATTAAAATTGATCCATAGGTCCTTCCTTTTCCTTCACGGACCAAATGCAACCGTGAACAATTTCCCCATAGGAAATATGATCTAGAGCTTCAGGATTTCCTAATTCTCGATGACAACAATTCCCCGATCACCGAAATCCCGAAATGCTGAAACAACTTTTTCTGCGACTAGCCCTGAGGACTAAGTCTTGGCCCATACGACCACTACACATAAAAACCACACTCTAATTTCAGGGTCGCGCAACCCAAGCGCTCAACCCCTCATCCACTAGACCCCTGAAATGTCGATCTATGAAACAACAATGTGTCGAAACGCTCTAATAGCCTTTAGCCCCATGGCTATTTCCTGGTCCACATGACCTTCCCCTATATGACCATAGTCCCTTTCAGGGTTTCGGGCTTTCAAATGCCGAAACGCATTTGTCCTCAGGATTCCCGATCCTCTGAATCCTGATTTCCCGATATGACGTTAGTTGGCCCCACAATGGAGCTTTCCACCTTGCCATAGTTTGCACTTCGCATTTCTGAAATGCGCGTGGTTCGTGTCCTCAGGATTCGTGATCCACCGAATCCTGATATGCCAATGGACTCTCCACTTTCGTTAATTTTCCCAAAGGTCTCGATTCCTACCACGCGTCCCTTCAAGATGGACGGTCCTCATCACTTCGTGATTTCAGGATTTCGAACACCGAAATGCCTATGGGTTTTTACCCTTAGAACTCCTGAAGTTACGAACTCCGAAATGCCGATGACTCCCGATCTCCACCACGTGTCCCAACTGATGGACAACTCAGATCTGTTTTGGGGTTTTCACTGTGGAGATTCCCAATCCCCTGTCATCGAGACTTCTTATATCCCAATTTCTAAAATCCTGAATCTCCGCCACATGTCCTCCAACCGATGGACGGTCCAGATCAAATCTCGAGGCTTCACCAGATGCGAAGTCAAAAGCGCTCACCTATGTGAGTCTTGGTGTCCGGATATTCGAATTGGATGATCGTGTGACACGTGTCCTTCCTCAGACGGACGGCTTAGATCAAATTCATTGTTTTGGAACTTTTTATGTCAAGTGTCCCGACTTCTCATCCTCAGGACCTCCGATATCCCAATTGTCGATATCCCGATGTCACTCCTCTCATCGGGACTTTCTCCTCGGTTTTTCATGAAGGTTTAACCCTCACGCAACTCTTGACAGATCTGACAGCTATTGGGTTCTTCGGCTAAGATATGATGGTTCAGACCTTACCTTCCCTAAGCACTTCTTCTCCTTACTGGACGTAGGAAAACTTTAGCGGTCCAGATCTTCTGACTGGATCCGACACCGACTGTGCTCCTCCCAAGCTTTAGTGCTTTCTTCTGATGCTTGAAAGATTTCTCTAAAACTAAGGGCCTCAACCCTTGCCTTTCTCCTGCGAGCTCCATGAATCTGAGTCCTCACCTACGCTCTCAACACGCTATTCCTCCTGAGATTCTTCTCTCGAATCCTCAAAGGATTCTGACGTCTGCACTCCTGCAGAGTCTTCACGCACTAAAGTGCTATCTCTTCTAAGCTTCTCCAAATACTCAGACCCCCTAAGGAAATAAATCCTTCTTCTTTCTCCCTCAGATGGAGAATTGGGATGCCCTCCTAACTATCCTTCCCTCAAGAAACCTCTTGTTGAATATGCAGGGTGTTCAACAACCCTGCTAAGATCCCTCAGTGGATTCTTCCTCCAAAATACAGAACTCAACCGAGTTCTCCTCTTGTGCTTGTCCACACATTGTCTCAATTCCCTCCTGGCAGAGTTATACAGAACTCACAATAGACTTCTTCTGTGCACTCATTGCACCTACTCAATGCCCACCTGAAAGAGCTTCACAGAAATCCTCAGAGCTTCCGTATGCAACTCTGTTCTCCCTACACAGCCTTGCCTCCTAAGGTATTCAACAACCTCACAATTCTTTCTTCCGTGTTGTTGATTTCAGCTTCTATGCCCACCTGGCACACCTTTGTCTGACTTCGCAGAGTTCAGAAATGCACCCTCTGTGCATAGCTATCAGAACCCACAACGTTCTGTCACACCCTCCTGGTGTGAAGCCTCAAAGACATCTCAAGCTTTAGCCAAAACAACTCCTGCAAATGCATAAACATAACATACATTCACAGCCTATAAAGAACACTCACAGACATTCATTCAACACAAAAGTGTGCAGGAAAAACTATTGTTTATATATTAAATGGAAAATGCATGTTTGTACAAGGTGTTCCTGAGCATGGCATGTATTGTATCAATTTAAGGATGTATTGTGATGTATTGTGATGTATCAATTAAATCCTGAAAGTATCAATTTAAGGATGTATTGTGATGTGTGTGAATTAACACAGTCATTAGATTCGAGATATAGATCGAAGATATGTGTGGTTGAGAAAATTCATGTTAATGATTGTGTTACTTAAAACAAGGGTTATGTAATCTTGCATGAACATACATGTTGTTTATGAAGATTTGTGTTGAAAAGATTCAAGACTTATAAGAATGTTGTAATGTGAATATGAAGTGTGTGACTACCAATGTCTTATTGAAGATCAAGAACAACAGTATGCAATCCAGTGTTCAATATAGAATACCATTATTGGAGTGCACATCATATTTCCAAATTGATGAACAAAGGGTGGCAGGGAGGTGCAAGGGCAAGTTGGATCATGTAGGGGAGTAGGTGCTTCCTTGTCAATTGTAGCTAACTAAATAGGGGGTTGTAACCTCCTACCAGTTGGAACTGGTGAATAGGGGTGTGGGTGCATCCTGATCAATGGGTATTGATCTAAAGAGGAAGAACATCTTCCTTCCATGTAACTTGTAAAACAAAATTTTGCAGTTAATAGAAAAGTGTTTGTGGTTTTCCCAATTGGGTTTCACGATAAAATTTTGTGTTAAAATTTTGTTTGCATTAACAAAAGAAAAAATTGATAAATTATTGTGTCATTGATTCACCCCCCCTCTCAGTGACATGATCTGATCCTTCATTCTTAGCTTTTGGCACTGGCTACCTTTATAACTTAATTTCCTTCAAGTTTTTAACTTACCTTTATTTCTTGGTTTGGTTTTTGAGGTTAAATACCCATTTATTTAGATTATTTCATGTTTTAAATATATGCTTTTGAAATTTCACTTTGAAATGTAGAAAAAAATATTAATTTAAAAAATAATAATAAAAATAATATAGATATTTTAATATTGAATAGAATAACATATCAATTATTTATATTTATTGAAAATTAAATACCTAATAAATCTAAGATTAAAATAATATATACTAATGCTTCAAAAAATTTCAATAATCTTGTATCACACCAATTTAACAACTTGATTAGATGTAATGACATGAAGGTGCTAAGAACATCTCAAGAACAATTTAATAGATGTAAGATAAGTATATACTTAACAAAACCTTTTTATATAATTTTTCTTTTTTGATATATAATGAAATTCTAATATATATATTGCAATTATAGTGTGTCCAAAAACAATGGCATTTAATAAAGAAATTCTCATTTAAGATAATCTATGCTAATGGACAAAACATTTTTCAATATATATATATTGCAATTATAGTGTGTCCAAAAACAATGGCATTTAATAAAGAAATTCTCATTTAAGATAATCTATGCTAATGGACAAAACATTTTTCAATAATCTTGAGTACACAAACTTAACAACGTGATTGGGCGTAATGACATCAAGGTACTAGAAACATGTCAAGAACAATATAATAGATTTACTAACTAAAACACCATTTTAGTTAGTAAATCTATTAAGATCTAATGGAAAATCAACAATACCAGGCCAAACACCTGAGATTAAGATCTTACAAAAATTGTGCATGGGATCTTATGGAAAATTTATTCTCATCAGTAAATGTTCATTTCATTCTGTTATCTCCCAAAAACGCACCGTCATTTTGGGTGATAAGAACGAGTTAAAAAACTTTATTTCTATGAGTGTTGGCCTTCAAAATTCGAAGTCTCAGCTTTCGGCAGTTTAGCTTGTCTGTTTTAGTCTAGGTAGTAAACAGGTTGTTTTCGGTAGCTAAGGCAGTCTGTCAGAATGACCTTAACTGCCGAAAATGTTTCCATGTGTAAAAATAAAAAAACTCTTTTCCTCTTGCATACGCCAAATGTCCACCTACAGGTCAATTGGCGAACCAATAAATTCTGGTCAAGTCACAAAGCTTAGCGTACCCAGTCATGAGCCATTTCACAAGATAAGCCACATAACAGTTATAAGTCGACAACACCAAGCCAAGGCACGCATAGTTGTTTGAAAAAGCAACATAGTTTGATCTATGGGTTTTCTTTTGAAGGATTAAAACATCAG